>JAOSBN010000006.1:2605310-2633832 GCA_027563595.1 Erythroxylum suave | reverse complement strand
AAGATTGTAATTAATTAATTAACTAACTACAATATAATTAATTAAAATATTATTAATAATTAATTAACTACAATATATTTAATTAAAATATTAATAATAATTAATTAAATACAATATAATTCATTCATTAATTAAAATATTGTAATTAATTAATTAAAATATAATTATTTATTAATTAAAATATTTTAATAATTAATATATTATTAATAATTAATTAACTACAATATAATTAATTAAATTATATTCATTCATTAATTAAATATTGTAATTAATTAATCAATTAAAATATAATTAATTAATTAGTTGTAGTATAATTAGATAAAAATTAATTAAAATATTTTAATTATTCAATATATTGTAATTGATTAATTACAATATAATTAATTAATTAATTAAAATATAATAAATTTTTATTTCTCAATAATTTTACAAACCAACCACTGTCAATGGTAATGATAATCATTCATTCCTCTTAACCAACCATCATAATTATAATGATAATATCCATTCCAATTTCTCATTATATTCATTCTCACTCCTATTATCATTCTTCCGTGCAAACCAACATCCTCCTTAGTTTGTTTAGTTAAGGAGTCGGTAATAAAACTTGACCGAATATAATACATTTTTATTATTTAATTAAGGTTTCGTAATAGAATAAGATAGAAGTGAAAGGTTTTATGCTACGTTCTATTTTATCGTAAATAGTGAAAATAAGAAACCTTTAATCTAAAGGTTTAGGATATAACGTAAACTAATAAATACATATTACTTAATATATTCTTAATAATTTTTCTTAATACCAATTATTTCTTCTAACCCTAACTCCCTTTTTCCCATACTCATTTATTACCCTAATAATGATATTTTATATTATTAATAAAAATTGTATATAATTAATAATAAATTTTTTGTTAATAAAAATAGAAAATATATAAAAATTATTCTTTAATTGATTGTTTATATTTCTATATAAAAATATATAAATAAATAATTTGTAAATATGCATGACATATAATAGAATAAAATTTATCAAATAATTAATAATAATATTTTTATATAATTAATAACTTGTATATAATTAATAATAAAATAATAAAACTTTTATAAATTTTTGTTATTTTAAAATAGAAAATATATTAAAAATTATTTGTTATGGTTGTGACTTATTGGATATGATTTCTGTTTTAAAATCATAGCATTAAACCTCTTGCAACAACCATTTTAATATCAGAAGTATAATTGTCATTTATTATACATTATATTTCATTTCATCCATCTTCCAAACAACATTTCATTACATTATATTATGAACTCTTTCATTCGTCCCAAACAATATTTCACTATATTACATTTTATTTCATTATAAACTGTTTCGTTCTATTTCATTCCACTTTATTTTATTCTATTCTATTAATTATCATCCAACAAAACAGGCCTCGGGAAAACTTAAATTGGGTGGAATTTGAATATAAGTCAATACTTAACTCAATTGGAAATGGCTTAAATTCAACCTAAATTCGGTAACTTTACAATAACAAGAATAGTTAAAATATTTACAAAGATTAATTATTAAAAAAACTTCAAATTTTTTCAATTTTATAATACTAATTTAAATTTTAAAAAATTTCGTTAAAATAATCCAACTTTTAATTTTTAGTAAAAATGATCCCAATATATAACTATCACATATTATGCTTGTGTCATGTATAAATTTCATTATTCAAAAAGTTAAAATTATCAAAATTTTCAAAAAAAATATTATTTTAAAGTTTTTAATATCTAGATATTTAAGTAAAATTTACATTATACTGTCATAAAATTGTTAAAATTTTAATCAAATTAAAATTTTTGAAATATAATTGAAAGAGATTATCTATACTTATGAAAATTTTAAAATTTGATTAAAAATATTGTTAATTTATTTATTTTGATTTATAAAAGCTTATTAATTAATAAATTTATCAGCTTTTAACAAAACAAGATATTAAAATACATCAAACCTGAAAAATAAAAACTGAACCGAAAAGTTACACTCTTCAAAGATTTTACGTTAAAATTAGTTGAATTTTTTAATCCAATATTGATACCTAACGTATGCAATTCAAATGCTATTGACATCTAATATTAACTATGATTACATAAATACAGTGCAATTTTAAATATACGGATCTGTAAATAAATGTGAAGGTCGGTCAACGATTGACAGGGAGACTAAAGGCCAAAACTGGACATGCTGGCAAGCTTGACTCCTACTCTTTCAAGGAAACTTCATCCTCTGTTTTATATGAAATTAATGACTAGCACTCAAATACACGGATTTTAAAATTATTTTTGTTAGAATAATTAAAGATCTGAATTTTTATTTTCAGAAGTAAATATTATTTTTTAGAAATTATAAAAATAATTTAAAAACTAAGTGAAATATCGTATTTTTTATTATTTTTTAAATTTGATTTCAGAAGTAAATATTAATTTTTTAAATTACAAAAATAATTAAAAGCTACGTCAAATATCTTATTTTTTAATCAATTTTTAAAATTTGTTTTCAGAAGTAAATATTAATTCTTTAGAAATTATAACAATAATTTAAAAACTAAGTGAAATATCGTTTTTTTAAATTAATTTTTTAGTCCTTTAAACGACGCAAGTAAAAGCCAAAAATCTACGCAATTCATGTCGTAGGTTTACGGAGTGAGATCCTTTGTACCTATTATTTTATACAAATTTTGTTTCATGCGATCTTATTTATATATTTTTGTGAGTCTCATATAAATCCCACATATTTATATAAATGAGATTGGGTGAAACAAAATTGGTACAGAATAGTGGATATAAAGGATTTGGTTCCGTAGAGAAGTCAAATCCTCTGTACCCATTACTCTACACCAACCCTATTTTACGTAATCTTATTTATATATTTTTATGGGTCTCACATAGATCCCACATATTTATATGAATAAAATTAGATGAAACAGAATTGGTAATAAATATAGAAGAATGCTTTGAAAGTACTGTTCTGAAAGTACTGTTCATCAGAAGCCAACATTGGGAACACTCATCTGAATTACCAGAATCCCAGATATCCAAAGTCCACACATAATTGCATTCACAATATACTAGCTATTTCACAAATACCCAAAATGTCCAATGCCCCAGACCCGGATGTTATGGAACCCAATGGTCAACCATCTAAGAAGATTCGCATCCAGCCTCGAGGGGAAGAACCACCTTCCTTACCCAAACTGTCGTACCGAGCGGTGGTAGTCGACGGCAACTAGGGAGGTGCTGAGGTTGAGGAGTTGCCCTGGCCAAACGAAAGCCCTATAGAAATTGAAGAAGGAGACATCAAAGTACATCCGAAGGCAAAGAGGCAGGCATAATACTATCACGAAATTTAAAAGACAAACTGGATAGCCACTGGTCTCAAGCAGTGGTAGTGAAGCTGTTAGGGAGGAAAATAGGCTATCGCCTTCTATGCCAACGTATCAAGTAGCTTTGGAAACCTCATGGCCCTTTAAAGATTATTGACTTGGATTACGATTTTTACCTCATAAATTTCCTTGAGGAAATCAACTATATGAACGCATTAACCAATGGCCCGTGCTAATCTTCAGCCATGCCATGTCCATTCAGCGATGGATGCCTGCTTTTCGGTCAGCCCATGACCAGATCAACCGGGCTGTGCTCTGGGTAAGATTCCACGGAGTTCCAATTACGCGCTTCCATCTCGGCATCCTGATCGCGTTAGGCAACCTGTTAGGCCAGACCATCAAATTGGACGCAGCTACCCAATATGCGCAACGAGGTAAGTTCGCAAGACCAGCTATAGACATTGATGGAACACCTCCGATGACCCGCACGTCTTAGCAACCGATGAATCCTGGACAGCGTACTGCATCCACCCAGCCACAGCCGGATGGGACTGCCAACGGGTTAGGCCCGTGGATCCAGGTCCAACGGTCATCCAGGCGCCTCAACCCACAATGGCTCCCTGCAAATGTCGAAACACAGCGCAGCACCCGTACGAGCAGACTAGGTTCGCGATTTGAGGCTCTCTCTCCCGTCGACGAAGGCCCCGAACCATACTCAGAGACGACCTCCAAGGAGCGCCCAGCGTTTAAATCCAACAAGCCAGTAGCGTCGTTTCAAGCAGCCGAGTTTGCGTTTCAAGCTGGACCAAGGAGTTCCACTGGACTGCCCAATATTCCCAGAAGCCCAAGCAACGTCCGGTCCACTTCTGGGCCAAACCAGAAGAAAGGGAAGGTCGTGGCCCACCAGGCTAAAGGGAGTACTAGCCGAGCCCAACCGCGTCTGCAAATGGTGAGCCTCGGAGGCCTACGACAGCTCCAACCTATCGTTGACGTACAACATCAAATAGTGAGTTTCGACACACATCACGACATCCTATACGATCGGCCCGACTCAATCAATTCCGAGGGCCGGGACCACCCGAAGCAACCCATGCTGGATGTCGAGGGTCTCGGGCCACCAAGAATTTTTCACATAGTAGTTGCTACACTACCCCCCTCTGAACCTCCAGATGCGGGGGCCGGAGATTCCAACATGTGTGATGATCCGCATGTCACGGACCTGAATGCTGAGATGGTCCCTCAGTTACCAGAAGGAGACATGAGCACTCAGTCGGACATGGTTCCGGAAACTCCCCAGAGTGGGGGGCATTAAATTCATCTGTCGATTATGTCGATCCTAATTTGGAATTGCCGAGGCGCTGGAGCTATCCGGTTCCAGACGATTCTCTGAAATTACATCCGACATTATAGTGTAGAATTCTAGTCTTAGTTGAAACTAGGCTTAGTGGTGAACGGGCGAACGCTGTCATTAAACGCCTGAGCTTCGACTTTTCTTTTAGGGTCAAAGCAGAAGGCTTTAAAGGCGGGATATGGTTGCTGTGGAACAAGGCGTTTACTATAAGAGTTCTATTGGCTCATAAACAAATCCTTCATACGCTTATTCAGTATGACTCTTATTTCTTCGAGTTTTCGGCTGTATATGCCATCCCCAGCAACAATCCCAAAAGTACCTTTGGCCTATCCTGCAAGGGCTAGGTCACACTGTTACGCGGCCCTAGTTAATTGGGGGGGATTTTAACGCCAAATTGACCATGGGAGATAAACGGAGAGGATCCCAGCACACATCTGTGGTCCACAAAGCTTTTAGCACCTGGTTCCAAGAGAGTGGACTACATGACCTGGGGTACATGGGGTCCAGATTTACCTGGAAAATGGGCAATATTCAAGCTCGCTTAGATCGGGTACTGGGATCGACAGCTTGGCTGGAAGTCTTTCCGAATACGGTTAATCACCACCTCCCTTTTCTGGGATCTGACCATCGACCTCTTTTAGTTACTTTTGGTCGGACCCCTCGGAAACCCCGGGGGACCGCCCCTTTTTTATTCCAATCAGCATGGCTAGCACATACCGACTTCTCGAACCTAGTTACGGGTCAATGACATCCCCAACTCGGATCATTAGTGCAATTTCTTCCCCAATTTTTGACCCATTTACACACTGGAATAAGACTGTGTTTGGTAATATTTTTCACAGGAAGTGGCAGTTAATGGCGCGATTAGAGGGTATTCGGTGACACTTGAACACCGCTCACTCTTTATACTTACTGGATCTGGAGGATATTTTAAGCAAAGAGTTAGTTCAGGTGCTTTGTGAAGAGGAGCTTTACTGGCATCAGCAAGCATGGTGTGACTAGATCTCACATGGGGATCGGAATACGTGGTATTACCACACAGTGATGAGAACTAAAAGGAAGTCCTTGACCATTGGCCGCTTAATTGATCATACTGATACAGAAATTACAGATCAGGATCAGTTGCGTAGTATGGCTCGTCATTATTTTGCACAGCTATATTCTATGGACGAGGTGCCAGTTCATGATATCCATACATTGTGTGCTTTCCCGCGTCTACCTCTGGCTGCTATACAAGCCTTAGCCTCCCCAGTGCAGGAGACTGAAATCAAATCAGTGATTATGGGGATGAACCCAAATAAAGCGCTAGGAATTGATGGCTTCACGACTCTCTTTTTTCAATCTCAGTGGGATACCGTGGGTCCTAATGTGGTCTCTTTCCTACAGCAACTTTTCACTACGGAAGAATGGGACAAGACTTTAAACCAAACCATTTTAGTCCTTATCCCGAAAATTCCGTCCCCGACCTATATCACCCAATTTAGACTGATTAGCCTCTGCACCGTCCTGTACAAGACCATCTCTAAGGTTATAGCAAACCGGTTGAAGCCCTATCTGGCAGATGCAGTGGCACTTACCCAATGCAGTTTTATCCCGGGTCGGCAAATCATTGATAATATAATAATAGCCCAGGAGATAGTTCATTCCATGCGGCAGAAGAAAGGAAAACGAGGCTACTATGCTCTGAAGGTGGATTTAGAAAAAGCTTATGACCGTTTGCAATGGGATTTTATACACGATACTCTCCAAGCGATGAGCATCCCACCATTTTTACTTAATATAATTGTGAAGTGTGTCACGACGGTGTCAATGCAAGTTACGTAGAATGGACAATTGTCCGACCCCTTTGAGCCCACCAGAGGAATTTGACAGGGGGACCCGTTGTCGCCCTATATATTTGTTCTCTGTCTCGAACGATTAGGACATCTTATTGACCACGCGGTAGGTCAAGGACGACGGAAACCATTCCGCTGGAGCGGTCCAGGGCCGACCATCTCACATCTCTTTTTCGCAGACGACCTAGTCCTGTTTGGGGAAGCTAATGTAGAATAGGCCAAAGAAATTTTGACGATATTAGCGACCTTCAGCGGTGCGTCCAGACAAAAGGTTAATTTGAGCAAGACATGTATCTTTTTTCTCGAAGAATGTGGGGTCTTCCGAAGCACGCCAGATTAGTAATGAACTCCACATTCAGCGTACTGTGAATCTGGGGAAATATTTGAGAGTCCCGCTAATCCATGAACGTATTACGAGGAACACTTATCAATAACTCCTCGATAAAGTCCGCCAAAAGTTAGCGTGTTGGCGTGTGAAGGAGTTATCACTGGCAGGACGTGTTACTTTAACACAAGCGGTGCTTGCCTCACTACCCATTTATACAATGCAAACAATGAGGCTATCCGGAGCCGTATGCGATCAGATCGAGAAAATCATGCGGAATTTCATATGGGAATCTCACGATGAGCACCGTAAACCTCATCTAGTCAACTAGGAAACAGTTTGCCGCCCGAGAAAAGAGGGGGGACTAGGGCTTAAACGAATTAGAGCTACCAACGATGCTCTCCTTACCAGGTTGGGTTGGGCGCTATTAAATAATCCTTCAGCGCTGTGGGTTCAATGCTTGCGCGCCAAGTACCGGCTGGATTTTCAACATATCCCTTCTACGTTGCCGAATCGACGAGGCTCGGTTATTTGGAGGGGGATTTCCAATACTTGGGAGTATGTACGACGAGAGGCAAGCTGGAAATTGGGGAATGGGAGTCGAATATGCTTTTGGCTGGGCCGATGGGCGAGAAGTTTAGGACCCTTAGTGCAGGAGACCATCTCTCCAATTCCTGACGCATTGCTCTCCACAAGAGTCATCGACTTTGTACAAGTGGATGGTACCTGGAATTGGGCTTTGATTACTCCTTACCTTCCTCCACAAGTTTGTACTCGCCTAGCAACTATTAGTGTTCCTTCGGAGGGCATGAGGGAGGACCAACTTCGGTGGGGATCAGGCATAGAAGTACAGTTTACTGTAGCCTCAGCATATGAGTTAATAACAGACTTCAAGCCGGGACATTCGACGACTATCTGGAAAGTGATCTGGGCAAGGCCAGGACCACAGCGTATACGAGCTTTCCGCTGGTTATTAGCTAACAATAAACTTTTGACGAACGTTCAGTGAACTCGTCGTAACCTCACAGCGGATCATAGTTTCCAAGCTTGTGGTCAGCCAGAAACAACCCTTCATGCGATCCGGGACTGTTGCAGAGTCCAAGAATTTTGGAGGAAACTAGTTCCACCGATCCAGGAACCTGAATTTTTCTAGTCCCCTGAACCGGGCTGGTTGCAATCAAACCTAATCCAGCAACCTAATGGGTGGACGTTAAACTTTGGCATCTCGTGCTGGTATCTCTGGCAGTGGCGGAACAAGTGCATTTTTGAAGCCGGGTTCGAATGGCTGAGGGATGGTCAAAGACTCGTTCTCGATTATGCGCAATGGGTCCGCCACGCCAAGCGCAACGGGTGACTAATCGGGTCGTGCCTAGAACGGGCATACCTATTGGGCAGCCTATTGGCTGGAACAAACCTCCGGAGGGTTGGATCAAGGTGACTATTAATGGTGCCACCCAATAGGGATGGCCGGATGCCACGGCTGAGGGTCTCCTCCGGGATAGTACTGGCCAATGGAGGGGTGATTTGCTTTACAAGTTTGAGCCCTATTCGCCCCTGCAAGCCGAATTGAGAGATGTTCTGGCGGGGCTTACATTGGCCTGGGACTGGGGATATCGGAGTATCATTCTAGAAGTGGATTCGATAGAAGTCCACAATATCCTTTCTTATCCAGAGCGTATGCTTACAGCTAATTGTTTTGTGATGCAGGAAATACAAGCAATGTTGAGTCGAGAGTGGGAGACGCAGTTCCAGCACATCTACCGGGAGGGGAACCAAAGTGCCGATAGTCTGGCTTCCTATGCTGTTCGAGTACATCCAAGCATGCATATTCTGCAGGATCTTCTACCAGAGACACGTCTGCTAATCCAATTAGATAGACAAGGTCATTTGTATCACTGAGACTTGATTTAATATAGTTTTGGTCATGTGTTTTTCTCAATTGTAAACAAAAAATATATATATAGAAGATCTGATTCCGTAGGTTCAACGTCATGTAAGAAAGCCCCGAAAGTGGAGGACAAAAATTAGGAGTAGGGCCCACATACCTTAGACTTTATTAAGTTTCTAAAACCGGATCATGTGCCGTACGTTGCAATTGTCCCATAAAACGCGTGCCAGGTGTCGCACTGGTGATTAATCCAAGATATACAACTATTTCTGTCTACCGACAGCCCCTTTTCTCTTTTGCAATTATTCTATTATATATATATATATTCTCAGATCTTTGTGTTGATTGATATATAAATATATATAAATAATCCAAAGAAAAAGCATAAACCATATAAAATAAAAATAAAAAATAATTGTGGGACGATCATTTTGAAAGTCTCTCTGTACTATTGAACTGCCCAAAATTCGAGAATTGAACTCATCACGTTGGACTGCCTGAGCTGATTCCGATATCACGGAGTTATCCACTCAATAAAATACATCTAAATTCTCAATATTTATTTTATTAGCCAGGTAAAATATAATTTGTTTTCTCCTTTTTTTAAATATTAAAATAGGACTGTGCACATGTCAAAAATATTTTGAAATATGGTCAAGACTGAATGATCTTATATTAGGACTGGTTGCTTTTGTTTTATAGTAAGTAATTATCACAAGTAGCTGGCATGCATGATTGCATGACATGGGGATGATTGATGAGCACTGCATCTGGCAAGTGGCAGCAAAGTGCCTTCTGCCCTTATCTTCCCTTCAATTGTATTCCAGCTTTTTCCCCATCTCATAACGATACGTCAATTCAATAGGAAGAAGACCTTCAGCTTCACCACTTAAATACTATTCTTTGGATTAGATTGAAAAAGTGACGGTGTTTCTAAGCTAAGGAGTGGCTTAACAATAAACTAAAGTTCATCTTTCTATAGCCTTTGGTCACTTTGTTAAGAAAGTATCACTTCCACTTGAAGAAGGGAAGGTTGATCCTTTGGGTCCAAGTTTAGGAATTGGTTCCGGAAAGGAAAAGAAGAGCTAATATGTGTATATATTCTGCTGATGAAATAAGCTTACTGAACTAAAATGGTAACATTTCTTGATCCGATTCTGCGGGGCAGATAATACTGTAGTTAGGTACTTGGTCATTACTTACAGAAAGATCAGCTTCGTCCAGTCTGGCATGTTAAGTACAGAACAACAGAAATGAAACAAAAGAGTGAAAACCAGAGATTTATTAAACAAAATACGGACTTATGGAACAACTCAAAACCGCTGATTTTACCATTATACTAAGATTTGATACATATAACCGAGACGTGTAGATTTCATGCCTTCTGTTCTTCTGGAGTTGCCTTCTGGATTCTCATTATTATTGTTATTATTACTTCAGAGCTGAAAGATTAGGTCTTTTTTTTTGTTTTAATACAGGCAAGAATTAAAAGAAGAAGGAAAAGGGTTGGAAGTATATGGACACTTGTATGATAATCTACAACCTCATACCTAAAACTCTAAACTGTAGTTGCTTCTTAAACGATACACTTCCATGTACTTTGTCTTTGAACCATTCTCAGGAATCCAAAGAAAATGGTGTCTGCAACAGATCATATGGAGCCCAGAGAGCATCCAAAGGACATGGTCTGTTCGCGTCAAGCCTTGCCCATGGTTTGCCTTTACCACTCCAGTGCAAGAGACTAACAGGACCAGGATGCAAATCTCTGCATAACCCTCTAAAATTGTCTCCACCAAGTCCATGTTGGTTCCATCTATGATCAACTGGCACAATATTGCCTGCAAAAACTAGCAAAAATGGAGGTAATGAACCCAAGTCGTAGATTCTCATTCTCTTTTGAAGCTCCATCCATTCTTCGATCTTAGTTGTGTAATCACCCTCTCTCCATCGATCAAGATCAATGACCATCACCCCGGTGTTAAAGTAACAAACCTTTCTATCCGCAAATGTTAACGACAAAGAAGGGTTTGACCAAAAAGTTGGTGTGAAATATGAGGTGAAATTTGCGTTGCAGTACTCTGGAGCTGCAAGAACCGACTTGTCCCCAAGTGGGGTAGCAGCCAATTTCGCAATGTCGTCGACGAGGACAAGGTCGGAGTCAAGGTACACGATTCGTCGGACACACAAGGGAAGAATATTGGCCAAGTAGCTGCGAGCATAATTTAGAGGGCAATCCAGAGCTGAACGTATAGAAGTAGAGATAAGCCTTGAGACGGGGGAGTCTTGGAAAGTGTAGACTCGGAATTTGAGGTAAGGGAAGGTGGACGAGACGGTAGCGCGTAGAAGCGACGCGTTGGCAGAGGCGGACGCAGAGGCCACGAAATGGAAAGCTATGTTCTGGGGACAAGACGAGTGCTGCAAAACAGAGAGGATTGCTGCTAACGAGCCGCGGATGTAGGCAGCGTCAAGGGTCATTGCCACGTGAACGGCATGATCGGAGCAGAAGATGTTGTTGTCACCTTCAGATGAATCCGAGTCAGGCTCAGGGTCATCTTGATCGATTTTAGGACAATCTAGGGAGTTGTAGAACTGGGGGGCTTCTTTGAATTGTTGAGTAATAGTAGAAATAGCACAGTTTGTCACAAAGACATGGAGAAAAAGAAACGTAAAGAGCGTTGTTAGTTTCAGGAATGGAGAAAATGGCATGATGTGTTGCTATTTGAGTTGCAGAATAAGAGAAGACTAAGAATGGAAGGGTGTGTCTGCGTGTTTTGAGCTTTTATGTGTGTGTAGGAGAAAGGAAATGGGGTCTCAAGCTTTTATTACGTCACTAAAACACGGTTTTGATTCAGAAAGTGAGGAGATACTTGAGACCTGAGAGACTCCGCTTTGGTCAAGTTCTGCTCCAACAGGGGAATAGTTGGAATTCCTTTTTAAACAAAATTCCCAATTTATTTTTTTACCCAATAAAGATTTCATTATTGGGTGAGATTGGTCCCCATAACAAGGTGATACATCTCTCTCCACCATTGCTTGCTATGAAATTGAAAAGGATAGTGCACATTTCTCTTTAAACAAGAGAGGTGATTTGGCACATTTCTCCTACCAACTTCAGAGTGTGTATAATACAATGTTATTAAGATGATGGAACTTTGGCAGTAAATGTTACCTTTATAACACGTTTATGCTCAGTAGGAGATTCCTGTCTCAAATCAAATCACCCTCTTTGACCTACCTACTGTACTCTTCCAAAGTCATTGGTAAGAGAGATCTCTCTTGATTTATTAACATTAATACTAAAAGTAGTGATCTACTAATATTAATTAAATTAAATTTATTAAATATTTCATTAAAGATATATAATTAACAGACTACTGTATAATTCTAAAAATTTATTTAATATACTTGTAAAAATAGGTAGATAATGTTTGCTGTGGAATTGGAGACAGAAAAGAAGAAAAGAAATATGTATTGATGTTTTAAGAAAAAAAAAGGAATGAAATAATGTATAAGCTCCTTGATTGGAAAGAAAGTTGCATTGTCCTCTTGTGATATTTTGGTTTTCATCATTTTTTTATAGAAAAAATATATATATGCATATAGATATTAAAATATAAAAACTAAAAATAAAAATTAGACCTAACTGATAAAAATAATAATACAAATAAATAATTTTATATAAATAAAATATAAAAATAAGTAATAAAATAAGATAAAAACTCAAAATAAAAAGATAAAATAAGTAAACAAATACATAAATAAGAAAGAAAACTGGCTAATAAATAAATCCAAAAAGTCATTTCAATAAAATATTTAGGCTAAGTAAGGAAGTATTTAATAAATAAATATTTATAAATAAAAAAGAAATAAAATAAATACTACAGTAAGAATAATATAGGGTAAAAAATCAAAATAAAAAATAAAACAAACAAATAAATACATAAACAAAACCAAAAAAACAAGTTAATAAATAAATCTAACAGATCTTTTTTTGTGAAACGGAGGAACCCACAGTCGCTATCATTTGGATGAACACTGAATAAACCCCCAAATTGACATAAAAGTTTACAAATCACGCTAACTTCATACTCCGTATTAAGCAAGCCTTGTATGACATATTTGATCGAGAGAGTGTAGATAGAGGGATTCGAATACAGAACTTTTTAGCCTCATATCTCTCACTCTACCAATTCAACCACCCCCTAAGAGACCTAACAAGTCATTACAAGGAAATCTAAAGGCTAAGTAGGAAATTTATAGATCATTTTTTTTAAATTCTTCAACATAATTATATCATTCTTAATCACTCCTTCTAATTTTTCGTAAAATTTTATTTTTTTCTCTTAAAATCTCTAATTAAAATCTTGACAAGTGCTTCAAGAACCGTGCAAGATTTGAAAAGGGAGCCTTTGCTATTCGTTTGTTTGTTTTCAAGGAAAGAAAAATAATCAGCACGATTGAAACAATCTCTCAATGGGAGCTTCGATTAAGTTGAACAATCCCCCTCCATGAAAATCATGTCGGAGCGACCAAAGTACCTTGTTCTGTCATCAAAATCATGAATCTCTTAATGTCAAATAGGCAGATATGAAATACCCTTATTAGCTATACTTATTTTATATCATAAAAGTCTTTATATTTAAGTGCATTGATATCATAAATATTTAGTAAATCTTGCATTTTTAAATAACTAATTATTAAAAATAGATAATAAAATATAATAAATAAATATGCAACAAGAAATTTTAAGAAAATTTGATTAATTAAGAATGTTTACATTTTTGCAAGTCAATAACGCATTATTTGGTTACTGTCTTCGTCGGTGGAGATAAATAACAAAATAAAAAAAATTTGTGCTTCGCAGTGTTTACTTGCTGACCTTACTTATTTTTGTTCTGACTCCAGATAACAGAAACATAAATTTTTTTGTCCTTCTAAAATTGAGGGACAAGATTTCTTGTCCCTGTGACAGAAACAAAACACATAAGCAACTTCCAGAAATACCCCTCCTAACCCCCCCATCACCGCAACGCCGTATGTCGTAGAATTTCTAATTTGTAAGATTTTTTAAACCTATTATGTAATTAATTTCATTATACTTAGATGTTTTATTAAATTTTTATGTAGCAAAATTTCTAACTTGTAGGATTTTTTTATTCAATAACTTATTTCATGTAATTTTTAGGTTTCTCATTTCATTAAATATTTAGGTTTTTCATTTTATTTCATTGTAATTAAAAAATTACAGATACAATTAAAATAAATATTGATACAATTATAAAAGATATTTAACGTAATTCATTTTATTGTTAACTTGTACGAATTTTTGGCTATTCAATAGCTCATTTCATTAAATTTTTATGTTACTCATTTTTTTAATTCCTTATTTATAGATACAATTAAAAAAATACTAGCACAAATCATTTGTTTTAAAATAATCAATGAATTACGTATTTTTAATCATATTATATTTGCAGGGGTATTTTGGTCATTAACACTATTTTTTTATGTTCTGTCAACTGCAACCAAACACATTTTTGTCCTCCAGACAAACACAAATTTATCAGTTTTGTCCATTACAACCAAACACCTCACTGTCTCCAATTTTTGTTCTGTTTTGTCTCTAAATTTTTGTTTCATTCCGTCTTAGCATATGAGAGACAGTAACTATACGCAGCGTAATGGATCGTGATTTCATAAAAGACATCGAGATATGCCGACGTATAATACAAATAATTAATTTGAAACCGGTCAATTAAGAAATAATTGACACTTATGTGTTTGTAAATGATGCATATAAACGGTTAATTGATCAATGGCCTACTAGGAGGTTGTCTGCAAGCCTCTCTAGATACAAACGAATTGCATCAAAACCTCTTCTTCCTTTAGTACGTTAAGATCACATTTCTGTCTTGACGTGTTTTATTAGGCCTTTGTCTTAAAAGATTTAACAAACAGTTAGTTAATCAACAGTCATGTTGTCTGGAATAGGCTGCTAAACTTCTTACAAAAGACCGCTAAACACAGAAGTCTAGCACGTCACATATGCCTCTCATCAAAGGGATTTAGTATTCAAAAAGGCTTTTTTACCCTTGTATTATAATGATATTATCAAACGGATATGTTGTATTTTTTGGATAAAAATATCATTTTAGTCTTTTGTTTACTGAAATACATTAAATCTCTTATATTTTTTTACTTTATTTCATTATGCCTTCAATTTTAAAACTAAAAATGATTTTAAATATGAATTATATTTTGACCGTTAATAAATAAAAAAGAAAAATTACTTAAAATATCATTGTCTTTACAATTGTACTTCATAATCGTTAATTTATAGAAAAATTTAAGAAACAAAATTAATTTATGAAACAAAATTTGAAAAAGTATCACAATTTTTATGTTTTATAGATAATTTATAGTTTTATAAAATAAAAGGGAATAAAAAAACAGTGATATTTTATTTTATTATTGTAAATTATTTTTTTAATTTTGGAATCGAAATCCAACTGTCCAAGGTACTCGACGGGCCTTTTTATTTTTTATAAATAAATTTTCTTTATAATTTTTCTCATAAATTAACATTCATGAGGTACAATTGTAAAGACAATGGTACTTTTAGTAATTTTTTCTTTTTTTATTTATTAACGTTCAAAATGTAATTTTTGCTTAAAATAAATTTTTGTGAAACAAAGGACATAACGAAATAAAGAAAAAAAATATAGGATTTAATGTATTTTAGTCTACAAGAGACTAAAAAAATATTTTTGTCCAAAAAATAGAACAAGTACATAGTTATGGTGATGTCATCGTAATGCAGGGGTAACAAAGTCTTTTTGAATTTTAAACTCTTTGAATGATTATCAAATATGATAATAAGTCTATTTTTAAAATAGAGGAGAGCATAATAATTAACAATAACACACATACAATGTGAACAATATATATGAACTAATTAAATGTCGCTAATATACTAACTTAAATAACTCTTAAATTCTGCCTAAACTAATTAAATTTCATTTAATTAATAATTTGGATAATTATAACAAGTTATTATTTTAAGTCAAATTTAATTAGTTGATTTGAACTTAACAACTGAATTAAATTGTCATGTAAATAATATTTGACTAATACAAATGTAATGTTTTCGACGTGTATATTTTTTTAAATTATTTAATCAAGTATTAGAAAAAGAGTTTTTTAAAAATTAAAAATTTGAGAGAGCTTTTCTGAGAATTTTAAAGATAAAAAAAGTTTTTTTAATAGTTTAAATTATAAAAGGGGTTTATGTCTATTATCTTATCTTATTTGAAAGTTAGTTAAATATCTAATTAATTAGTTAAATATCTAATTAAGAGATTGTAAATAGCAATAATATCTTTTGATGATAGTTAGAGTTTCTATAAAAAGAATAACATATATTTCAATGTTTTAAAATCGAATTGAATCGATCAGGTTAATAGTGAAAACTTAAAACGGGTTAACTTTTGATTTAATTTTTAACCTTTGTGTTTAATATAGTTTAATAATTTTTTGTTAAAAATCAATTAGTTTATTGATTAATCGATTAGTTTTCATAGAACAATCAATTTTTATAAATCAAAATAAATTAAAAAATTTTATGTAACAACATTTTTTTCATTAAAATTTAAAATTTTCAATAAATAAGTACAATCTTTTTAAAATTTTTAAAATTTTCAATTTTATTCAATCTTTAACTTACTTTATGACGATTTTGTAAAAAGTGAAAAATCAGTAATTAATTATGTGATATGGAATACTAATACTTATTTATTGAAGGCATGATCATCAAATTGTGAGAAAACTCCATAAGTGTTTGGTGACGGATAGGGCCTCCACCACAACTCAGATCTCTATAGAAAATACAGTTTTCAATGGGATAAATTGTAAAGAAACTATACATGCGCTATACATGTGTATATATAGGGAGTACAGTGAAGACCTAGTCACAAATAGTAACTTTAGGCTTGCCTATCATGAGTCTTAAGGTTAGGTCCACACCATTAATCACACTAACGACATAAAGTACTTAAATGTAATAGGGATCATAGTAATAATAGACCATAGGTATCTCAAGAAGAACCATATCATTAGCGTATTTTTGATAAAATCAAAACGACAATTGATTATAGCCCATAGAATTTATTCTAACAAGTTTAACATTGGCTGAACCTGTTAAACCTTAAATCTTCGATCTTAAATCTTCTATCTTATAGGTTTAACTTTCGGTCCAATCTTTAAAATCTTGGTTTTATTCACAATTACAAAATCGATAACTCTATAATCCAGTGTAAAACCTTGTATGACCCTTTAAGAAAGTGCTCAATACACGTTGTTTTAATTTTATCACGCTTCACAATAAAAGATAAAATTAAGTAAAAAATGTTCATATAGGACAAATCTACCCAAGCAACTAAAGGGCATGTCTTAACGACATGATGGGGCATTTAAATTAGAATAACTACTCAGATATATAATAAGGCATGAAGCCCATCACCATGTCATATCTAGCAGAACTTATGGAACCAAGTACTTGAAAAGAGGCAGGACCAAGAACAAAGAACCTTTGCCAGGTACATTGTCAACAACCTAGGCGTGTGTGTGTATGTTGTGTCTTCATGATTATGGATAAGGCAAGGGCTTTCAGAAGCAGAAGATAGCGTTCGCAGGGTTTATTATATGAGACTTGACACTTACGATCCTGAATTCCTGATGCTCACCGACTCCTCCTCCTCCTAGACCTGACCCACGAAGCCGAAACGTGTTAGTCATGAGGGTAATAAATGGTGAGCACATGCCGAAGACCCTTGTCTTGTCTACATCACAAGCCATTAACAGACTTTTCCTAGCCTTGCTAGTAAGTTCCAACAACCGATGTACGTATTCTGTCCCAAGAATCTCGGCTTAATCATAACCTATTTTATTTTAACCATTTATTTATATGAGACTCATATAAATAAAATAATTGGGATAAAATGAGACAGAGTTGAACTCATATAAACGAATGGTTGAGATAAAATGAGATAAGGTTGAACTCATATAAATAGATGATTGGATGAAATGAAACAGAATTGAGCCAGGATTATTCGGACAGAGAATTTGAAGGGGTGGTATGGAGACACAAATATTTATTTATCATAATTTCAAAACGTAATCATAAGTTTGAATCTGCAGGTAAATAATTAAAGATTAGAAAAAAGTGTAGTACCATTGTAAAAATTGATAAGTAGAAAGAGAGTTATAGTACAGAAGTGTTTCTGCAGTAGAAAGTTTACTTTTTATTAATAATCTTTAGATAATTATTATTTTTTATTATACCCTCGATTAATAAAAAGCAAATTCAATATATACTTTATCAATTAGTTTATTTTCAATTTTTATTTAATTTAATATTTTACTATTTATATTTTTAATTATATAATATTAAAGGTATCTAAATTTATGAAATATCCTAAACATCTTGTTACTATAGAATTGTACTTTAAATTATCATTTTTTAATAATATAAATAAGCACATATAAAAAAAGATAATGATGGATATGTTATATATTTTATTATTTATAATTTTAAATTTATATGACTAATAATATATTTTTAATTATTTATACAACAATTAATAGTTCATTAAATCAATGAACTTTTTAATTATTTTATCTCTTTTCAACAACCGTAACTCCACTTGTCAAACACCAATTTTCATATTTCAGTAATTGCCAAAATAACAATCTTAAATATACAAATAGAATAAATACTTATTATTTCAACAGGTTGATTTCAGCCGATTATTAACCCTCGTAAGTCTCCCAAATCAAGCCTTCATGTTTGCTTAATTTCACATGATATATATGGAAAATTGTATTTCTGTTTGATTTAGAACGACGCTCCAAGTAAAGAAATTATTATCATTACATTTATTACACAGCAGTGTGTGTACGCATGGTGTGATCTTGAAGTGTCTGGCGGCTAGACAAAGTTGAATAGTAAGTAACGAAGTACGTATGATGGGGTCCTAAATGAATGCTAGTTAGACTCTTCCCATTTGCTTTATTGACATTTGAAGATTCTCCAAGCTTGAAATTTTAAAATCCATGGTAAAAAAACCAAATGCATCTTAAATTAATAATTCAATATTGAGTAATCTGTTTAATTTAAATAATTAATAATAAATTCTGAAACACAATTTCTTGAAAATTTAGAAAGCTCATATCAAGATGTAAAAATATCAAATAAAAGATAGAAAACTATTCTATAATTTATTAAAATTTTTAAATAAAAATTTAAATTATTTTTTTTATTTTGTATAAAAATTCTTTTTTAAACTTCAGTTAAAAATAATGATAAAATATATGTGGTATAAATATTAGGTATTGAGTAAATAAATATTGCTTATATGATAATCTAATGTAATTCTTAAATTTAAATCGAACTAAATGAATTATTTATTTAAATCATAGTTAATTAGTTCGCATTAAGTAGGAGAATTGAGTTGAGTTATTATGTCTGTAATATTTGATTAATACTTGCTTCATTATTATTTAAAAAGAATATTTTAAAATTTAAAACAATTGAATATTAATTCTTTAAAAAAATTTAAATCTTGCAGTATTATATTTCTTTTAACTAAACATTTTATAATTAGATATTTTCAGACTAACACTTTTTAAAGATATTAGGGGGATCTTCCCTGTCTTTTGTCAATTCTTTATCCCTAATTACATGAAGTTTTCCTTTGACAGAAGCCATACTAGGCGTACACACGTTGAAGATTGTGACAAAAGCCAGTAAATGACAAACAAAAGACACCTTGATTCCACCAAGCACCCCATGTGCTTACGAAAGAGCTCCTCATGTTATGGGGCCTCCACAATGGCAGTATCTTTCAACGAGTGGATCAGGTGTTTTAAACACACTGAAAGTGCCAAGCCCAAAAGCATTTTTAGGGCCACTCGTCAAGAAAGCAATAATCAGTTAATCACATGATCACGACCTCAAAGTAGCTTAAACAGTGACCTGAGGTCCCGAGCTTGCGTATCAGCTTTTTATGGCGGACCTACAACCACCGCCAGTTCTGATTTGCATTGTCTGTGTCCACAACAAACAAGAAATAAGCAGAACACAAACTTAAATCGCAAAAGAAAAGGAGAGAAGCTTTTTGAGATAAGCGCATTGAAGAAGCTCACAGCTGACTGATTTATGACATTTGAACTGAACAAGTTATAAGATTTTCTATATAAAATTTTGAGTTTTCAAAAAAGGGTTAGGCAGAAGACATATCATCTCGGGCCTAACCCATTGATTGGATTGAACTCGGGCCATATTGCCGTCCTTAGAATCACAGACAACCCACTTGCCATCTCTATATATATTCTCATTGTAAACACATTTTGATATGGTGGAGTTTTATTAAGTGTTTGGTTTGAGCAGGGAGTTGGTTATAGATATGGGTATAACAGTAGAAGGGGATGAGATTGGGTATGAAAAATAAAAAAATGATGTTTGGTTTGTAACTTGAATTCTTGTATTAATACCAATAATGTTGTTTGGTTTGTTGCATTAATAGGAATGAGATAATATGATACCATATTTACCCTCAATAAAAATGAAAATAATTTGCCCTTCATATGTTTACTGGGATTTCATAAAATATACCTGGAGGCGCAGAATAAAAAATTATTTCGTTAATGAGACGCGATAAGGCAAGATGAGAGATCATAGGGAATTGAGATGCGATAAGGAAGTAAAGAGGATGGTAGGGCAAAGGCTGAGGATAAAAGAGTAATAAATAGGGAATTGAGACGCGATAAGGAAGTAAAGAGGATGGTAGGGCAAAGGCTGAAAATAAAAGAGTAATAAATAAACGTGATAAAAATTTATTTTGGAATGACAACTCGATACCCACCCCCTTGATAGGTTTAGTAGATTCCCAAATTTAATGGGATAAATTCATTCCCCTAGAATTGAAAACCCCAAAATAAACACTGTTTTTTACAATTATTTCATTCATTCGTTCCCAACCCTCAAACCAAACGCCCCCTTAATGTACCTATGATCCTGTTATTATTTCTGACAAATTTTCACGTAAAAATTATATTGTTTTCCTTCTACTCTCTTACTTATATATTATTTTTAAGGTTTAACTGTCAAAAAAACCTCCTAATTTTTATCAAATTTTTAATAATAACTCGAACTTTAAAAAGTAGCAATAAAATGTCCAAATTTTCAAAATTTTCAATTATAACTTAAACCTCAAAAGATGACAATAAAATGTTTAAGTTTTTAATTTTTTTCAATTTTAGCATGACATTATCTATTGTTCTCCTGATACTTTCATCCATTTAGTTTCTGTTTATTTTTCTGATGCTCCAAATTATTCTCGCATTACAGCATACTACATCAATAAAATCGTCGGAGTTACGTAATCTGATTTAGGTCATTTTTAAACTTAACAGAAGCATTAATGTCCAGATAAAATTGAAAAGATTTGAAAGTTTGAGCATTTTTTATTTTTTAAAGTTCGGGTTATAATTGAAAATTTAAAAATTTAGGCATTTTATTACTACTTTTTAAAGTTTGAGGTATAATTAAAAAATTGGCAAAAGTTTAGAATTTTTTATGCAATTAACCCTATTTTTAAATACTCGTTTTAATCAAATAAAGAGATAAAAGTGTATCTTTCACTTTATTATATTCTTTTCAACAAACTTTTGTCCTAAAAATCCAAATAAACACAATGAAAAACTCACGCATCAAATTACCAATGTCAATCAATTATGCTAACATCAACCCTTGTGGCCAAGTTGCTGAAAGGAAAGTACATAATGTCAATTCAATGCCAAGTTGCTGAAAGGAAAGTACTTAATGTCAATTCAATTATGCTAACTAAATCAAACCTCAAATCACGTACCAAAGTATTAATCTTGAAAGTCCTCAAAGCCACCAGATTAGAAATTAAACACCGAAATGATACCCAATAATTCAGAACTGATAATGATTTAGACATAATATATTAATTTTTTAAAAAAATATTGAAGGTAATTTCTTCAAAGAGAGTCAAAATTACGTCAGAAACTCTCTAAATATATATGGTCCTTTCCAAGCTTAATGCTCTATCGTCAGCAGATTAAGCATTTTCATAACTCCGGTTGATTTTGTTCCAAGCGTTTGCTGGTTTCTTAGCCATCTGATCTATTTTTCTGATTAAGACGCTCAATATAGCAACTATAATCTGCAATTAACATATACCAGTCTTCAGAAACTGCAACTCCAAGTCGTCAGATTAGTCCAGATGCATGCAATTCATTTTTTACATCATCCCTTTAATAATGTAATAAACAAAATATATTTAATGTTTTTAAAAATTGGATCGAAAGCTAAACGAGTAAGACAAGAGGTTTAAGGTTTAAAATATTCAATTAATATTATACCATCATAAAATTAACTAAAGATTGAATAAAAATAAAGAATTTGAAATATGATTGAAAGAGATTGTCTTAAGTTTAATTGACAAATTAGATTATTAAATGAAAATTAATTGATAAAAAAGTAATTGATTGAAGTAATTAATATTAATCGATCAATTTTTATTAATTAATAAAGTTCTATAATCAATTAATTACTTTTTTTATCGATTAATTAAAGTAATCAATTGTTAACAAAAAAGTGTTATGAAAACAAATCAAACCATAATAAAAATCAAATCGAAAAATTGAACGGTTCAAAACTTATATGGTTGAATTGATTGAATTTTTTAATCATCGGCAAATACACATTTCATAATTAGTTTGACTCATTCTTAATTTTTTATAATTTAATGTTATTTTTTAAATTCATCATATTATACTTTATTAAATTGTCCATACATACTTTATTAGTTTTAACAAATCTACATTATTTCACAAAAAAAAATTGATACGTAATGAAAAAGAAGGGAAGTGTATCTCTAACTTTAGTTAGCTAGGCGTCGACTTGATTTTTTTTGTTTTAAATGGAAGAATTCGTAGTCATTATCATTTGAATGCGTTCTAGTTAAATCTCTAAATTAATATAATTGCCTGTAAATTATGTCAACTAAGTACACCGCATTAGATAAGTCCTGTACGATAGGCTCGATCGAGAGAGTGTAGGTAGGAGAATTCGAATACATGACATTTTAGTCTCATGCCTCCCCTACTCTCTTAACTCGACCAGCTCTAAGAAGTTGTTCCTGGAAGGTGATAAATTTTACATTATTATTAATCCAAAATCGTATGAGTTGTATATATAATATGATAAATCCTAAATTTCCTTCTTGATGTGGCATTATCAACATTACCTGAATATGAACAATTAAAAGTAGATTTGGCATTTTAGTATCCTTATGTTCTGAAATTAACCAATAAAATTAATATAATTGAGTTTTAATTCAAAAGCATCGCTAAGGCATGAGAATTGAGAAATATTTACTTATTAAAACAAGGGTAAAATACATTTTAAACTTTAATATTTACAAATTAATGTAGAACAAACTCTAAAGTTTTGAAACGTTCAAATTGAACTTTAATATTTTCAAAATATTTAAAACATACCTTAAGTAGATAAAAAATTTAACCAAGTTAATTTTCTATTAGTTAAACATCACGTCAATATTAATGTAACATTTTTATTTATCATGCTTGTTATACGACAATTGGGTACATTTTTATTTTAAAAATAAAAATATTACATTAATATTGACGTGATCATTTTTATTTTGGACCCATTTTTATTTTAAAAATAAAAAATGTTAAATTAATATTGACGTGAATGATCATGTCAATATTAATTTAACATTTTTATTTTTAAAATAAAAATGGACCCGATTGTCGTACAACAAGCATGATCTATTGTCTAAAATACATAAATATCGACACATTGTCACCTAACACTTAAGACCTAATGTCTGGCATATATATAAATAGTGGTTCCGTCATGTGACTATGCGACCCCTTTTTGATTAATTTAAAAATAGTTATATAATACTAGGACCACTTTTTTTAAAAAAATATAAAAATAATATCATGTCCTTTATTTTGTCATTTTAGGATCTTCTAAATATTTTGAAAACATTGACATTTAATTCTAACTTTTCATAATGTAAGGGTTTAGGTTGTATTACAAGGATCAAAATGAACCGGCATTAAAAATAACACGATATAATGTAGGCTGCATTTGGATTTGCGACCGACAACTTCAAATTGAAGAAAACTGCATTGCCACCGCAGAAATAGATAAATAGAAAAGGGTTGCGGTAGGAAACTGTTTATGCAGTAGAAATTTTACTTTCTAATAATAACCTCATGATATTTTCGTATTTTCCATCATATCCTTACTTAATTAATAGAAGGAAGTTTTGCCAATAGTATTTAAATAAGGTGAAATATTTTATTTATTAAATTTCTTTTCTTGATATTTTCTTATTTTAATTTAATAATTTAATATTTACAATTTGAATTTATACAACTAATAATGTATTTTTTGAAATATTTATTTACTAAATTTATTTTATTTATGTTTTCTTATTTTAATTTAATATTTTATTATTTATAATTGTAAATTTAAACCTTAATGATTTATTTCTTAAAAAACTAAACAGTTGTCTGAACGTCGCGACCTCAACATGGTTCCTAGTAGTCCACGAGAAAATCGTTTAGGAGGAACACAAGTTAGAGTAAAAGCTTGGGCATTTCAATTAAAGCTATTTATGTCACATTCCGTTTTGCACTATTCAATTGCCAAACTTTATTGAAAATTCCTTTTTCTTTAGGGACAAGGATAGAAAGAATTTTCATTTGTTCTCAAGTATACGCCGCCTTTCACGAGACCCACATCTCTAGATTGAGTCTCAGATTCATACGTTCATTATATAAAAACTCGTTCTTCAACGTTCATCATATTCATATACGACCATTACCTCTCAACCTTTCATTACAGCTAATAAGTGCCAAGCTTTGACCTTTCTCCAAAACCCACAGAACACAACATACGCAGGTACACTTGTCTAAAACCCCAGATTGATTGTGCATCAAAGTATCAATGGTACTACAGACCATCAACTATTGGTTGGCAGAACAACCGATCATCGTAAATTTCCGGTGGAGTCCATTTCTACCTTGGGGGGCAACATGGTGGTTCCTCATCTCCACCATCGCCATCTACGTCTCCGCCGCCACCTCCTTACATCTTCTCCTCTGCCTCCTCCTCCATCGACGCCATCGAGTTCCACTCGGTCCCATCCCGGCCATGCATAGCCTTACCTTAGCGTTGATCTCCATTGTAATTTTCATTGGCATCATATTCTCAACAGTCGCCGAGATTCGGGACACTCGCTGGCTTTGGCGGAGGACCAAAACCGCCACCGCCTTCGAGTGGCTCCTTTGCTTCCCTCTGGGCACAAGAGCCTCAGGTCGTGTGTTTTTCTGGTCATACATTTTCTACCTCTCTCGTTACCTTCACTTGTTACGTACATTTTTGACCATTCTAAGGCGTCGTAGACTCACCTTCTTTACCCTATTTAACCAGTCCGTGCTTCTGTTAATGTCCTTCCTTTGGCTTGAATTCTCTCAATCATTTCAAGTTATGGCCATACTTTTAACAACATTATCATACTCGGTGATATACGGGTATCGTTTTTGGACCGCAATAGGGCTACCAGGGGCCTGTTTCCCGTTCGTAGTGGACTGTCAGGTGGTGGTGCTGCTCTGCAACTTGATTTGCCATTTTGGAGTGCTTTTGCTGCACTTGTTTAAAGGCGGGTGCAACGGGTTCAGAGCATGGGCGTTGAACGCGGTGTTGAACTCGGTGATTCTCTTCCTTGTCCTGAAGTTTTACGTGGAGGTTCATACCAGGAAAATAGAGGTTGCAGAATTACGTGAACGCGAAGGTTCAACCAGGCTTCGACGTCCTAGTTTGGAGACGGAACATGAAAAGCATAGTTAGAAGAGTCAATCTTGACCTGCGTTTGTGGTTATCTGATGATTTTTTCTAATATAATACATTTAATGTACAAAAGGAGATGTCATTTTGTATAGGAACCAATTGTAGTGATTGATTTATGGTGAGAATACCACTTAGAAGCATATTCATAGTAATTTGTAATGAATTAAATTCTTTTGATTTAATTAATTTTCATTTTTTATTTAATTTAATGATCTTTATTCTTAAAAACTAATCAGTTTATTAATTAATGAACTAATTTTTGTAAATAAATCAATTTTTGTGAATAGAAATAAACCTAATTTTTATAATCATCTTTTTTAATTAAACTTGAAAATTTTTTAATGGTTAAAGATATTCTTCTTCAATTATTTTTTAAATTCTTTCATTTTATTCGATCTTTAACTAATTTTATGATAATTGATTGAACCATATAAACATTAACATTTTCCCATTATTCCTTTTTCATTTTTAATGCCTTAGAAGACCACATCAAATCCTATGTTCTAGTTACTCTGTTCTAGCCTTGTTCTATTAAATCTCATCCATATATTTATGTGAAATCTACGTAAATGTATAAATAAGATTTAATAAAACATTATAGAAACATCATAACTGAAACAGAAGATCTAATCTTTGAAAGATCGATTGCGTAAACACTCAAGTTGGGTGGGTCCTTTTCATGGTCTAAAGAAGCTTCTCATATTTGGTCATTAATCAACATTCAACCCTACATGTGTTCACACAACATCCCTTCTAGATTCCTACTGAAAGAAACATTTGTTTTGCTCAAATCGTGCCTATCTTAATAATCTAGGATAGGTTGACCGAGTTTTAAGTGAGTCTTAATTTCAAATTTTCTAAAATTCAAGTCGCAATAAAATGATGTTATTTAATAAAAAAATGATCATTTTTTTATTTAAAGAATTAGGTTAGGCAGAGTAGGGTTGAACTCATCTCATGCCTAATCGAGCTCATATTTGGGCCTATTACGAAAGGCCCGATGAGTTATTATTTTTAAATACGTACAATTTAAGATTTAAAATATATGCAATTTTATGTAGATTTGTAGTTCATTATTTTTAATTCGTTTTAACTTCTGCTTTGAAACGAAGACATGAACCTTTATCTAATTTTTATGATGTTTTATTCTATTTCATTAATCTTAACTATTTATTTATGCGGATCTTGTACTTATTATGCAGGACTTATGTAGGACTCACATAAATAAATAGTTGAGATTCATATGGTAGAATAAGACATTATAAAATTAGATAAAATATCAAAACTCTTTAAAACGACGGTGGGCTGAACTTGACAATTGGAACCAATGAGCCTTTCTAGAAACCTTATGATGGGTGCCTGAAAAGGCCACCTTTCATTAACTGGGGAACAGCTTCATTGAAAAATAGCATACAACAAGTCAACATTTTACTTTGTTTTTGTCTTTTCATTTCTCCCTGTGGACCATACCATGCCATCCCAACCGCCAAAATCTCTCTTCAGCCTTCCTTTCTCTTTTTTTCCCCCTGGTACTTCGTCAATTTAGGCTTGGTTTAAGGCTTAAGAGCAGCGATGGTCTGTAACACGTTAAAATAATAAGGTACTTATAGAATTATTATTTTAATAATTGTTGACATATGAAAATTAGTGTTTGATAATTACAATTTTTGTTATAAGGAGATAAAATAATTAAAAATTTTATTGATTTAATATACTATTAATTATTATATAAAATTAAAAATATATTATAAGAAATAAAAATTTTAAATTTTAAATAAGAAAATATAAATAAAATAAATTTAGTAAATAAAATATTTCATAAAAATATATTATTAGTCATATTAATTAAGGGTATAATAGAAAATAATACTTGTAGTAAATGTTATTAATTAAAAGTAAATTTTTATCGCAAAAACAGTTTCTTACCTCGATCTTTTTTCTGCTTATTGATTTTTGCGGTGGCATTATTTTTTTCTCTAACCTCCGTTTATTCACAGCATATCTAAACATATGACTATGTTTAAAAATTGCAGTAAATAAGTACTTACTTCTATCACATTATAGATCCAAATATAACCTTAAATACATATAAGTAATATAAAAAATTTTCATCTCAATTAATAATTTTAAAATTATTTCACATGGTCAACGTAGGATGCTGTCAATCATTGTAACAGACACGAAATCTGCCTTTTAAGTCAATCAATATCATTTAACGTAATTCAATCGATATCATTTTTACTGACATCAGATTCTCTGTATTTAATATTTTGTTGCAATGTTGTTTCACACAAAAATAATGTCGTTTTGAGTATAAATAGGCATAAAATAATGTCATTTTTAGCGCAATACAATAAATTATTTAATGATATGAATATCACTGTTTTTTAAATTTAAAATTTAAAAATTCAAATCCTTAAATTTTGAATTTTTTAAATTTTTAGAAAATATCTTTTTATACTTCCTTTAATGATTGAACTATATAAACATTAAAATTTTTGCCTTACCAATTTAGGGGGTGTTTGTTTCCACTTTTGTTTTTTGTTTTCAAATTTGGTAAAAAAATATGTTTGTTTAAATTTTTAGTTTCTGATTTTAGTATTGGTTTCTTCCTGTTTTCAAAAATTATGAAAACCATAAAAAGTGGATTTTGTTTGATGTTTCTGTTTTTTTTTTCATAATCTCAATTATTATCATTTAAATATATATTATTTAATTATTAATAAAAAGTATGAATAATTTAATTCAAAATTATATATTTAATACATTAAAAT
>JAOSBN010000006.1:2591957-2605210 GCA_027563595.1 Erythroxylum suave | reverse complement strand
ATAAATTTAAATAAAATAATTTATTTTTAAGTTTAATTTAATGTATAATTATTATTAGTAATAAAAATATTTATTTTTATTAAAAAATTTAAAGCTAAGAAATTACAATAAAAGTTTAAGTAAATAATTAATTATAAAAACTTTTAGAAAAAGAAGGGGGAGGGAGAGTGAGAGGTTTTAAAAAAATTTGAAAATTTTGTAAAAAGGTTCCTATATTTTTTAAAATTTTCAGTACTAGCCAATATTAGGTCGGTATTATTGGTACCGGCTTATACCAGCCGGTATTGACCGATACTGATCCATATTTAAACCCATTACCAAAGACTCCGATACTGTTCCATTTTCGACCAGTATGGTACCGTCCGGCCGATACTAGCTGGTACGGAATGGTATTCACATCACTGCTCTGTATACAACATTTTGTTCCAACGTTATTTTACACAAAAATAATGTTATTTTTTAGTATAAATAGACATAAAACGATGTCATTTTTAGTGCAATATAATAAATTATTTAATGATATGAATATCACTTTTTTTAAAATTTAAAATTTTAAAAATATCTTTTTATACTTCAATATCAGATAACCATCAATCAAATATTATGAATACGACAAGTTAACTCAACTCAATTCTTAAACTTGATAAAAAAACTAATTAAACTGAATTTAAGTCCATAAATTAGGATAATTATAATAAATTATTTACTTAAAAAATTTACTTATCCTAAATCAAATTTAATAATTGAAATAAATCATTATACATGTAATATTTAATTAATGATTAAGAAATTTAATAAAAGGAAAATTAAAATTCATAAAAAAGTCTAAAATTTAAAGGTTTGGACCGTTTGGTGGTCTTTTAATTACGGACTGTTTTGTATGTCCATTATCAGAATCGTGGCCAGGGGACGCACCCACTAAACAGAGGTCTTGGTATCATTCTATACGAACCAAACCAGAAGTTTTATATATTTCCTTGACCAGGTAAGAAGTAAATGGCATAGAAAGGATTGCTAGCAATTAGGGACAACAATCTCGGTTCAGTTTGGCTCGTTTTTGGCTCGCATTGACGGGGTTACGGGTCGATAATGGTTTGCCCGGCTCGGCCTTAACCCGTTTACTTTTTCAAAACGACGTTATTTTGATATTTTAAAAAAATAATAGACGGATCGGTCAGTCCATTTGTAAGCCAAGCCATGGGCCGGCTCATCCTGACCCATGCGGGCCACAGGTCAGCCTATAACCTGCATACTAGCCTATGATCTGCCATACCCAGCCCAACTCATTATCGTAGACTGCTTTAGTTGTTAGGCCAACACTGACCTCGAATTGTTAAGACTATCAACGTCGTTGATACGATTGCTGACGGCCTCATTGCATGCCTTCGTCGTCTTCATCTCTATTCTTAAGCCTTTTCTTGAATGCAATATCGAGCCAATTACGTTTGTGATTGTTCATTCAATTTTAACTTTAATTTTTTAAAAAATAACATTAATTTTATTTGATATTATTTAGTTATCAAAAACAATATTTTATTAATTTTTACCTTATTCATAATTTCAAAATAATTTATAATTGGAATTTAAAATTATTACATTAAAAGGAATTTTTTGAATAAATACGTGTGATATTAATAAGATGTGTGACAAAGAACTTCTTAGTTTTTACAGCGAGTAACCAAATTCATGGAATCGATCTCTTCATTTTATTAATGGAATATCATTAAGAGTGAATCATCGATATGGAGTAGGTTTGTAGACATGAGTTATTTGTAGCCTGACCGGTACAATTATTGACTCAGCGTCATCAACCTCAGGGTCGACTCATGCATGTGATTGAGAAGAGTGTGGAATAACCAACATTATTTGAGACATCTAAGTGAGATCATAAGAGTAAATAATATTTTTTAAGAAAAGAGAATCAAAATAAATAATGAAATCATTGGATGAAGAAATAGAAACCAAAAAGAAAGGTAGTAGTTTTATTTTTGGAAGTTAAAAGAAATTATATTAACAAAACAAAACCATGTATACAATCCTCATCGAGGCTGCCATAGTCAACAATTACATTACACTACGCCAAAAAGAAGAAGCTCTTACAATAAAAAAAATTAAATATACAATCACGATCTGACCTCCTAGCTGACACTGTCCTGCTTGTTGTGAGCTAAGATAGTCTCTCTAATCAAGTTAACAATTACTTCAATAAGTTCAGATTTGTGCGCCACTCCTCATTCTTATAAATTTGCCTATTTCTTTCCCTCCAAAGATAGCATATAGCCAGTTGGACAGCAATCTTGATAATAATACCATCTTTGTACCCTGGTTTCGTATACTGAACGATAGATTCTAATACCTTGTCCCAAATAAAAGAGAACCTAAGTGATTGAATCAAAGAAAAAATTCTACTCCACACCGATTTGCTATAACTACATTCAAAGAATAAGTGATTACGTGTCTCGTTCACAAGCTTACATAAGACACATAAGGGATCATACGAACCAAACCACTGATCTTTAGCCCTTAATCTATTTTTAATCACCAACCATAAAACTATGGCAGCCTTAGGACAAAGAACTTGCTTCTGCACTAATTCTAACCATGGCACTGCTTCTCGAGGTTCAACTAGTAATTTATGCGGTGATCTATTATTGACTATCCCACTTAAGCGTAAAGTCCACATCAACCTATCCTTTCTACCTGTATTCAACATTTCAGGTAAATACCTCTGCATTAGATAAGAAAGGAAGTAGTTGGTCGTCATTGAACTCACCTTAAAGATAAGATGGACGTTTCAATTGTCGTCATCCAGTTTGGTTGGAACCACATCGACGAAAACATTTACCTGATTTCTTTGCGTGTGTTAGGTTTTCTTTGCAAATTCAAACGTATAAGCGTTAGGTATGGAAAATTTATCTTTATCTAATAAATTTTTACATTTTTCGTGAAAGTAAACCTAAATTTTACTATTCACAGTCTTAAGGTTTTCTTTTTAATCATGTTTGAAAAAATACTTAAACATGCTAAATCAAAACTTTATACAAGAAGTTATACAATCCAAGATTAATTATGATAAAGCAAAGATAAAACCAATGTTTTAAAAATAAGAACGGAAGTTAAATTGGTAAAACAAGGCGTTTAAGGTTAAATTGGTAAGACAAGACGTTTAAGGTTTAAAAGGTTCAATCGCTGTCACACTACTATAAAAAAAATGTGAAATATAATTGAAAACAATTGTGAAAATTGACAGATTAACTAATAAACTGATAAGTTTTTAACAACAAAAGTTATTAAAGTAAACTAAATTATAATATTAAATATCGAACAAAAAAATTAAACAGTTTAAAATTTTTACAATTAAACCGACTGAACTGATTGAATTTATGAACTGAAAAATTAAACAGTTCAAAATTTTTACAATTAAATCAGCTGAATTTATTGAATTTTTTAATCAGGACAATTTTAAGTATAAGATGGATGCGATTTGATGGGATTCAAATCTTCTGCACCGTTTTTCCTGTCGTGACATGCTCTATGGAAGGCACCGGTTAAAATGGCTCGGAAGATTTGAAGTCGGTGTGACGTCGACGCTTACTTAGTTTTATGTCTTTTGCTGGAATCAAACGAAGGCGACTTTGAGTTGGTTGAACCGAAAGTTGAAACCGCATCTGATTCACCGTCCGACAACAACTCTTTAATTCAAGGAACCAAGCAACTCGCAATCTCTCTCTATGTTTTTTTTCTGTCTCCCTAACGTTTTGTTACGTTTTTAACATCATAAAAAAGACAAAAAAAGCATTCTCGATTCTTGTTATGCGACAATAGTGATAGTTGATCAGAGGTTAATCTCTTGCTTGAGACCTTAGTGATACAAATCCCTTTACTACTACATTAACGACCTACAAGAAGAGGAGAAACCAAAATTGGTAATGGAAATATATGAACTTGAGGAGTGAATCTAGTGTGACATTGCGGAGTAGTGGAAGCACGTGCAAGTTTAACCACCATAGGAAGTGCGAAAGTGGGAAGTTGTGAGGTGATGTTTGCCATGTGAGGACTCACCATTTCTTAATTTGTTTCGATTAATATTTCACAATGCCATTCCTTAATTTCTTCATTAATTCGCACCCTGGAATGGCATGTGAGTTGATACCATTTTCTGCAATGATCGAGCAACCCTTCTGCTAAATTCCTGTGTTGCATCCAATTGCTTAACCCTGGCAGAGGAATCTTTTCCTTAGTTTGTTGTCCATTTCCCATGTTAGTACACAACGTTTCAAACACAAACTCTTGAAATTAAATGTAATCACCTTCCACTTTTGTTGTTCCAACTCTGTTCCAGTTCATCTAATCCACATATTTACGTGAAACCTATACAAATATGTGGATGAGATGGGTTGAAACAGGATTGGAACAGCAAAAGTAGAACAAGGGATGTATTTCTATGGGACCGTATAGAATGAAACTAACACAAAGGGAAAATGAATGGGAGATTGTAATATTTGCTTTCACTTTGTAATATAATCACGCAAAGGTTGCTCCAAACTTGCATGGTTGTTCTAAATTTATCTATAACTAGTCATGAAAAGGAAGGGCCACTTAATAAGTTGCTTAAACATAATGAAATATCTAGTAAGATAATTACTGTCAGATGCTTAGAAAGAGAGCTCTGAATCTTTTAACGATCACGAAAAGATAGGACATTTAGTATCCAAAGTTCAAAACCTTTCTATAAGTTACTTCAGAGTCCTAACAACAACTACCAACCTAACCATCCTGTTGTCTTTTGTTTCTCAGTTCCGAAGTTCCACTCTCTTCCTTCCATCTCCTTCCTGATCCAAGAACCAAAAGACCAATCATGGCAGTTAGCTCCTGGTGTTATCTTCTTATGCTTCTATTCTCGATAGGTACTTACCAATATTCATGCACAACTGAACGCAGTTTCGGTCTCCAGAGTTTTAGGATTAAACACGCAATTCCTGAAGTATAATGTTGGAGTTTCAGTTGTTCTCTTCGTTCCATACGTATCTGATACTTCCATTTCGCAGATTGTTATTTATATTATTCGAATATGGAAATTCTAGTGGCATCAACTTTGTTCATTTGTTCTCCGAAACTTGATAAGCTAATTGTTTTCAACTCAAAACACTCGCAGGAAACATGGTTAACGCAACAGTCTTCACTCTCCAAAACCTCTGCACCTACACAATATGGCCTGGAACCCTCTCCGGCAACAACGCCGCCACTCTCGGCGACGGCGGTTTTGCATTGCCACCGCAGTCTTCCGTCCAATTCCAAGCACCACCAGGTTGGTCCGGCAGGTTCTGGGCACGAACCGGTTGCACATTCGACGACTCCGGCGCCGGCAAATGCATCACGGGAGATTGTGGCGGCACCCTAAAGTGCATCGGAGGCGGCACTCCTCCGGTGACCTTAGCAGAGTTCACCATCGCCACAAACCCTAACGACAAAGACTTTTACGACGTGAGTCTCGTAGACGGTTACAACGTTGGCTTAGGGGTGAAGGCAGTAGGTGGCAACGGTAACTGTCAATACGCGGGTTGTGTCGCGGATCTTAACGGTAACTGTCCCGAAGCGTTACGGGTCACGGATTTGGGTTCGGTTGTTGCTTGTAAGAGCGCTTGTGCGGCGTTTAATGCTCCGGAGTTTTGTTGTACCGGAGACCATGCGACTCCGGATACTTGTTCACCGTCGCAGTACTCGGTAATGTTCAAGAATGCGTGCCCGACGGCTTATAGCTACGCTTACGATGATGCGTCCAGTACTTGTACTTGTTCCGGGTCGGATTATTCGATAACGTTTTGTCCTACCGGGTCCGGATGACTTGCTAATGTCGATGTTCTCCTTTGTTGATTGCTGACTTATTCCTTCGAAGTGAATGATATTTTCAATTCAAAAGGTTCGTATTTTCTCGGAATCATGCATTTTCTGTCTTGCCAAACAAAAATCCAAAGAAGGGCAGACTTCAATTTTCCCAGAATTTAAACTTTTTATGAAATGCTAACATTCATATCAACAGCAAATATCATACTGATCGTGCAATTTATGTAACTATGTTCATATCAACTGGAATTGTCATTCATGACAGTGTAAAGTTAACAGAATTAAGAGAAAAGCTTTATATAAAAGAACAAGAAAAACTTGAAGATTCTGATACTTTCAAGGCCTTCGGCCGAATGTTTGATCACTTCACTAGTCAACAAGCTTTCTTCCTTTTTTTTGTTTTTCCTACACTCCACTGTTCTTTTCAACTTCCTTTTAAAGCATACATTTCCAAATTTTCTCTACAAGTGGCTTTCATCTTTTAAAGCCAAATCTCACCCCAATTCTCTTAACTGGACATTTGAGATGGGCACCAGGAAGACCTACACCTAAGAGCACAAATACAACTGCCCACCAAATTTTTTCCTAAAAAAAGGGCCCTAGCAAGGTTACAAGCAAAAAAAATTATGCAGATAAGAAAGATTCAAACATAAAAAGGGTAAAGATAACTACAGTTGCCTATATTTTACAGATGTTCCCGTGTTCGAAGTGTTACTTGAAAATAAGCTACTCCGCAACCGATTGAACCATGACGCTTTCATATCACCGGAGCCTGTGCATTGGCCGTCACCTTCTTCCTCACTGCTGAAGAGGGTTTGGTCTGAGCAGTCAAGCGATGCTCCACAGGCTAAATTATAAGACTGACATGCAGAATGGCATACTCGAAGCCTGTTATCGCCATCTTTGTCACACTTCTGGATTGAGATCTGGCATGTAGTAACAATAATTGTCAAAGGCATGTTAAAGAAACGATCATCATGCATCAGGAAAACGTCAGAAGGATGTGAGGTGAAAGCCAGGGAACAGAATTTACCCAGCAGGCCAGTCGCTTGGCTGCCGTGTCACAGTAACTGCTGCCAAATATATTAAATAATTTCCGGGCACCACTTGGGAACAAGCGATGATAGTTAGGCATGACTACAACTTCCTCCAGCTGCTGAAGTATGCTCGGTTCACTAGGTGCACAGTGTTGACCAGATATGTCACTCTCCAACACATTTTTGCAAACTGAGAGACTTGAGAAAAGCATGGAGCTGTTCTGGCAAGTGTAACCAGCATAGTCTGAGCAACGGAATTCACAAACGCCATTGTCGCAAACTCCACCATGGAGGCTGCACTGTTCATCACAAACAGCTGTATATAGTACCACGAGTAATGTCAGAAAGAGAATAGCAACTTTTACGAGAATGTAAATTAAAAGGTACGTGCATGTATAGAAGCATTATCTGCTTGAACTATCATAAGGGGTAAAGTTTGGAAGACAAGCCACAACATTCGTCGATATCAATAAAAGATAGCGGCAGTAAAAGATTTAAGAGACACACGTATAACCTGCATAAACATTCTATATTCAATAGTAAATTACAACACTTCCAGTATGTTACTGAAATGCTAATATTCCCAGTTCCTACTCAAACCATTTCTAACAGTGTTCTGGCCCTTTTCAGAATTAAAAAAATACTAATACCAACCCGACTATAACTCTCCCACACAAACATAATTGGGTCCAATGAAGTGAAGCATAAGTTAAAAATATCATAAAAAGACCATATGATTAAGGAAAAACATATTCCTCTTAACCTTGCATTAGAGAAAATAAACATTTCTAATTACCTGTTGAGCAGTCAATACCAGTATAGCCATTATCACATTTACAGACACCATTTGAAAGACACTTGCCACGCCCATTGCAGTTGGCAGGGCAGGAACCTATTGAGGGGATTTAAATAAACTATATCTTAAGTCCAATTAAAAAGAAAAGTAAGTACGTTTCATAAGAAAGAAGCTTGAACTTTTAACTAAAAGGTGATTTGTTAAACATATCAATAATCAGTAAGTAGAAAATCAAAGATATGGGTGCAATAGCTTACGTTTGCTACAATCACGACCATGAAATCCAAGGAAACATTTACACCGTCCATCTACACAATCTCCATTATAATTACATGAACTGGGGCATTGTCCTGATACAGAAAGTGAGCCTACGCTGCAGAGCTCATGGTAAGCAGGGCAAATCAGCTCACCTACAAATGGAAAAAGAAAACAAGAACATAAACATGAATGATTTTGTAAAGCAACACAGCTTAATAGATTAAAACCCATACTTACCATTAAAGCCAGGGAACTGAACAGGTCCACCAGCTTCAGGACACACTTTCCAAATACCATCCACAGCAACCTAAAGGAACAAGATCCAAATCAAAAGGATCATTCCATGGATCGTTTCAATTAATTTCTTCATGAAAGCAAGACTCCTTCAAGGAACTCTACTTATGCATTTTATAAATCACACTATCACACCCAAGTTGCAACAAAATAAACAAAAACTTCAAAGCATACCTCAAGAGAGTTGTTCACACATCTGTGCTGATAACAACCATTTCCTTGGGTCATGGAACCTCGTACAAACCCAGTTCGTACAAGTGATGAGGCCATACATCTGTACATGTTCAAGGAAAAACTACCTATCAGTAAATTTTACTCAACAGTCTTGAGAAAGCTGTAAAAATTCTCACCTGGAGCTACTTCCTCGTACTTCACCCAGCATTCTGTCAGGTGCCCGGGCACTGTTGGTGTCTGTACATGATCCATCAGAATAAGCCACAAAGTAAGTACAATAATCAGCCAATGAGGACTGCCCACCTGCAACAACAAAATAAGAAACATGAATACACTAGTACTCTTGTTGACCTTTTTTATCAAAACAAAATAAAGAAATGGCAATCTCAAAAAGTAACAAAGCAGCGAAAAGATCCTAAAAGGAAAAACCAAAAGTCAAAGCACATATTTCATTTAATTCCAAAAGACAAATCAAAGTTTACTAGCAGTCTACATCATCAAGCCAAATGAGGATCTTGTGAAAACATAGTGATAAGGGTTTGCAACAATCAACCAAACCAGAACCATAGTTAAGGGCAATTAAGTTATTCAGTGGGAAGAATATAAAGAAAAACTGAAACCATCATGTAGAGGTGATCCAAATCACAATCAAACAATGAAAAGTTTTTAAACTCCAGAAGCAAGAATTGATAGACTTGCACAGTCGCGTAACTCAATTACAGTAAACAAAAGAAGTTTCATTCTAAATAGAAAACCTTTATTTGCTTGAGGAAAGTAGCGGGCCCACTGAGGGAGATCTCCGCTATAACTGATAATTGGACAGTAACCTTCTGCCTCCCTATTGTAAGTACAGCCAGACAACTGAGATGTATTGCAACGATACGCCCCCTTCCAGAAATTGCAAGGAGAAGTAACGAATTCAGTTCCCTGATTGCGACCCCAATCAAGATGATCGGCCATGCTATAATTAGCCTGGTACCATCCACTATCTTCCAGTAATGCCAAGGTCATTTTTGAAACAACAGATCTTGTATCCACAGAGCCAGTCATGATCTCATTCATCAGTAACCTCTTCTCCCAATGTGACCCTGCAGGGAAATCAAGAATAAGCCACAAAGTAGACTCTTATAATAAGTTAGCACAACTTTTTAGAATCAGCATAATTTGCACTTTACATAGGATGGAAATACTATTCCTTAATGATAAAGGTCACCATCAAGATCAGTCATCCGCTTCACTTGTGACTAGGTTTACATAAAGCAACTTAAGTGAAAGAACCACCTCAGAATCAGAAAATGAGTACAAGAAACAGAAAGTCACAGGAAAGAAAAGCAAAACCTGATGTGCCACGACCTCCTCCATCTTCAAGTTCCAAACCAGTAAAATTCTCTGAGAAAGCCTGCCAATAGAAGACTCATAAAAAATTTTGTTGAATTTGAAGGATTGTAGGAGAAAAATTTGACCGTGCTCTTCTAAACATACTGTGGATAGATCAAATACGCTATCAGAAAATTACCCCATAATGATGCCGCGAATGCATGAGAACACGCGGAAGGACCACACGTGTTACCATCCGCCCAAGTTTTTCATCCATGACCTGTTCAGTAACCTGAATGACAAATATCGGATGCAACTATTAGCCGCAGATTAATTTGAGGGATCTTCACCAAAATGGATAAGAAATATAAAGTAATGTCAACCTTAAAATTCCCAGCATGTTAACTTTAAATGAATGTTGAACGCCAAAAAACTGAATCTCAAAATAAAAGATTGCAAGATTTGCAATTAAAATAACCAAAGCCAATGAGAGTACTTTTACTATCCATTAAGTCACTTTTTTGGGAATGCATTATAACATGACATGGTTTTTACCCGACTACGTCTTCTTTTCCTGTCGTCCCTAAAATGCGCAAAGGCATGTGGATCAAAGCCAAGAACGTGCATAACCTGGAAAGTTAAAAGAATATGCTAATCATTACATGTAAAAAAGACTCCTCAAGTTCCCAATCCCACTAATTGACAACCAAAATGACCTCGTGAATGAGGGTTGCCGAAAGTAGACTTTCTGCTTCTGCTGTTAAATGTCGTGGAGCAACATTCACATGTCCTACAAAATGAAAACAAGTGACATTTCAAATATGCAAATACATGGTGCACACTTGTAAAAAATGTGTTCAATAAGAAAACTACCAGCAATTGCCCGACCCCATTGATCACGTTCACAGGCCACTGCCCAAGCAAGAGTGTTTCCAGTGGTAGGTCTTGTGGTGACCAAAAGAACCAAGTCTGCATCTGTCACACCCTCTGGAAAAAATGACAAGATATTCAATGATCAGCACAAAAGATGTCAAGAAAAAAGTGCTATGTCGGACCAGAACAGCTCTAAAAGATTCACCAGAACAAAACAATCACAACAGTAATACCTTCCACATATTCCTGGGGAAGCTGGACGCCTCCATCTTGTCCACAAGCAGAATATCCACTTAACCGCAAATTACCCTTCACAGGCTCAACAGCCAATGCTCTCCTAAACCAATCAGCTGTTTGCCCTAGAGCCTGTACAGAAGCATTTCAAGTAAACAGATCCAGTATGTGTGAACCTTCTTTCATCATGTTTTGTCAATTTGGTTCAACAGTACAAGAACATATGGAAATATCGTCACAGGTCTATCAAGGAAAATAACAATTTGGACAGTTCTAACCTTACGAAGGCGATGCCGTTTGTCCTCCCCAGTTATATCATCCAAGGTGCAGTTATACCAACAGTCACCATAAATTGGGGGGTCCTCATGAGGATTGCAAGAAGGGTTGCCAGGAACAGAAGTAACAGGAGGCTCCCCAAGCTAGTAAAAGAAAGGAAACAAACCTAGAATCAATCGTATAGCTCAGATTAACAAATGCACAACAATGATGAAATTACTTGTTACACATACTTTCACAACATCACCAACTTTACGACAATCCCTATCAGGTGAGTGACCGACAGCATCATAGTTGAGAAAAATCCTAATTGGTTGCTTTGCATCGATTTGCTGGAATGACAAAGTTGATAAACCAAGCAATGCCCTCCCTTTTCCATGAAGGGGTTTAAAAATTTCAGGCTGATCATAAACCTGTGGGGTAACAGAAAATACTACATGACCGGGTCGCCGCCTTTGTTCAATTATCTGGTCATGAATACATGAATGAGACGCAACACTTCCAGTTTCCTTTTGTGCACCTTGCCATTGCAATTGTTGCTCTTGGGTTTTCGCATAAGAATCTTCAACAGATAGTAATATCAGTGCAATCTGTTAAAATAAGAACATGTTAATAGGAAAGGAAAAAGAACATGAAACTGCAGAAAACCAAACAAACAAAAAAAGTTAAACATAAAACGTTTCAAAACCTCATATTCAGGGCAAAGACAAAATAGCTATCAAAAACTTGAAGAAAAAGCAACAAATCTATACATACCAAACACATATTAACTAGCACCAGAACAATGGTAAAATTTCAAACTCGATAAAACTGAATTGAGTCGTCAACTAGAAACCAAAGCAAAGAGATAAAATCCAGCCAACTTAAATCAGGCAGCCCCAAATTTGACAAAAAGAACTCCTTTCCTCAATAATTATACTACCGGCAACACTTGAAGAGAAGCAATCTTTGAAATAAAAGGGAAATTTTAGGGAAAGGAAGGAAGGAAAAAGTAACTCGCAAAAGGGGTTCTTTAAACCCAAATCTCCCAATAAACAGAAAAAGAAAGTACAAAATGGAATAAGCAACAGTGGTTATGTTACACATATAATTTTCATAACTTCATTGCCGCAAACGAACCCTAATCCCATATCTATCTATAAGACTTACAAATCTCTTGAACATACACTTGAGCAAATAAATCCCAAATTTCCTTCCATTTCACTCAGACCGTCCACAACCAAACGAAGGTGGACATTTCTTCATTCATAAGTCATAACTCAACTTAAACCCTAAATCTCACATTTTTAAGAACGCAAGAAAAAAACAGTAAATCAAACCCAATAAAAGGGAAGGAGGGAAAGATAAAAAACTTACCTGGAAGACAACGACTGCAAATCTGAGCTTAGCATCTAATTTATGCACAGTACATGTGCTACAACGAGTTAACCCCTCCATGAAATGCCAGCAACCCGGAACTAAACAACTTCGATTCCATCAAACCGCCGGCGATTTCCCGATCGGCTTCAACAACAAGAAAAATCGCTGGCTCTTCCACATTTCAAATGCTATAATCCAAATAAATAAAACAGGAAACCCCTTTAATTTGCAGTACCACAAATTGGGTTTTCTCTCTAAAGCTTCTTGCTTTTCTGAAGAAGACCCAAACGGGGACAGAGAACAAGTAAAACTTAGCACCAGTCTCCGGTCTCGCAGAATTGATTAACGGGTTAGTACAACAAACTTCACTCGAAAACGAGGTGGTCTTTAATGTAACATCGAACATGTACTCACCTCGAATCCAAGGATTACGTTGGGTTTGTAATGAAGAGAAACAACAAACAAGTGACAGACAGTGAACACAACACAAACCCAACCTTAAAATTTGTAGAGAGAGAGAGATTGGTGGGGGTGGGTGGAGACCTGATAATATAAATGTCTTTTATTATTTTAAATCACAACGTTTTAGTACAATAAATTTTGAAATTTTGGTTAAAATATCCTTTAATTCAGCTACAAAATTCGCCTCTGTGTTCCGATGAAATTACGAAATGGCCATCGCTTTTAGTTTGATGCTGGTGGCTGATTAGGCTAAGACCGCGTGATCTTTAGGTTTTCTATTGATTTTAAAACCACAACTAGTAAGATAAATAATCAGAATTAAATTATTA
>JAOSBN010000006.1:2560111-2571773 GCA_027563595.1 Erythroxylum suave | reverse complement strand
TTTCTACATAGATCTAGAGGGCATATCGAAGGACTATCAACATAGTAAGCGTGAATGCATGTGTATCCTTTTCTCATTTGCTAAAATTTTGATGAAGAAGACAAAAGCTGTTGAGAAAAAGATACAGAAATGGTCTCCATGCCAGCTTGTACATGAGCATCTGGTAACCGATAAAATAATGGAATCAAGTACTCTTTTGAGTGGTTGCTGGTTAGTAGAAGCGGCATGCCGGTGAGGGAGGTGTCCAGTTTTTACTCGTCTCCTCTTCCTACTCCTAACAGCAAAGTGGTCCCAATTCCACTTTAATATTGTAAGGTGACAATAATGAGAAATGGGTTGAAGAGAAAAGAAAGGGACAAAACAAGTAGGAGAAATGTGGGTCATTCAAGTATGGCATAGCATGCCCTTGAGAAAAGAAAACGAACCATTTAGCAATCGTTTAAAAGCTAAATCGGTATAATAAAAGGTTTAAAGTATAATAATTTAATTAATAAGATTAAAGAATTTAAATACGATTAAAATATATTGTCTTTATCTCTCGATAAATTTGAAATTTAATTGAAAAAATTGTAAATAAAAATTAATTGATTCATTTTAACTTATAAGAGTTTTTTAATTAATAAAAATTGACTAATTAATTAATAAATTGATCAACTTTTAACAACAAAAGTTATTAAAATATATCGAACTGAAAAGTTAAAAATTGAATCAAAAAATTAGACGGTTTAAAATTTTTTTGTCTCTTTTCAAAAGAGCAAAAACTACTCGACTAAAGCGGGAGAAAGAGATCCCAATCATATCCTCAAAGAGGATACTAGAACACTCTATAGGTGGGTTTTGAAAAGTAGAGATACTAATTACAAATGATTGAGCATAACTGACAAGCCAATCTGCACACTAATTGGCCTCGCTATAAATGTGTCGAAGTCATACTTCTCTAGCCCCGGCTAGCAGCTCCTTGATACCCCAAACTAGAGAATTTGAGAAATGTTGTGGATTATCCGAAAAAGATAGAATGTTGATGACAGCCTAAGAATTAGCCTCCAACTCTATATTCCGGTGTAAATCGGTAGGACCGATTAAATTTTTTAATCATTGTTATTTAGTACATAATAGCATGCATCACTTATATCAAATAAATAATATGGATAATACCATAAATTTTGGCAATTTTTAGTACATGAGTCATAATTTGATCCTATGTCATATAATTTGAATTTATTAGATAATGATATGATATTAAATATGATTTCTTTAAATACTTATTAAAAGTATAATTTTTGCTTTACGGGCTTGAATCAGTTCTTATCGTTATCTTTATTACCACTTTAACAAAACAACGGATATTATTTTAATAATGTTAAGATATAATTAGTACTGTCTTGATAAAAAGAAAGTAATAAATACTTACGAATAATCACATCAAATCTTCTGTTCTAGTTACTCTGATTTAATTGTGTTTTATTAAATTTTATGCATATATTTATGTAAGGTCTACGTAAATATGAGAATGAGATTTAATAGAACGTGATAATATACCATGATCGAAAAAGAAAAATCTGATCCCACAAATAACACATTTTGACTTTTTAAGCAAGTTAGATCGTAGGAATGGAACAGGAGTTATGTTCTGCTTTTTATCCTGAAGTGAAAGAAAGCTTGGCAAAAATCCTACTGATATCGAAATTTTCACGAGAGGAACCAAACTTTTACTGGCGTGACAAGACGAGTGGGGGTGTTTTGAAACTTCACTGGACCAGACCAAGCCTTTTCCTTTTTTACTGGAATAGTTGAGGTGTAAGGGAACAATCTTTGTTCCTTTTAACTTGAGGGTTAAGCATTGCTGTCAGGTTTAGAATGGCATGCAACGATTCTATTCCTGGGATTTGCTGGGGTCCAGTTTAAGGTCTCGTGTCGTAGTCACTGCATACCTTGGACAGTCCACCATTGATAAGAAGCTGTAAGAAGTAAACTCTGTTACCTTGTTACAGAAAATAGGTTTGTTTCTGCTTTTTCTTTTTTTAGCTTAGCAATGGGAGCCGCTTGCTTGTGATTAATTTAGAGCGAACTATTCATTTTCTTTGTTTATTTTTGTAGCTACTTGAGAAGTCATGTTGCTGTTATGATAAATGCAACTGGGTCCCCTTTGGATGCTGAAAATCTTCATGTCTAGATTGCCTGCGAGGCATGGAACAAGAGGGGTCTTGATACGACACTTGAGCACCGCCATAGATAGTGACTCTTGAAGGTGAAATCAAAGTAGAGAATGAGTATATACATTTCGGAGTTCCACTTCCCCCGCCCAAGTCAGCAATACATTGAAGCAAAAGCTTAAACGAAAGGTCTAGCCCGCCAGTTACACATATGATTATCTACATAGCTACACAACTACTAAAACGTAAGATCCTCTATAGCTAAAAGTAGATACTAGCCTACTAGGAGAAACGATAAAATCATAAACAAGCCACGGATACATATGTTACAGATAGGGAAGCGGACATCCAGGTAAACCGGTATCTGTTAGCGGTGGCCACGAACCTCCGTTGGTATCTCTTTTCACTCTCGATTCGGTCGGCAGACAGTCTTTAGTCTCTTTGCAGCCTGAACAAATCCCACAATGACCTGCAACTCGTCCATTTGCTTCGGGAGAAAAAGAACACTAATTTTAGATCATGATTAAGTTACATGAAACGTATTGGAAGAATTGTAGGTTCAGACAACTACCTGAGACATGAAATGCCTCTGAACAACATCAACTAGTTGCTCTTTTGATGGGTTGGGGAAAGCATCCATCTAGATAAACCAGCAACGTTAAGGATTACCAAAAAAAAAGGAAAATTTTATGAAGTTTCCTCTGCTGAAACTTACAAGATTGAAGTGTCGCCAATATCTCCATAATGCAGCCATCTCCAACTTGCTTAGATCAACCTTCTGATAACAGGAAGACATCGATATAAAAGACAAGTGAAGGGTATTGGCAGATTGAATAGATTGTACAGTAAAACTTAACTGACATTATATGGAATTAGCAATTAAGATTTAAGACAACATACCGAGGCCCCACGAGGTGTAGAAACAGAACTCTTAGACTGAGAGTCGCATGAGAGAGACCGGCTAAAAGTCTTGTGAGATGATCCTGTTGATTTATGTGTCCTATGCCTTGATCTATGGGACTTTTGTGTGTCATCGGATGCTGAAAAGTCGAGGATAGGAGCACCAGAATTGAAAAGGGTGTGGGACCAATCAAAAGGAGAAAAAGAAAGAAATTATACAAGAGAGCTTTCAGCAATAGTGAAAGCAAAAGTTTGAAGACAGAATGAATCCTATGTACCAAACTCGGACCACTTTTCGACAAGGAGATATGCTAACACAAAGCCACAATTTAAGCTCAAGCAAACACTTGATTGCTTCAAGAGTCTAACTCTAATTATGAATTTAGCAACTACGGTGAGTGAAAAAAAAAAAAAAAACAGAACTTGTTCATAGAACCAATATAGCCATATACGGAAATGGTATTAAACTAAATTCAACTGGATCCATAAACGAAAAGAACTCCCCAAAAGCAAAATCAGCATGTCCCAAAAACTAGATACACTTCAATTCATCCTTCCTGAAAATTTCTCATTAACCAATTTTTACGAATTTAGCAACTCACCCATATCGGATCCATTCCACTGCGCATTTTCAAATTCTAGGTCATCATCATCTTCATTTCCAGTGGGAGCCTCAATCACACTAAGAGCATTCCTCTGTAGCTTTACTTCTATGCCATTAGTAAGCACCTGCAATTTTCAGATATTTTGCATATAAATTAGTGGAAAAGAAAACGATAATCGAGTGGATTATGTTAGATGATGAGCTGCCAAGCATAAAATCCAGATAAGATACTATAAATAAAGGGGACTGAACAGAAAACACTATTCCAGTTAAATTAATCAGATTTTTTAATCATTCAGATATCAAGAAGCATAAATATGCATAGATTTACAAACTGCATCTTTGAATTTTCAATTAGAAAAAAACAATGTGAACCAACAGGTAGAGCATGTAAAAGCGAATAGATTATCATCAAAACCAGGCCTACTGTATCCTAACCACATCATAGGACATGTTAATTTCATCTGATCAACATCAACATATGAATATGTCTTCACCAGATATTAGGTTAACAAATAAAAACCAAGATTTTCATTACTGGAACAATTAAAATAGAAAATGGAGAACTCGAACAACATGAAAACCAATCGGAACAAGAAAGACATCAAACTGTGGATTGGAAGAAAGAAAGGGAAAAATTTTTCCATTTGATCCAACAGCAAATGTTCTTCCTTGAAATCTAAGAAATCAAGCTTGTTTAGACAATAAATGTGTAGTAGGGATAAGATCCTAATAAGATATAGCCAACATGCAAAAGTGCAAAACACCCCAAATAGGCAAATGCAATCTGAAACTCAAACTTCAAAACAGTAACTACAATCGCAAAAGGAAAGAAACTGAAGATAAATCATTAAGACTCCAGATCCATTGAAGAAATTTCACATGCAATTAAACCCCAATAACCAAATAACATATTGAAATCATAAAATTGAATAGCGAGCAGATAAAAGAAGCTATGACCATCTAGAAAGCAAACAATTGAGCAATTGTCAGAAACCCAAATCCGCATTGCCAAAAAGAAACCTCATTTTAGGAGTTCCAGGAAATTTCCAAGAACAAAAAAAGGATCAAAATTTCACCACAAACAATTCAAAATCCACTGAAAACAAGCAATATTTGAGAAAACCCAAAAAGCCCCAAACTAAATTACCAGCCAATGCCATCCTCCAAGGCCAACAGCTTTTTTGACCACACCTTGAAGACCCACAAGTACCGACTTGGTCCGATTATTACCAGTTACCACCACCTTAGTGTGACGTGGCAACACCGAAAGTTCCTCTTCGCTACTATCTCCACAGCTCTGCAACTGTGAAGAAAACCCCCCATTCACCGAACTCTCAACAGTCTCCAACATTCTCAACAAAGGAAGGAAAAAAAAAAGGAAAGAAAGAAACTTCCTTTTCAACTCAAACAAATCGAACAAAAACCCCCCCAAATTCAATGCGTCAATACCCAAAACTACATTTGGGAGGAAGATCACGCATTGCTGAGCACGTCCATGGCGGTTTGAGATAGAGAAAGAAGGAAGAATCAAGAGCAAATTGGGATTTTCTCAGAGAGAAAAAGCACAGAAAGGAAAGAGTGACAGAGAGAGAAAGATAGAGAGGATGAGAGTGACTGGTGTGTGTTTATTGGTTGTGTGCTGCTATGAATCCCGACGAGGTCGTGTTGACAAATAAGAGACCGACACGTAAGAGAGAGAATAGAAGGATGTTTAAGTGACGACCTCTCTCGTTAATCATGGCCTCTCTCTCTACTTTGCTTTGAAAGGTTTTCAAAGTTTGTTAAAAACCAGTACGATTGTTGTTTTGTTTTTTCTTTTTCTTTTTTTTAATATAAACCCCCCAAAAAGATACAGGAGTTGACACTTTGACGAAGGTAAGAGTGAAGTCTTTATAAATTTAGAAAAAGGAAAATTTGTTAATTTAATTTTTATTAAATTTTGTTTTTCATAAATAAAATTTGAACTTATAAATTAAAATTTACACCCTTTCATTGATTTTTCCTTCGTAATTATTTTAGAATATTTGATATCTTTTCATTATTTTTAATTTTCTCTTCAAATAAATCATTTAGAAATAGTTTCTTTACTAGTTAGAGGTAAGACTATCTGTTACTATAACTTCCAAAATTACGCATAAGTGAGATTTCTGCGAGATATTATTGTTGCTGTTATTATTTAATTTTTTAAATAATAAAATTTATATATAATACAAATATAATATGCAATAGTCACGTGAAATAAATATTCATTTGGTGTAGTTTGTTACATTATTTACATTAATAAAAAACTTAATTTCAAGCTATTTATGCTAGAAATTGAAATTTAAGAACATCTTTTTAATGTCGGTATTAGTATTACAAAATTAAGTAAAATTTGTAAATTTTTAATAATTAATCCTTAAAATATTAAACTACTAATTAATTTTAGTAAATAATTATTAAATAAATCAATTCATCACAATTAATTATTATAAATTTTATATATATAATAAACATAATTTATATGTATATATATTAATTCTTAATTATTTATGATACAAATAAAATATTTAGGCCTAAGAAATTTATTAAATAGCTTATTAATTACACGTATTTTGTAGGTTATTGTATATATTAAAAGGTTTACTTATGTGCATTGAATATAAGATAGTGAAATTCTACTGTTATTAAAAAAAATTTAAAGAACGTAAATGTAACGGAAAAAGAAAAAGGTGATGATGTAACGGAAAAAGCCCCGTAATTCATAACGGGGTCCCACGTGTGGGCCGTGGAGGCGCTGCCTGCCGTCGGTGTTGAATTATTATTTATTTTTTACTTTATTGACTTATAAATCTTTTATTAAAAAAATAACGTAATATTATTCTACTTTCTCTCTCTTTTCCACCCGATTTTCCCGCCACAACTAAGCAATATCGGTCGTCCAATTAGGAAGGTTGCGGTTACGTCCGTCGGATCATTTTCTGGGTCAGTCCAGCCGTTGGATTGAGAGACGAGTCCATGTCGTAAAGTAGAGGACATGTTCACATTACATGTGTAATCATGACAAAGTTTGAAAAGCCAACAGCCAGGTGCACCGTTCACGTGGTCTGTCAACTCATCTGGGCCGTTCACACTCGATCAACTTCCTGGAAAGTTGCAATGACTCAGGAATCGGACGAGCCGACCATCACAGTTCACAGAGCGTCGAATAGAAATGCAAGGGCAGGCAGGAAGAAGATCATGCAATGCTCCAAACGGTGCAGTGTGAAGAGACAGACAATGCTAAAAATGAGAGATTCAGCCAAAGGTTGTTGACTATGATGCAACGAAAGTGGCAATTCCGAGACTAGACCAGACACACAAGTTGTTAGTCTTCCTAGGAAGAAGTTTCTACGGTGGACAAAATTGTAATAAAAAATTTAACAACATGGTGATTGAATTGATCAACCTTTCCTTAAACTAGAGGGTCCTTGTCTTGAGCTCCCAAAACTTCATTATTTAATGCTTATTTTAAATTTAATATATTAATTTTAAATTGCGTTATACTCAATCATGTGAGAAAATTTGAAATTTCTTATTATTAATATTTTAAATTTTTTACTTGAAAATAAACCCATAAAATATATGATTTAAAGTTTAAAAGTTCAATCAATATTAAATTATTATAAAATCGATATATAATGAAAAGAAATATATTTAAAAGTATCTTTATCAATAAAAGAAATTAAAATTTAATTAAAAAAAAGATTGTTAGATAAAACTAACTAATTTATTCTGATTAATTAATAAACTGACTAATTTTAATAATAAATATTATAAAAGTAAGCCCAATCGAAAAATTAGTAAATTTAAATTTTATAATTAAATTGATTAAATTGATTGGTATTTTAATTATTGCTTATTATGTAAGCTTTATTTAGGTAAAAAGAAAACTTTTGAAAACAAATAGAAAACTTTACTTTTCATTATTTATTTAACCATAAATCAAGCTAATTTAGTGTAAAAATTGGAAAATTAGAAGGGTAATAAAGAGAAAATGAAACTTGGTCGTGGAATTGGGCAACAAGTGGTTACTATCCGGTAAGGTGTGAACCATGAAGGAGACAGTCAGACAGAACATGGTCGGCTCCACCACCGTGGTAACTCAGCAACTTTATCTTTTACTGTTTTTTTAAATAGGTATATTTTGAGTCTTCTAATTCTTTTATTTATCATTTATCATTATTTATTTATTTATATTTATATTGTCTTACATTTATATGGATCATTTGAAAATAGTTTCTCAACTAAACAGGGATAAGATTACGTATTACTGAACCTCTTAAAATTTCACGTTTCAGTAAGATTTCTACTGAATAACGATGTTGTTTAAGCCTTTTAATTAAAGATTATTTTTTAATTTTAATTATTAAATGTAACTATTAAATTTGCTAATTTTATTCTTAATTTTATCAATCGCTTAATACTATAAAAACTGTTTTTTTTAAGAAGCATATTTGTAGTATTATCGTTGAGAATAAATATCAAACAAGATATCAGGTATATCCATCCAAAGATGGAACCTGCCATGGTGAATAGACTCCCGCGCAAGCGAGTACACCTATTGTCACGACACCTAATCCAAAAGACTTTAATGCTTGGCCCAGAAACAAGAATGACCTTACAATCAGAAACTGTTAAATCAAACTCAGAGCTATCCTCCGTAGATGAATTAATAGCAGAGTATAAAGACTGACAATCCGTAAAAATGCAGCCCGGATCAAAAAGAGAATCTCTTGCATAACACAGACATTGCCTTAAGGCTAATGCTTTTGCAATATCTGCCCGACTTCCACCCTCCTCAAAACCATAAATTGCTAATGAGAAATTGCCCTCTGCATCTTCAATAGCCAAGCCGAATCTCACAAAATCTAAGGCTTCAAATATAACTCCATCAACATATGCTAGCCAATCAGCTTGATGATTAATATGTGCAAACTGAGTAGGTGTAGCACCTAGATAAACAGCAGCAGTGGCGGCATTTAAGGTTGAAGAAGCATTCTTGTACTCCTATAAGAAACGATGTGCACCGTGTGAGACATGCAAAAGGAATTGGTCTCTGATTGGACCATAAAAATTCATTCCTGGCTTCCCATAATTTCTATGCAGTAGTGATCATCAATTCCGCTCTTTGCCTCCCCAACATAGATAAGACTTACAAAAAAATATCCTGAAAAGAGAGAAAAACATTAAAGAAAATAAAACCTGCCAGTGACCAAACTTCTTGGGCTAAAGAACATTTGACAAAAACGTGATCAACGTTCTCATCCTCCTGACAAAATAAACATTGCAACCCCGGTTTATTTGACCATGCTTATATTTAAAATAAATGATAACTTGATTAAAATAATTAATTATAAATAGTATTACAAAATTAAGCAAAATTTTCAACTTTTTGAGTCTTTTAATTAAAGGTTATTTTATTTTAAATCATTAAACCTTTTAATTCAGTCTAATTTAATTTATTTCTTAAAATTTATCAATCACTTAATATTATGATTTTATCAATCAATGTACACAGCCTTTTCTTTATATTTTTAGAAAGAAACTATTTTGGTGATTCGAATCTTTGCACGGGTGCATTGACTTTGACTTTAACATTATGATTTTTGTTAACAACAACCGAAAATCAATTTAAGGATATAATTATTATTATTATGTCTGCCTAATTTAAATATTAGCCCTTTAGAGATGATCGAGTTGGTAAAGTGAAGGATATAGGTCAAAAGGTCCTGTGTTCGAATCCCTAACCTACACTTTCTCGATCTAGCCTGTCGTACAGGACTTATTTAGTACAAAGTACTGGGTTGAAATGATTTGTAGGCTATTGCGTTAATTCAAAAGTTCACACAATACACATCCAAATAATAGCGTCTGTGAGTTACTCTATTTAAAAAAACTTCAATATTACATGACAAAAAATACATTTTAAAAATAAATTATATAATTAATTATAAATTTTATAACAATGTTAAATAATGTATTTTTTTGTAGAAAGAAAATTACAAAATTAGCGCGGAAAAAAGATTCCAGACATATCCTCTAAAAGGATAAGATGGCACCCTATGGGTGGATTTACAAAATAGGTTACTCCTACATTAAAATGGCCTGCGTAGTTGACCAACCAGTCATCATATCTGTTGCTCTTTCGGTAGATATGCTGATAGGCTACAGTCCAGTTTCTCGTGAATAGTTCGTGAATGCCCCTAACGATGGGATTGAGCATTGTCGATCTGTGGGCTGAGGAGGAGAGGAGATCTATCACTGCGGTGGAGTCCACTTCCAATTTGATCCGACGATAACTCAGATTCCACACGTATGTTGGTGTTGTATAAACACCCCAAAGTTCCACTGACAAGGGTAAACACTAGCCTAAGTTCTGAGCAAACCCTCCAAAACCAGGTACCGCCACTGTCCTGTAGTACCCCTCCTATTGTGGATGAAGCCGAGATCCCTTTGCTTGCTCCATCCATGTTAAGCTTAATCCATCTAGCTAAAGGCTTGCTCCAATCGGTTCCCTGCACTTGACAGGGCCGAACTCCAAGAAGTACTCAATTGGGCCTCGTAATTGAATCTTGAATAGGACCTGCATAAGATAAAATAAGAGAAATCGGTGAGGAGGGTCAAGTAAACTGAGCGTAAAAAATTGTCAAATTTCTCTGTTGCCAGATGAACCAACAAGTAATTCTAAATAAACCCGGCCAAATAATATCTTTTTTTTTTTTGGTCCTTTTTGACAATTTTAAGATTCTTGAGGAGTTGGGTGGGATGATTGGATCATAACTTGTTAAGTTAATGCAATTAAGACTGATAGTTAAATCTTGATCACATTGGAAATGCGTAGTTTCCGATGTCAGGTCATAATAGCGGAGTGACTAGTACATCAATCGCAAACGAAGAACATGTGAGGCCTGATTTATGACTGTGACTGTGAGAGAGGGAGAGAGACAGCATACGCCAAACGGTATTGCCAAAGGTGACCTCTGCGTCCCCGTAGGTTAGGGATGGACCATTTGGTGGTGCCTGGGCCATCACGTGCCTTGTCACATCTAATAGGTTCAGACTTCAGAGGGTTTGAGTCCGACAACATGCTTCTTTCACATATGCGATTTGATATTTGTACCCGAATACAATCCGGTCCAACTTAAAATGAACACGTTAGATTTAAATTGATTGAGTTTGAAATTGAATTAGGATTTAATTTTTTCAATTTAGAGACAAGTTCATATGATTCTATCAGATCAAAAATTTGAATATATCAAATATAAATAATGTCAATTTTAAAATCATATTAAATTAAATAAAACATTGGACTTAACTCTTGTCTGATCGGACTTCGAAATGTAAGTCTTAGATATAGACCACATGTCATCTTTATTTAAGATATCTTTGACCTTGTTTGATATTTAGTGGATTACATTAACTGGTAACTAATTGTATCAGCGGTTAGCTAACAACAGATTAATATGGCTAATTTGACCAGTAGAGACTTTAATCGTTTATTTAAAAATGTTTGATAAAATTAATTGTTTAGTATTAGCTGTATATGTGTAAAATGACTTATGAGGGTATAACTTAAAAAAATTATAAAAACACGATTATTAGTTGTTTATATCTTAGTGTTTATTTGAATATTCTCGTAAGAATTTAGATAGAGCAAAAGAAGTAGCAATATTATTTTCTCCATTATCTTCCATCGAGTCTTAAGAATACTAAAAGTCCTCTCAATACAACTTCTCAATGAAAAATAAGTTAGATTTAAAACTTCTTGAGATCTTATTGGATTTGCACAGCAAAAGGCCAACTGAAGAGCTTAAGAACTCACTAAAATGTTACAAAAAATAAACTTGAGAATGAGGTCGATCGGATCATACCAACGGTTTTCTCTCGAATGTAGCGTCAACGAGCTTAATATGAAATTAGGTATATAAAAATGATATCGATTTAATTTATAATTTAAGGAAATATATTTTTTATTCTTTTA
>JAOSBN010000006.1:2541475-2552141 GCA_027563595.1 Erythroxylum suave | reverse complement strand
ACATTTTCTTGACTAATTTCATGTTGGAGTATTTCTTTCCCAGTTGATGAGCTTGATTTGCAATATCTCTCAATTTTTTGTGAAAGTCTATAATAGTCTCATGCTTATCTATCTTCAGCTCTTCAAATCGCGCTGCTAACATTTGTAGTTTCGACGCTATCATAGGATTTGATCCTTCATGAATGGTTTGCAAGGCAACCCACACTTCTTTTGCCGTTTCACATGTTGAAATCATTGAGAAGCGTCTTTCATCAACAGCACTGAATATCACATGCATTGCTTGTGAATTTTCCAGTGCACTTTCTTCTTCCACTCTTGTCCATTCAGATGGGTCTTATTGAATTGTATCTCCTTTATCATTAGTGATCATTGGACGCGTCCAACCGTGTTCTACCGAATGCTAGGCTCTTGTGCCCTGAACTTGAATGAAGACTTTCATCCGGGATTTCAATGCTGGGTAATTATATTCATCCAATAGTGGCAGTTTGGTAATTGATGCACCCTTTCTCGTAGCCATGTCTGCGAATCTAGGATCTCCACCAACTTGTTACCAAGTTCTGAATCGGTAACCTAGCTCTGATACGAATTTTTCTACCCAAAACTCAAGTTAAAGGTAGGGTGGAACAAAATCTTATAAGCCCACCATGTTTTCGCGACAGCCCACACTTCTGAGGCAGCCTATACTACCCTAGAGCTATTAGGGAATGCAATTCGTTATTGCTGCGATTCAAACCTACAACGTGGGAGTCATTTGTAAGCTCTGATATCAATTGAAAACCCAAAGTAGTTAATTAATTCGAAGACTTTCCGAATTATCCTTTCCACAAATAGAATAAAACTACGCAAAAGCGAAATAATAAAAACACCAAAAATTTGATAACGTAGTTTGGCACCAGGTTCTGAATGGCTATCTAGCTTGAGGTATGTAAAACGTTGATCAGGTCATTATTAGCACCCCAGGAGACTACTGATGAAAGCCCCCTATTGAAGGTAAGTTACTGAGTTTTGGCGTGACAGTTTGTTAATCGTTAATTATGATGGTTTTTTAAGCTCTGAAATTGATATTTTGGTCTAATCATGTCAAAATCAAGTTCTTTTAGCATTTGAAAATATGTTAACCAGATAAGTTATTCTTTCTTTCTTGGAGATGGCAATGCCAAGTCTAGCTTGAGTGGGTGCTACTGTTGGGGACTAGGTCCAACTTGAGGTGCAATCGAACTCGAAATTGAGCCCTAGTTGGCCCAGGCTGAACTGTTTTGTAAAAATAAAATATAAAAATGACATGATTTTGGTGTTTTGTTTATATGTGTTAGGTCGGTAGGGCCAAGCTAGAACCTTTTTTGTGTGAAAATTTTCTATTGAACTTGGCCCATTAATCTTGAGGTGAGCTAGGATCAATCCGAGCTTGATTGCGATCTCCACATGACACCAATATAGTTGTTGTTGGAGCTTGTTCCCAGCCTTAAAACTTGCTTAGCTTGATGCACTCAACTATTTACAATTAGGGATGACAACGGTCAACACCGGGTCTGAGTTATAGGATCTGAATTTTTTCTTATCCCAATCCAACTTGAAATTTGATTGGGTTAAGATGAAGTCCAGTTAAGCTAGACCAAAATGACATCGGCCAATTCTCTCAAACTTGAGCTTGGTCTAAAGGGACTTCTTAGGGGGAATGAACCTCTTCATTTTTATTTTGTATATTGTTATTGGTGTTAATATTTTTAATTTATTAAATAATAAATTGAAAAAATACTTTCTTTTTATTATAATTCGAGCATGCAAATCAACAATAAATATTAAATATATGTTGATATAATTTATCAACAACCGGGTTCTCATAATTGGAGGTCGTTCGTCACTCTTTGTTTGTTCATTGGAATGGTCTTCAATCATGTTGATCCAACGGTGACAACGACCCTCTCCGTGGGCCCCGAAACTACTGGACCCCACTTTGTAAAGAATTATTACTTCATTACAGGACAGGTTCCTCAAACAACCTTGCACGCGGCAAACCCCCACTTTCTCCTCCTCCTGTCCTAACAAATGATCCGTGCGTATCAGACCACACTTATACTGTGCACCCGCGAACGTCACCAACGTTGAATAGAATCTTCCAACTGATTGATTTGTTTACCTTCTGCATTTAAATAACGTTGGAGAGACTGTTCTTCGTAGTCACGAACACACCGTAACATCTTTACACTTCCCCCTTTCTTTTTTTTCTTTTTCTTCTTCAAAGATAGATTCTTTTTCTTCTTCTTTTTCTTCTATACATACATAACATACTTCGCAGTGTTCAATCGAAGTCCTCGTGACCGCTTCTTCTCTGCTGTTTCCTTCTTCGACCTCAGCTCGAAGTTCCTTCATAGTGTTTTTTGTCAGGAAATGACGTCAGACGGCGCGACATCGGCGGCGGCGGCCGCCGCCGCCGCAGTGGCGGGAAGGAGGAAGCCGTCGTGGAGAGAGAGGGAGAACAATAGGAGGAGAGAGCGGAGAAGAAGAGCTATAGCTGCGAAGATATATTCGAGCTTAAGAGCTCAAGGGAATTACAATTTGCCCAAACACTGTGACAATAATGAGGTCCTCAAGGCTCTTTGCGCTGAGGCTGGTTGGGTGGTTGAAGAAGACGGTACGACTTATCGCAAGGTACTTTGGATCTAATGTTGTTTCTTGAATTTGATTTGTTTCTGCTGCTGTTTTTGTTCTTAACTTGGAAAGGAACTGGTTTGTTTCATTTGGATCAAGTGGATTTCTGTGAATTTTCAATTTTGGACTCTTTTAGCAATAATTATAAGTGGGTTAAATTGGTACTGATTGCTGGTTTTGGATTTAGTCACCGGTCAGTTTAGCAGGGTCGCTTTCAATTTTAAGGAATTGAAAGTCTCTCTTACCCAGTTCCTCTTTTGTCCAAGGGTTGTGAATTGTGGCTGAAATTTAAAGTGAAAAGTAGGTCTCTATAGGTGGAAGGTTGATTTTAACAGTTAGCTGGTTATAGTTAAAGCCGATTGAATTAAGCTATAAATGATGATTCTTGTATTGTTTTCATCTAGAACAGAAGTTTGATGGTTGTCTGATTGAAGTAAACATGATTGGTGCAGGGATGCAAACCACCTCCAATTGATATAGTAGGCACATCCACAAGAGCCACCCCATACTCTTCCCAAAATCCAAGTCCATTGTCTTCATCATTTCCTAGCCCAATTCCTTCGTACCAAGTCAGCCCCTCCTCTTCTTCATTCCCTAGCCCTACTCGAGTTGACAATAATGCATCTTCCAATCTCCTACCTTTGCTCCGAAATGTTATTCCTGCTTCCCTCCCACCTCTCCGAATCTCTAACAGTGCACCTGTGACCCCACCTCTGTCATCACCGACGTCAAGAAATCCGAAGCCAATTCCCTGTTGGGAGACCATTGCCAAGCAATCCATAGCCTCCTTGAATTACCCTTTCTATGCGGTGTCTGCACCGGCTAGCCCAACTCACCGGCAGTTTCATGCTCCCGCTACTATACCTGAATGCGACGAATCAGATGCATCCACTGTCGAGTCCGGTCAGTGGATAAGCTTCCAAAAGTTTGCACCCTCTATGGCTGCTGCAATGCCAACCTCACCAACTTATAACCTTGTCAAACCTGTGGCTCAGCAAATCCTATCCGGTGATGCCATGAAAAAGAATGAGAGGGGCATGGATTTTGAGTTCGATGGCGGACAGGTGAAGCCTTGGGAAGGAGAGAGGATTCATGAGATAAGATTGGATGACTTAGAGCTCACACTTGGAAACGGAAAGGCTCGGAGTTAGAGTTGGACAGTCAGACATTGCTAGAACTCATGGTGAGGAAATGTAAGAACTTGAAAGTTAAGTTATATCTAGATTGCTGAACAACAGAATTTGTTGGTCATGGTTTCAGATATTTCAGTTGGACCTGCATATCTTGAACCCGTTTGGTTCTTAGGAAGAAATATAGTTTCATGTTGGTTTATTATTTATCTTATTGTAGTTTTGCATTTCCTTTACTGAATGCAGCTAAGAATTTGTCACCTCAAATGCTTGAAGTCTATGCACAAGCATTACCTGTAAATACTGTAGGAGGTCTCAGTGACCTTCTCTTCTTCTACTGTTTTGGTATCAGAAAACCTTATTCGTGGACTGATCATCAACTTTCTAGTTGTATGGTCTAAGGTGGTGTGGATGTTCTTCCCATGGCTGATTCTACAGCCCAAGCATGTTGTTATATCTGGACCATAACTTACAAAAATGAGTTGGTACTTGCCTGGCAATTACAGATATATCGACACGTTCGCTTAATACTAAAATGAAAAGGAAGAATTATAATATGCACATCAATATTTTTAATAGCCATTGATGTGTTGATCATCTTCATCAGTTCACCTGAGTTTCCGATATTGTTTATAATAGGTGCACGTGGTTTTTCTTTGTTAATCCCCCAAGTCGTATGCTATTATTTGCTGAAGTCCCTTATCGAATTATAGCGTATCGTCAATAAGGCCATGTGCTTAAATATTGCTAAAATGGTTTTTGTGATGATTGTGAACAAAGTCAAGTCTAAATATTAGGGTATGTTTGGTTTGATGTAATATTTTTAATAGAGTGGAATATAATAAAATGGAATGGAATGATTTATAACGGAATGAAATGTAAATAGATGTAATATTATAAAATTATTATTTGAGAAAGATGAAAGAGTCCATAATGTAATACAGTGAAATGTTGTTTGAAAAAAGAGTTTATAATAGAACACAGTGGAATGTTGTTTATTATTTTACATTCTATCTTAAACCTCTCAAATCAGAGGTAACTTATTTTTACTATTTAGAATGGAATGACATGTATTGTGAAACTCTTTCCCTCCATCATATTTCATTACATTCTATTATAAACTTTCCTCTTAAACAATGAAATAATATTGTATTCTATTTTATTATATTAATAACCACTCAATCAAACATAACATATGCAATAATAGACCAAGCACTTCAGACACCACAAACTCACTGAGTATTGTTGTGTTAGTAGGGATAGAAAATTAGTCTTATCCACTTCAACCAAAAAATTAATGGATTAAATTTATTTTTATTGAATTATTCGGTGGATTTAGGTTTGATATTTTTAAAATTTGATTGACTACAACAAATTAACGTAGTAATTTAAAGATTTAAATTAATGTAATAATTGGACCTAGATTAAAATAAATTTGATTAGATTTAAATTTAAATATGAATTCGAACAAATTAAGTTTGATTGGGCTTAAATTTAAAGTTTAAACACAAATTTAGATATTTAAATGTGTTCAAAATCTCAATGATATGCATTGTAAATAATGATCAAAAAATTCATCTAGTTTAATTTTGGTAAGCTTTTTGGTTCAATTTATTTTAATAACTCTTAAGTAAAAAACTGGTTAATTAATTAATTGATTTTTATAAACTAAACATTATTTATAAATCAAAATAAATCAATTAATTTTTATTTTATACTCGTCCTTTTAAATATAATTTTTAATTTCAAGGATGGTATCCTTCAATCATATTTCAAATTCTTTAATTTTATTAATTTTTAACCAATTTTATGACTAATACTGTTTAAAGCTTTTAGACCTTATTGTGACCATTTTTTTGTTTGGAACCAAAGAACTCGCATATGCTATCCTTTAGATGCACATTGGATAAATCTTTAGATTGACGCAATAGTCTTCAAATCATGCCAATCAGGTACTCTGCACTAGGCAAGTCCTAAACGACAGGCTCGATCAAGAGAATTTAAGTAAGGAGATTTGAACATAGGATCTTTTAGCCTGATACTCCCCTCCCCACCTCAACCAACTCGATTACCCTCTAAGGGCCCATTTCCCAAAATGATAATGGGTTTAGATTAGAATGTGGAGTTATCCCTGGTGGGGCGAGTCACATTAACACAATTAGTAATTTCATCCATCCCCATATATATGATGCAAATTGTGAGATTGCCACGACAACTGTGTGATGACCTAGAACAAATAATGACGACCTTCATCTGGGGGTCACAAAACGATAAGCAAAAACCACACTTAGTCAACTGGGATGCCTTTTGTCGCCTAAAAAAAATAGGGATCCTTGGGATCAAAAGAATTAGAACGACAAATGATGCTCTACTTACTAAACTGGGATGCGATTTGCTCAATAAGTCCTTAGCGCTATGGGTTCAAGTCCTTAGAGCTAAATATCGGCTAAACGTATATCATATCCCTCAAACGTTGCATAAGCAAGGAGCTTCAATAATTTGGCAAGAATATCAGCTATGTGGGATTATGTTCGTCAAGGAATCAAATGGAAGCTAGGAAATAGCAGCCGGACATATTATTGGCTAGACCTTTGGATGGAAAATTAGGGTCCCTTAGTGATAGAGACAACATCCCCCTTCCTGACAAGATGATGTACATAAAAGTGACAGAGTATGTGGATGAGGATGAGAACTGGAAATGAAATATAATCTAGAGCTATCTTCCCTCTCAAGTTTGTTTGGCTATTGTGACAATTCGGCCTTCATCAGTTGACATGGATAAGGATCGAGTTGTGTGGGGCCTAGGACAACAAGGTATTTTTACAGTGGCATCCACTTATGATTTAATTACAGATTTAGATCCGTCGGTCCAAAATCCGATATGAAATGTGATATGGAAATGGTCAGGTCCATAGCGTATTTGATCATTTATGTGGCTATTAGCCAAAAGGAAGTTACTGACAAACTAACAGTGTGTCGCTAGATGTATAGCAATTGTCAGTTCTGTGGTCAAGAAGAGACAACCTTACATGCACTTCGGGATTGTAATAGGGTGAAGGCTTTTAGCACAAATTTCCTCTTGCGGTACTTGGGTTTGATTTCTTTCAGCGGAACGAGGCAATGTGATTGCGCTCCAATCTGACTAAACTAGTTCAAATGCATGTTGATATTTAGTGTTTCTTGCTGGTATTTTATGGCAGTGGTAGAATAAGAGTCTTTTTTAAGCTGGTTTTACGTGGCTGGCAGTAGGACATCGCATTATTTTAGAATATGTAAATTGGGTCAGGAAAGCACAAGTAGTGACTAGTCAAGTCATTAACACGCCAGATTTACCGGTAGGTTAGATTGTGAGTTGGAACCTACCCCAAGAGTGTTGGATAAAATTAAATACAGATAGAGTGATCCAACATGGGTCTTCTATTGGAACGACTGGAGGTTTAATTTGGGACTACACTAGACAGTGGTTTGGTGGATTTATGCACAATATTGGCAAATGCCCTCCCTTGATTGTTGAATTGTTGGGAGTGCGTGAGGGGTTTAAATTGGCTAGAGATCTTGATTATTAGAAAATCGTCTTGGAAGTGGATTCGCTAGAGGTAATAAACATTCTTTCATCATCTAAATGGATGCTAACTGAGGCTCCTTTTTTGTTGTAGGGCATACAGGCTACGTTGGGTCGTGATTGGGATGTGCAGCTTCAACACGACTATTGAGAGGGGAATCAAAGCGTTAACAATCTGGCTATTTTAGTTTTGCGAGCACGACCAGGACTACACGTGCTTACAGAACCTCCGATGGAAATGCTGATTTTTGTATAATAGGACAGTTAAAGAGTTTTATATCACCGAGGCGTGCGATAATATTATAATTTATGTTTCTTTCTTTCCTTTGTATTTAAAAAAAAGGAATATAGATGATCTAAGCAAAAATTATTTCACATAATTTGTGATTAAGTGTGAGAGATGTTAACATCTTTTCCACCCCATGTATGGTTTTATTTGTACTTAAGCACTATTTTTTAAATTAGTTTTAAAGATATTATGTTAGTAAAATTTTCAAATTGACTTTCTACTATATTTATTTTAACAAAAATTATAATTTATTAACTATTGTATAATGTAATTGGTCTTAAACTCTTAATTTAATCGTCTAATTATTCACTTGAACGTAATTCATATATTTTATATAATTAAAAATATTTAAAAATAACTCAATAAACTTTTTTTCATATGAGATTCTAAATTAGGCTTTAACAATTAAAAGAATTAGATATGCTAAAATGAGAACAAAGATGTGGCACGCACGTCTATGAAAAAAAAGGGCAGAGTTTGGAAGAGATGACGTCGTTTAGCTTACCCAAATTATTTTCTATTTTTGGAATGACCCCAATGTATGTCTCCCCGCTTCTATTCCCTCTCCCGCTACGACTCCATGGATTCGAAGTCGGAAAAACCTCTAGTCAACGCGGCTCCACCGCAGAAGTCCGCTTCCCCAACGTCTCCGGATGGGATAGACTTCCTGAGCCACCTCGAAATCTATCTCGCCAAACGCGACGGCGTCGATAAACTCCTCAAAATCTCGCGATACGCGACCAAGATCATCTTAGCCTCTTCTGCTCTTCCAGAGTCGTCACCCTTAACCAAACGGCTCAAGAGCTTCGAGTCAAGCGTAGGGCTGAGTCGCAAAGCGTTCCGTCTCGGAAAATTCGTCCAAGACGTCAACGCTCTGCGAGCCTCGCATTTGGACTCCAAGGAAGAGATCGCCCTCGCCTTAATCGCGTACGGCGGCGAGGGATTGTATTACTTCGTGGAGCAATTCGTTTGGCTCGCGAAATCGGGCTTGATTGACGGGCGACACGCGCGGACATTCGGAAGAGTGAGCGCGTGGGCGGAGTTCGTTGGGTACGTGGGTAGTATTTGTTTGAAGTTTAGGGATTTGAAGAAGCTGAGCGAGGACGAGAGGTGTTTATTGTCAAGCATTGAGGTTGCGGTTTCGAGAGGGACTGGGCGCGTAGAGGAAGAATCTCGATTGAGAAAGTTGAAGCAGAAGATTTTGATGAAGAAGCTTTCGATTGTTCAGGATTTCGCTGATGGGTTGATGGCAATTGCTGATCTTCGTGATGGGAATGGGTTTTTATCGGCGCCGTTGGTGGTGTCCTCTGCTGGGCTTTTGTCTGCCATTATCAGTACTCATAAGAACTGGGTCTCCTGCTGAGAAAGGTTGGCATGGTTCATCATGAAGTCCGCTGAGGCGCGGGGTCCGGGGATGGTTGTTGTTGTTGGTAAATTCGGATAAAAGGATCGAAATGACTCCATTGCTGATGTTTAGGGGATACATTGAAAACTCATTGATGCTATTATTTGACATTGATCTTAAATAAAGCATGCATGATACAGGATTTCCTTTTCCGTTGAACTTGATCATCCGTATGAACAATCTGTTTAGTTGAGCTTCAGCGGTCTTTGGATGTTATAGGATAGGTAGATTTATAGAATCCGTAGGCCATGGAAGACTTTATGGGTTTTGATTGATTGCCTGAATCATCCATGCAACGGTATGATCTATCAGCTCCATGTTCATAATTCTCATCTTTAAACCATCAAGAAATGATCTTTCTGTGCGTTTGTTAGTCCCGTTGGTCCGTCGATCACGAAATGGTTTTCTAAGTATTAGTTTCCACTATGGGATGTGTTTTTTTCTTCACAAAGTGTGATACTTTTCTTCGTATATACAGGGGGTGGTCGGACGGGGATATCTCACTTTTAAAGAATCCTCTTTATTATTTATTAATATTAATTAAAATATTATAATTGATTAATTAATTAAAATATAAATTTATTCATTAATTAAAAAATTATAATTGACTATCATATAATTAATTAAAATATAATTAATTAATTAATCAAAATATAATAAATTCTTATTTCTGAATTTTTTTACAAACCAACCACTATCAATGATAATAATAATCATTCGATCCTTTTAACCAATCATTATAGTTATAATGATAATATTCATATTTATTTCTCACAATATTTATTTTCATTCATATTATAATTTTTTCATACGAATCAGTCGTCTCCTTATGGCCTTCTCAACCATATTTCTCAAAACAAGTTTTTATATAATCCTTTAAACTTCTTTTAAAATCAACACATTCTCTTAACAAAACCTTGATGTAATTAATAGATTTTTTTTAATTTTGTCTTAAATATGACAAAGATTATTATTATTATTATTATTATTATATTTTCTTCTTCTTTTTTTATGAGTTAATTAAAAACAATCTCTCTATTTAGTTAGAAATAAAGCTGCGTACTATTGAACCTCTCCAAGTTCTACGTGACAACGAGACTTATACTGGGGGTGGTAGGTGGTGTTGTTGTCGTCGTCTTTATTGTTTGTTTATGACAAATTATATATATACCTTGATTCAATTAAGAGGTCATTTTTTAATTTATTAAATTTTCTCTTAAGTATGGCAAAGTCATCGTCATCATTAACACGAACCTGAAGTCCTTTTGAGATATGTTGTTTGAAAAGATTGGTTAAATTCTTAATCTGTGATAAAAATAAATTTTAATCCGTAAAATGAGAGAGAATTAATAGGGGTGGCCGGACGTAGGACACCCTCATTGGCAGGGTGGGAGGACGTGGCTGCCACCCCGCCATTCTAATGACGGGTTGGCCAGCTAGGACTGTTGATAAGGAATGTATTTTTTAGATAGGATCACGTCCCTGATTTGTAGGGATTTAGAGTTATCAATTATAACCATTTACACTCCTAATCATCTATATATTGTACAGTCTGTGAACAAAGAAAAATACAATAAAAATATAGAGTTTTTTGCCCCAATTTCTTGTCTTCTTTTCTTCATCAATTCCCT
>JAOSBN010000006.1:2505353-2541375 GCA_027563595.1 Erythroxylum suave | reverse complement strand
TATATATGTATAATGTATATATTATGTCAATATGAAAAATAAAATAAAAAAGTTTATAATTTATTAAATTTAAAAAATAAAACAATTTTTTGAATTTTTTTTAAAAATTTATTAAAATATGGAGGGCCAAAAATGGCCTGCGGGCAGCCCATGGCCCGAGCGGGCTAGGCGGGCCGGGCTATGGGCCTTCTCGTGGGCCGCTCCATCGGCGGGCCGTTTCGACCCGTATGGGCCGGCTCATGGGCTGGCCTTCTGTGGCCCGTCGTATTTTTTCAACGGGCCGGGCCAGGCCAACACCGGCGCAGGCCTAGCCTGGCCCGTTGACATCCCTATGGGTAACATAACCGGTTTTGTTGGTGTGCAGGGCAAGCTGGAGAGTACAGTAAAACAACCTATAGGAATAACAGATTGATTTTCTTGCAGGTCATTGTAGGAAAATCATATTGCAACTGGTCAAGGAAATCTCCAAGTAGGACAGAAATATATTCTTGAACTGTTTTTAGGCTAAATTCTTAATTTATGATAAAATTAAATTTTGATCCGTAAAATGAGGGAGAAATAACAGGGGTGATGGACATAGGACACCCCGCCAATCTCATTGGCGGGGTGGGAGGACGTGGCTGCCACCCCGCCATTGCAAATGGCGGGTTGGCCAGCTAGGACCACCCTGTCATTGCTGTCGCCGGGTCGCGATCGCGATCGCGATCGTGACATTTGAAATGGCTGGGTGGACACGCACCCAGCCTGACATTTGAAATGGCTGGGTGGCGTGTCCACAGCCTTTTCAAGTTGCCTGGTCGCGATCGCGACCATGATGGCCTTTTGAATTAGCGTCGCGATCGCGACCACGATGGCCTTTTGAATTAGCGTCGCGAAGGCGTCCCTTGCCCAAGCGACGCCGGGCAGTTGCTGGCAGCTCGCGAGGACGAGGCCTTGCCCTCGCGAGGTTAATTTAAAAAAGACATTGAGGTGGCGATATCGATCGCGATCGCGAGAACCCGCCATTTGTGATGAGTGTCCACCCAGTCATCACAAATGTCGCGATCGCGAGAGACACCCTCTTCATTTTTAATGAAAGTGATTGTCACCTTCATGCACAGGCACGAGGGTGACTTCTCACCCTCGTGCCACGAGGGTGAGATATCGATTTCTTAAGAACGAAGCTGTCACCCTCGTGCTTGTGCACGAGGGTGACAACTCACCTTCATGTTGCTGCACGAGGGTGACATATCGATTTCATAGAAGCGAAGATGTCACCCTCGTGTACAAGCGAAGTGTAATTTTATTTTTTTAAAATACAATGAAAAAATAACTATATAATTAATGTCTTAATTATTATTACATAATTAATTACATTATATTTAATTAAAATATTATTATTACTTATAATATAACTAATTAAAACATTACTATTAATTAATTTAAATATAATTATAAATTAATTTAATTATTGTTATTAATTAATTCAATATAATTATTAATTAATTAACATATTGTAATTTATTAATTAATTACAATATAAATAAATAAATTATTATTATTAGTTAAAATATAACTAATTAACTATAACTATTCATTAAATAAAGTATTACTTAATTAAAATTTTCATAATTCATTAATTAAAATATTATAATTTTAATGTTTTATAATTTAAATAAAGTATTACAATATCCCGGCGTGTCTTGGGCTACGGCTCGCCCTCGCGAAGCTATTTCAAAAAGTTATCGCGATCACGATCGCGAACTCACCATTTGTATGGCTTGGTGGCGTGTCCACCCAACCATTTCAAATGTCGCGATTGCGATCACTCGCGATCGCGAGCCTGAAATGGCTGAGTGGACATCACCCCGCCAATGAGATTGGCGGGGTAGTCCTAGCTGGCCACCCCACCATTTACAATAGCGGGGTGGCAGCCACGTCCTCCTATCCTGCCAATGAAATTGGCGGAGCGTCCTACGTCCGGCCACCCCTGTTAATTCTTCCCTATTTTACGGATCAAAATTTAATTTTGTCACAGATTAAGAATTTAGCCGAAAAGATTCTATAATACGCAACCTTATCTTTATCTAATAAAGAGATTGCTTCTGATAGACTCATATGTAATGTATCATAAAGATACTACAAAATTGAAAATCAATATGCATACATATGCTAAACAAAACTAACAAAATAAAATAAAATAACTAAATAAATAAGTCAAATAAACATAAAAGGTAATAAAATAACTAAATATGTAAATACCAATAAATAATAAGTGCAAACAATAGTGAATTAATAATAAAAATACAAATAATTTAAACTAAGAATTATTAATAATTCAATAATTGGGTCTAATTAATATTTATATGTTCATTTTAATCTCCATACTTGGATCACTAAATCACAATAATTCTATGTAAAGGATCAAAGCTTAATCAAATCCACATCCTAAACGTACAAGTAAGCATATAAGACGACAAATTTGATTTGGAAGCCTAAAGAATATTACTGCAATACACACACGTCACGCCACAATCGGCTACTATCTGAGTGTGACAGAAACAGATGATTATACAGATAATGCAGTTCAATCAGCTTCATCTTCATCTGCATCTTCAATAAACTTAATTACATTCACGGATTATACGAAACTGTTGTTTGTTTGTTGGCTTCTGTTCTATCTGTCATCGATTTAATCCACTGCCGCGTGTTCAGATCAATCTTACGGCGGAGAAGTGGCGGCTCTATAATATCCCCGCCGCTACGGTGTTGCGGAAACTTGCACTCCCAGAGACGGTGCCAACCACCCTGCACTTTCACTTCCCTTTCTCGCATCCTCTGTTCTTTCTTTCTCTTTTTGCCGCTTAATTATTAAGTAATCGAAGATGTCTATATATCTAAATTCAATCCTCTCCTATCCGTAATTAAGCTTCGACAAATTTGGATTATTAAGCATAATTACTAATGGAGACGGAGCCGAAGGACATTAAAGCCGAGCCACCGAAGCCACGCGCCTCCGAGACGGCGCGTGACGACGGCTCCAACAAGGACGACCGACCGCTCCTCAAGTCGGACTCCAGCCGCAACTCCCATGTCAAAATCGAGGAGCTTGAGAAGAAGTACGCGGCGTTTGTTCGCAACGACGTGTACGGTCCCATGGGACGCGGCGAGCTCCCGCTGCCGGAGAAGGTTCTGTTGGCCATCGCGTTGGTGACGTTCGTGCCTATACGAGTAGTTCTCGCGATGTTCCTGCTGGTTTTGTACTACGTGATCTGTCGCGTTTGTACGCTGTTCTCGGCTCCGAATCGCGACGAGGAGGAGGGCCAAGAGGACTTCGCGCACATGGGAGGGTGGCGGAGGGCGGTTATTGTGACGTGCGGGAAGCTTCTTTCGAGGTTCATGCTTTTCTTGTTAGGGTTTTATTGGATTAGCGAGAGCTATAGAGATCTAGAACTGCCTCAAAACAGCAACTCTACTCAGGTATTCGTTTCTAATCTCTGTCCCATGCGCTTATGGATGTGAAATTAGATAATTCTGAGGCTATGGAGGGTTTTTCCATTTCTGGCTTGTTCCGATTTGATCTGCATTCTTCTAAATTTTAATGTTCGGTCTGACTTGAATTGGAGTTTTTGCTTTGTTTGACTTTAAGTTTAGACTTCAAATGCACTAAAGCATATAAGACTGCTTTGTGCATGAGTTCAAACATCGATTTCCCTCAAAATCGTCCAAGTTTTGGTCTTCAAGGATGGATTCATCTAACGCTTGTTTTTTCCTTTTCCCTTCTTTCTATGTTATTCGGCTTGACATTTGATCAGGGGAAAGGTCAATCTGAAGAACCTGAGAGACCTGGGGCAATAGTATCAAACCATGTTTCATACTTGGACATTTTGTATCATATGTCTTCTTCTTTCCCAAGCTTTGTCGCCAAGGTTTGTACCCCATCAGAGTGGCTTGTTACTTTCTTGTAAGTTTCTTGGAATTTTTGTACCTTTTGGTTGTGAAACTGACGCTTGTATGTGTTACTGATTTTGAATTTCTTGGCTGAAGAGATCAGTGGCTAAACTTCCTCTAGTTGGTCTCATCAGGTCAGTTACTTCACACCAAATTCCCTGTACTGTTTCCTATTTCTTACGTAGAAAATTTTCTGTTATCTGCATTTTAAGCCTGTGATTCTTTTATTGAAATTCAGGCCTTTGAGCTGGTTTTTCTTTCGTATTCAAGTTCTTCTACTCTTAGAACTGCTGTTTACTTTTTCTGCAGTGTCGGCTTTGTGATTAGATAATGTGACGATGCATATCTTGGCAATGCTTTGTTAGATGGTCTTACATTCTTTAGATAGTAGGTTTCGTTCTTGCATTATCATCTGTTGTTGATTGACGTAAACAATGCTGTGCAATATTGATTAGTTACTAATGGTCCATCTTCATTGGTAATATTAAGCCTTGAGGTCTGAATTACAGCAAGTGCTTGGGTTGTGTATTTGTTCAGCGGGAATCAAAGTCATCTGACTTCAAGGGGGTTTCAGGTAATATAAGCAATTGGCATTTGGATTTCCTTCACCATCATTGGATGCATCAAGTGTTGCCTTCTTTTTCAGATTTATAAATCTTACTACTTAATTTAGTATTTATATAGATATTTTGTAATCTATCCTGCAATAGAGTCAGTCATTGCAGGAAAGAAAAACTCATGTGCTCCTAAAGCTCAACATTGACAGAAAAATAGAAGACCAATAACAAGAGAGGGAAGCTAACAACAGGATAGATATTTTGTAATCTGTGGTGAACACATGTGGCATTGTAACGTAAATAAGCACGTGAAAACTGTACAACCTCACTTGAAAAGTCAACTGAATTAACTTATTAGGTTTATGATACGAATACTTACTTGTGGTCAATTCTTTATTGGTGCTATCTCAGGACAGTGAAACGTTTGTTGTTTGAAATTTCAACACCCTCCTATGATAGGAATACTATTTGCAGGTATTGTGACTGCAAGAGTTAAGGAAGCTCATGAATGTAGATCTTCTCCTATGATGATGCTTTTTCCTGGTTAGTAACTTGACCACATAAATGCATTGCCTTTTTACTTCTTGTTGCATGCTGGTATCCTTATTTTTCTTAAAAAATGCTTCAGCACTTCTTCTTTTGATTCTGCCTATTACTCAATGTTGGCAATTTCACTTTCACATGCTGTACCTGTGTCAAGATGCACTGTTATGGGTTTAGTTAAGGTCTTATGACCGGATGTCTTTTTGCTACAACTGTTTTGTATTTGAAGCTAGTGGAGCTTTTACTTTGCTTATAAATTACCAATATACTTAATATGTTGGTCTCTAATTTTGCTACAGAGGGCACAACTACCAATGGGGATTACATCCTTCCATTCAAGACTGGTGCATTCTTGGCAGGGGTCCCTGTGCTTCCAGTTATTCTAAGATATCCTTACCAGAGACTCAGTCTTGCTTGGGATTCCATATCTGGGGTGGGTGTACTTGTGCAATTTTGATTTTAATAAAAGGTTCAGATACAACTAAATTGTTTTATTAATTTCGATATTGGTAATGATGTTCCTACGTTCTTGTGATAAATAATATACCCAACAATTAAAACACTGCATTTGATCTTGTAAATGACTATATGTGAGAAAAAGAAGACTTGGAAGATCACCTGATTTTTATCATAATACGTTACAAGTCAAACAGTCCTTACTGGACATCAGGTTCTTCAATTTGTATGTGAATTCTTGTTTATCAATAATCTTGAATGGTACATTAACTACCCTTTTCTTTTTTGGTGATAAAGGCTCGTTGAATTCAACATTGGTTTGTTACCTGATTCTATTGTACGTAAACTTCTCCATTTGCAGGTGCGTCATGTAATTTTTCTTCTATGTCAATTCACAAATCACATGGAAGTGATTCGGCTGCCTGTTTACTACCCATCACAGGAAGAGAAGGATGACCCGAAGCTGTATGCTAATAATGTCAGACAGTTGATGGCTCGAGAGGTGTGCATTTCCTTAAAGTTGGAATATTGATGAATTTAGAAATCGATTTTTGATAGTTTCCTTTTGAGTTTTTATAGTACTATAATATGATCTGAAACTATTTTCTTAGTTGCATTGATGGAAAAGCACTTGGCACGAATGATATACCAGTTTTACAATTCTTTAAGTTTTAGATTTTAGATGGCTACTGACTGCATCTGTCCTTATGAATTATAGAATCTTGGAAAGATACGACTTAACATCAATATTCTTGGACAGGTGGATTAGGTTGTTAATGTCGAGTCTAAGTTCAATCGTTGCGACAAAATCACAAATTGGTGTTACAGCAAGTAGCAATTGGATTTTTATTTCTGTTTTATTTTTGTTGCAGGGTAATTTATTCACATCTGATATTGGACTGGCCGAGAAGCGAATATATCTTGCTGCTCTCAATGGTAATAATAGCCTGCCTACTGTTTTGCACCAGAAAGACGATTGATAGTATCATGGCCACAGCTCCCAAATGATATCTAGTTCTTTGGAACTTACTTAGTTTGTGATGGTATTTACTCATAAATGACAGCCAAAACATGGGTGCTTTAGGTAGTTTTTGCTGAAAAAGAAAATCCAGTGTGCTACTACTGTCTTGTAAAATCTTCTTTGGGGAACTTTGGCCATTGAATACAGTTTGGGAAGCATGCAAGATCTATCTGGATTTTTCTCTCTCTCTCTTTTAATTCATCCACAAAATGAGTTTTAGTACATCCCCCCCAAAGTCATCATGAGTTGGAACGTACCTTATGAAAAACTGAAGCATCTTTTCCTGTTCCTGCAGGTTTATTTTGACAATGCTTATTGGGATACGCCGTCTATCTGTATATTTCTTGTATGATTTCTGTTCTAACCCCCAAAAAAGAGAAAAAAAGAGAAAAAAAGAGATGAAAATCTAAAGAAATCATGTGCAAAGTCAGGATTACGGAACAAGATCCTTTGTGCCTATAATTCTATGCTAATCCTGCGATCCCATTCAGAGAAATATGTGGGGTTCAGAAAAATGTGTCGATGGGATTGCCTAGAGATGGGATTGCCTAGAGCAAGGCTGGCACAGACTTAGAAAAATGTATGGATAAGATCTTCTGAAACAGGATTGACATAAGATTATGGGCACAGAAGATTTGATTCGTAGGACTACACCTATTATCTACTTAAAGTTGTATTTACTTGGATCATGTAATATCTACACTGTTACTCTAGGCGGCATTTTCAAAGTGAGCCATTTCTCTTTTATTTCTACTGGAAACTGATTGTAAGTTAAGATTACAAATTTACGCTCAGCCAAATCAAGGGCTCACCGATTTGTATCTCAAGAGTTTTCCTTCTGTTTGCAATATGTAACAAAAAAGGTAAAACATAAGGTTTGGCTATGAATTGACCCATTTTTGAATGGTTTCCTTTGTTGATCATATCTCACACGAAAGCAGTTTGTTCCTTTGGCTTATGATCAGAAAAGAGTGCAGGATGCAGGAGTTTCAATTGTAAATTTTTACGTTCTCAAGGATATATATATATATATATATATATATAAATTGAAGATGCCTAAAACTCAGAATCATATTGCAGCCGTATATACATACAGAATCCGCAAACAAATACGAGCAACATGACCACTGATATCTTGTCTTGGAACAAACTTATCCATGACTTCTTAGGCTACAAGGAATCGAAGTGGCACCACAATCGTTTTTCAATAACACAGACTAGTTTTACAATCATGACATACAAAAAACCGGTCATTTTTCACAAACTTCTCCCCCATTAAAAACCGGTCATTTTTCACAAACTTCTCCCCCATTAAGTGAATGAGGGAGTACTGACTTAGCAGAGGATGTCCATAAACTCTAACGAACCATTCCAATCAGGTTTTTCTCATCTTTCCTTCAAGGAACCATTGATGGACCTTCGCAATTCCCATGGCAGGCAGCCTTTCAAAGGTGACTGAAGAAACATTGAAGAAGTTGACAGCTGCTTTTGTCGCATTGAGATCGATGATAGGTAACTAAATGCACTTCTAAGCCTTGTCTTCTCACTTTCAAAAGGCTGGCTGCCGGGTTCGTGCCGCACAGCAGATATCTTGAGGGATTTAGGAAGCATGCAGTTGCAGATTGAACCTGTTATAATATAACAATTTCAATTCCTTATCCAATGCATAATAATTTTTTTATAAAGAATTTCTCTTCGAGCCTATAAAAAAGAAGCTAGTTATTTTAGTTCTATGGATGAAGTTGGCAAAATGAAGTATTCTTGCAAAATGTCCCAACATCATAACATGAAAAATAGCAAATCTTGATTGCAATTTTCGTAGTATAAAAATCTCATTCTTAGGAAGGAAAATTTTCAGATATTTATCCGAAGAAGCTTGCAAGCTGGTTCATGAGGGAAGTACCTATTCTGGCCAGCCGATTCACCCATTTCGGAATTGGTTTCCCAGTCAGTTTGTAACAAATGTCCTTGCAGAAATGGTTGCAGTTCTTCACTATCAAGTGATATGTATCACCATGGTAGTTTGCAGCATGCTGCTCCATGAACTCTCTCACCTGATTAGGATCCAAGCAAGTGGTTCCAATGTATATGGACTTCCTGAACTTGAAGCCCGGACACTGGCGAGGTTCCACCTCAAAAACTCCGCTTGTTGGGTAGTCATGAGCACCAAATGCATACTCCACACCATGAACTGCAGAATGGCAACCAAATCAGAACTCAGTTAAATATGGAACCCAACTGATGAAGAAAAACAAATGGCCAAAACTTTTAACAGCTGAGGACAACTTATGCGTTTTAACTTCTCTTACAGGATGGTGTAGCATGATAAATTCACAGACGCAATGGACACAATGTGTTCAAGATATACAAATATAACCCACGCAGGAGGTACACATGTTTAAGCCTCACCTTCAATGCCAGAGTGAAAGATACCAACGCCTGCCCAATAAAAGTAGCCATTCATGGGTGTCAAGTCATAAACGTTCAAATAAACCGGTGCACTGCCAGAAGCATAGCTACCAGACCTTGCTTTGGGGAACAAGCAAAAGCGAGTCACTGATTTCTCTTTCAAACGAAGAGGCATAATAGATCTCCATCCTTTCTTTGATCTAACTTTCATGTTCCCTTTAATATGCAAGAAGCAATCCGATCAATGGCTCTCCCCACCCTGCAAATATACCATTGAAGGAGGCCTTCAACGACAATGGAAGCAGAGAACCAGAACTAAGCACAAAGTACAATAACTGGCAGAAAATTTTCAAATTTCATAGGACAAATAGAAGAAGCATTAACTAGTAGCTAAAACTCACAAAATTAAGAAATATTACTGATATTAAACCGCTCGAATATCAAGTTTCAGATCTGTATTTTAGCTGAAAATGCTGAAATTTCAGATTTGATATAGTTGGATTTTTCAGGTGCTGGAATTTGCTATGGAAGAAAATAGGAATTACTCCTAAAAAATTTAGATCCATTATCATTGAAAAGCTGAGCAAACATATTTATAGAGAAGTTCTTAAAATCCTTATTCTAGTAGGAAAAGTTCTTCCTGACAGATTTAAATCTTATCCTAATAAAAGGTCTATAAGTTTAAGTCATTAACAAATAGGATAACATATCGAAAACTAGAATATAAGTCATAAACAAATAGGATAACGTATCTAAAACTAGAATAACATGGTTATCTTACGAGTCACTGACTGCCAACAGTTCAGAAATCCTTTCTCATCCACCTATAGTACAAAAATCAACATGTCACCTCACTAGCCCCCAAAAAATAGTGAGTGAAAAAATTGGGAACAAGGGGTGTCTGATGCAAGAGAAGTTGTAGAGTACGTAGAAAAAAGGCAGTCCTATTGTACAAATCAATGTTTACTCATATTTTCAGAATTTTAAATTTTCTCTATCAAGCCATATGAGCATTTAGCGGACAACTTACAACAACCGAAAACTCTAAAGATCGCAAAGCATCAAGCTCCTAAGTGATTTCCCTTTTAGTCTGACCATCATTACTTGGAACTTTATTTAGATAAATTGGGACATTCCTTATAGCTTGATGAGTAGTCGATATAACTTGAAAAGAAGGATCTTTGCAGATAAGCAAAAAGAAACATCTTACGTGCAGAACCTTCAGCATTGAGGAAAAGGTGCAATAGATACTAAGCCTAATAGTTTAAAAGTATAGTTTATTACCGAAAACAGCATAGAGAAAGAGTACCAAAAACAGCATAGAGAAAGAGCAAGTTCCTACACCAGACCAGCTAGGAATGGTAACAGAAAAGTTCTGCTCAAATGTATAAAAGTATAAAACTTTACTAAACTAAAAACCAAGAAGGAAACACCGCAATGCATAATTGACTTGGATCTACAATTCAGCAGACCCTATAAAGATTCCAAGTTGTTCAGTAACTCCTCAACTAAACCTTCCACATCCAACATCAGAAAGCAGCGTTGTCTCAAATGCCCAGAAGCCAAATGCTCGTAGAATTCTCCGAGTAAACAAGAGCAAGCTTGTAAAGTTCTAAGTTCCACTAAGTAGTGTGAAGGAGGTTTCAGATCTAGTCAAAGTTATAACTTTAACCCCATTTTTCAAGCATTAAAGCCTAACAATGTAGCAGATTAAACAGAGAGAACCATTAATCCCGGTACCTATCTACAGACTGCAATTACATATAGATGACAGAATCACTAGCACCGCAAAGAGAAGAAACTGAAAAGGGCAAGACTTGGGATCCTGCAAAACGAACTTTCAAGCCAGCTAGTTATAAAATTTCAAGCTTTTGACCTTCAATTTTCTTCTCCTAAAATATTTCGCGGGATCCAAGCAGACCCATGAAGATACAAGTACTAACATATATTGGAGATGAATTCAAAAGCAAGCAGAAGCTGGAGGAACACAAATAATGCAAGATCAGAGCACATAAGAACTCACGGATTTCCTATGAGCGCTATAGAGTAGAGTAGCCGCTAAAGCCAAATAAACCACCTTCACTACAGAACATCTTTGACTAGCTAACCAGAGGCCAAGATTACGCAAACCCCATGAACAGAAACAGCCTTGGCCGCTTTCACACACACTCCACTCTCCCCTAAGCAGTGACCAGATAAACCACAAAAAGTTGATATCTTTGTGAGAAAAACTAAGCCAAAGATCGCAACTTTAAAGACAAAACACAAAATTCTATCTCTCTCTTGCTAGCATTTGGCTCTGATTTCTATTATTGCTTTTTGATTTGCTTTCTGACTGCTTTAGTGCTAAATCACTGGCATATCTCTCCTGCCTTAAATTTGTGTTTACTTGTTACTTTACCAATTTAGATATTGATATTGTATGAATATTTAATGATAATTATTATTTTTATTAATATTTTCAAAACAGGAAGTTAAATCAGAATTAAAGTTTTAAAAATTTAATCAGCATTAAATTGACATAAAAATTAGTTGAAGATTAAAAATATAAATAATTTGAAAATGACTGAGGAAAAATATCACCATTTATTGGGAAAAAATTAATCTATTTATTGTAAAAAAATTGTATTGATTTACAAAAACTGATTGATTAATTAATCAATTTTTTAGTAATAAAATTATTAAAATAAATTAAACAAAATATTTAAAAATTGAAAAAATAGTTATAAAATTTTAATATTAAAATGGTCTATTCGATTTCAAACATTGATTTTTTTTTAACTCTAGTAATATTAATTTTACTTCCATAGCAAATTAAATAATTAGTCCTCTTTATGAATGTGCCTTTGGTTATTTATGGTAGAGTTTATTGTTATCTTTTAATATATATTAAATAAATTATATGTATAAATAGATAATATAAATTATTTAACAAATTCAAATAATATATTAAATTGAATTACTATTTTTAGATTCAGTATATCTTCACTTTTCACTCTTAATATATTATAATATATTTCATACAAATTATTTAATAAATCAGTTAAAAATAAAAATTTTATATCATTTAAACTCATAATATTTAAATTAATTAACACATAAAATTTCTGATTAAATGTTAATCATTCTTATCCTAAACCCTATCAATGTGACTTGGACTTGTTTCTTAATCACACACCATTTATTAATTTAAAAGTCAATAAGTTGGTATTAAATAATAATTAATCTTTAGTCATTAAGTTAATACATTTTCATGTCAATTTTATTAAATAAATGTATGTTATTTAGAAGTATATGGTCAACGTATATCTTGTCTTTATCTTTTTGTAAATCATCACTTCGTTGCATAAAAAAACAAATGAGAAACGATGGTCATCACCTTTTGTTTCTATTATAAATATATGAGCAATTTTTAAAAAATTCAACCGATTCGATCAATTTAACCTTAAAAATGTTGAATCGTTTAATTTTTATTGTTAAAGATCGATCAATTTATTAAATAATTAGTTAATTTTATAAATTAATAAATTCTTATATTAAAAATGTTAAATAAAAATTTAATTTTTATTTAATATTTTTAATAAAACTTCAAAATTTTTAATTTTATTTTATTTTTAGTTAATATACTAATTAAATTCTTTAAACCTTAAATATTTTATCTTATCGGTTTAATTTTCGATCTAGTTTTGAAAATATCGCGTATAAGAAATAATAGAGTAATAGACATTTTATATGAATTTACTTATTCTAGAAATTACTTTTCAAATTCTAAAAAAAAGGATCTTTTGTTAAATTTTTTAAATATAAGTTATTACATAATTGACTATTATATATTATATATTTATATACAATAATTAATTATACAATAAAAAACAACTTCTTTATTTAATAGAGGTAAAGTTGCGTACTATTAAAACTTCTGTAAATCTCACGTTTCGATGAAACTTTCTCTTATATTGTTGTTGTAATAATTAATTATACAAGATTTGCATATAATTTTTTTTATTAGTTCAAAGTAATAAAGGTATTTTTTTTGTTGCCCACGAAGTTTTTTAGGAGGGTCCTAATTATGAGAAAATACCTTTAAGCCTTCCACGCTCAGACTAATCTTCACTCGAATTGAATAGGTCCCTTACAAGAGGTAAAGCTTTAATTTCAAATTTTAAATGGCTACATATATGAGAGAAATTTAAACCCGTAACTTTACTTAAGCCAGAAGAACCCCTTATTAACTCAATTACGTTATGAGGTTAATAAAGGTAATCTTTAAAATAAATGAAATTATGAAAAAGGTCTTTAAAAAAAAAGCTTTTACGTGATCTTATTTAATGCCCTTTGCAATTTAGAATGAGTAGACAGCCGGCACCAATCAATAATCAATAAAAATAAAATAAAAGGACAAAATTTAGGATTCAGTTATTAAATTTAGGATTCAGTTATTCACGGAGACATTAAATTAAGGAATATGATAATTTGACTCTATTAACGAGTTATTACCGTATTATGCTAAATCTCGTCCAGTAAAATTCATATAAATATATAGATAAGATTTAGTGATATAGGATTGACTTTTATTCAAAAAAAAAGGTGACATAGGATTAGAACACTCTGATAGAAATAAAGTGCAACACGTAACGATACATTAGTTACATATTTAGGATCGAATGTAAAAGGACAATAAAAGAAGAAATACAGAAAATACTTAATTTTGGTTTCATAGCTTCAAATAAACTTTCCGAAATCGAAGCGAGCACAAATTTACCGTTGTCTTTACGGGAACTACTCATTGGGACGTAGTCATCATCTTTTTACGGTTTTTTCAAAACGTAATTTCTTTTAACGAGACAGAGAATCCTTACGCTTACAAATGATATGAGTAACTGTAGGAGACCTTAATCTTTATATATAGTTTTTATATCGAGTTTCTCCCATCACAAGTCTAATATAAATCTAATCTATACTAATTGAGATTTATTTTTCCCTTCAACTTCAACTTGTTAATTTAAATTATTTATTAAGTCATTTTATTATCTTTAAATTATTAAAAAATAAAAATTATAATTAATCGTTGTATGAAATAATAGAAAAGGACAAAATTGTTCTAACATAAAGTGCTCCAACCCTAATTTAGGGGCTCAAGTCGTCGTCTTTTTATAATTATTTATTTATTTTCAGTTGGAGTCACTTTCATCCTCAAAAGTCAAATTAAGCTTTGAGTGTATATATAATATTCAATATATTATATAAACAAGAATGCCACATCACATCATATGTATCAAGTATCAACTGCTTTAAAGAGTCTTCACGAAGATCTTGGCCCGAAGTTGTTGGCTGAATTATTGAGGATGGCGTTCACTATTCGAGACTCATCTAGAAACTCGCCACTTGGTCAACGTTATGGCATGTATTTTAGGTAAGGTAAATAATTTAAGATTTAAAAGATTTAATTAGTATTAAATTATTATAAAATTGATCAAAAATTAAATTAAATATTTAACTAAAATTTGGAAAAAGATTAAAGAAGACTATTGTTATTTATTAAAAAATTTAGAGTTTAATTATAAAGAAAGATTAGTGAATAGAAATTAATCAGTTTATATAAATTAATTAGTTTAAAAAATGATCTATAAATTAATAAATATATTAATTTTTAACAACAAAGATTATTAAACTAAATCAAACAAAAAAATTAAAAATTAAATAAAAAATTAGCATATTCAAAATTTTTAAAATTGACCGAACTAGGGTCAATTTTAAAAATTTTGTTATGTTTATAGAAGAGTACAATTACATTGTCTCGTAGAGAGTTGTTGAGTTGGTGGAGTAGGGAGTTTGAAGGCAAAAGGTCTTGTCTTTGAATATTTCTATCTATACTTTTTCGATTGAGCCTGTCATACACGACTTATCTAGTGTAAAATATCCAGTTGACATGATTTGCAGACTATTACGTTAATCGAGAGATTTTATTCAATACGCATTTAAAAAATAATGACTATAAATTCTTTCGTTTAAAAAAAAGTATAGTTATGGTAATTTTTGAGTCACTCGAGTTAAATTATTTAAAATTTAGAATTTGATTCTTTCTCGATTGCTATTAAATGAATTGTAATAATAATTAAATGGTAATTATAATATTATAATCATAATTACAATATACAAGTTTCATACTTGCATTTATAAATTTGTCACTGTCAGTCTTTCAGAGTTTGGAGCCAAAAAAGTTGGAAAACTACATGAGTTTGGTGAAACCGGAAAGTAAAAGAGACCAATGTCTTTTTATCTCTAACAACATGTGTTCTACAGTTGGATTGGTCTTAAAATGATTGTGTCTGGATAAGAATCGATTCAAAGAGACCTTTTTTGACCCTGCTCAATCTTCATCTAACACCCGAATCCAATGATATTAAAATTAAAATGAAAATTCCAAAGGATTGATTGGTAAAGCTTTGAGGGTGGGTTATTATTTAATATTAATTTGAAGAATAATAACTATAAAATTTATGATTATAAACAAGAGGATTTCGTGTGCCCGTCCTGTAGCCTATAACAAAACTGAAGTTCATTTACAAAGCGTTGAAATGAGGTTTTATTCGATTAGGGTATGAGTAGCAGTTCACTCTTAACCATAAACTCATCAGATACTCTTCAACATTAGTCCAAGTTCTACTTAGGCTATATCGTTTGAAAAGAGGGTTTATAATGGATTACGGACCATATTGCGGATGTGATTTTAATCGAGCCTCCTTTTGTTCTGTCAGACTTCGGTTTTTAGCTTATAAAAGGTAAGGAGATTTAGTAAATCGTCAGTTCAAAAGAAGAAAGGAGCACAAGGATCCATAGTTCAACAAGAATTTACACATGCATCAATTTCATCACCTTCTATTCCTGGTCATCTCCAACTAAGAATGCCTTTGAAATAAGAACTTGTGGTTCTCGATGGTAATCACTGTTGTCAAACAAGTGTAACAACAAAGCTTCATCAATTGCAATGCAACAACATCGATGCTGTCTGGTCCTGGACGAGTATTGGAAAGTATACAAGTTGATCCATGTAGTTCCCTCTATAAAGGGCAGTATATAATGAAACTTGAGCAACCTATAGAATTAGCATAAAGCCTTTTTTTTCACAGAAGGTAGGAAAAGAAGCTGAGGGTTTGAGGATTTGTCTCAGTGTAGATCTTAAAAATTGATAAAAAGAAGAAACCTTGCCTACTCTTGAGTGATATGATGAGAACTTAGCTGCAGGCCAAGTGAAATTCTGTTTGTGATCCTTTGCACTTGCCATTTCCTTACCAACTAGAACCATCAGGAAAAGGCTCCAATGCATCATGCTTACCATTAACATAGAATTCAATTACTGCTCTCATTCTAGGAAGCTTATCTGGGTGGTAATTTATATGGACAATTACAGGCTTTATTTTCTTCAGTGCAGCATCTTTCCTCACTGTCTTGAAAAGTACCTTACTGTTCATGAACATTAAGAAATCCATAGTCCTCCTTGCTGCATGAAGCCCGTCATACCCAGGATGTGAAGGAAAAAAGAGCTCCTCATTGAAAACTGCTTGGTCCCATGACTTTGGATCTCGGGACAGACGACCAGCCACACGATCCAGCAGCTCAATGGATGGAACTGTTGGCCTTATGTAAAAGAAACCTGAGTTGTAGACCCAGATTCTAATTGTATGAGCATAACGTGCCCAACCCATGGCAGGTTCATCAAACACATCATCAAATCCATAAGCTGTGTAATTGTTATGACCATCACTCATAGATTCAACATCTGAATCACGATATAGGTAATCAAATGGGTTCTGCAAGTATACTATGTCAACATCTGAGAGAAGAACACTGTAGCCAAGCTGCAAAAACTCCCTTAAAATCTGAAACTTCAATCCAGAAACAGCATGATTACTTCCTTCTCTTCCAACTGAATCAATGCCCTTGTCTGGATCTCTCTTATAAACGGGAACATCATTTGACTTGCAGAAATCTAATATGTGGTCATCCAATGCAATAACCAGGTAATTGGGTATGCCAACTCTCTTAATGCTTGTGAACCAGACCTCTAGCATACCTTTCACATTTGAATTTGCAAGTGCAACTATAACCTCCTTGCCAATAGCAACTTCTTCCAAAAGTTTTGCCAATCTCGGATTCACAGACTCGTCAGGAACAACAGTTGGATTAGTCCTTGGACCCTTGACAGTACCAAACGGACCAGCTTTCTGTGCTTTACCTAGCACCAATACCTGCTTCTCTGCATGATCCTTTCCTTGTCCAGTCATCACTAACTTTTCATTCAGCTCCCGAACTTGCTTCTTCAACCAAGCATTCTTCTCCGACAGCGATACAATGTCCGCTTTTAGCATTTTAACTCGTTCAGGTGACTCACATGAAGGTGAACCACTCTAAAAAAGCACCCATAAATTGTCATCAATTAGGATATCAAGAAACAAAAGGATGTCAAATTCAAATGGCATTTCCCATGTTCAACCAAAGTAGTTGCAAAGAGCACATTAGGTTCCAAAAACATGAAAGTGAAAGATTCATCTTTCATATTAAATCGTCAAATATACAAGCCAAGAAACCAATAATCATGTTACGCTAACCTCAATTGAAATAAAAAATGCTGAACCAGCAATTTTTAGGGAAATTTTGACGTTCCTAAAGTAATTAAAAATATTAGTACATTTCCAATTTTAGGTCCTTGTTTCCATATCTCACCGAGTGAAGAAACTAAATTACAGGTTAGACACCGAGATTCTCCATATCAGAACCAAATTTCGCTGGGAAAAGCTCAATTATAACACAACTAAGCGATCAACTAAAGCAAGAAATCAACTTTAACACAGAGTCGGCATACTCATATCAGTACGAAGAACCACAAACAAAAAAGTTCAAAATTTGACTAATGGAGCACCAAAGATCTGAACCTGGAGACTTGATTTCATATTACGAACATTGGGGACAGCCCGATACGAACTGAAGAACCCATCAGGATAAAACACAGCGAAGACACAACCCAGAAGAATTCCGATCACGATAGCTATGGCGATTCGCGATCCACGACTTGACTGACCCTTTTCTCTCCGACCCACCTTTGATAAAAATCCCATATTTGTGTGTCTGCCTTGCAAACAGGCACTGTGACAGAGTAAACGAAGAAGAATCAGCCCAACAAAAAGAAACGTAAACTTGGGTTTTACGGCATGAATCTTCAGAAACTTCCTCCTCGTTATATGTGTCAAACGTCAACGAATTTTCAGACCAGACACACGGAAACTATAATAAAATGTTGTCTCCTGTAACGGAGAACCCTTGTCTGAGTTTTATATTAGTTGCGCTTCCATTTACGGTATTTAAGAGACAAAGGTACTTGAAAAATTCTGGTGGTGATATGGTATTACCAATAAAAGAAATCCTGGAAATTATAGTCCACCTTGCTTTCTCAAACATTTGTTTTAACATTTTTATTTATTATTTATGGTATTAGGTTGCATTTAATTTTTTAAAATAACATTAATAGTATTTTAAATTATAATAAAATTAATTTTGATAATTTTAAATAAATAAACTATCAATTTAAATTTTGGATATCCCGAACTCATTAAATATTAACATTAATTTAGTCATTAATTAAATTTGTGATTTATATCTTAATTTAGTAGACATTAATTAAATGTGTGATTTATATCTTAATGTTTTAAATAATCCAACTGAACTATTACTATTATTATTATTATTATTATTCATTACTACTTTTATATTTTATTTGGCATACAATAGTCATTATTTTAGCAATGTTATGTAAAAACAGTAAAATTTTATTTAATCTTTTTAAAAAATGAATTAAAGTGCATAAAAATCTTTAGCCATAAATTTTAAGTACATACTCTTACCTTGTTCAAAAAGCAAAAAAGATGCCACATCACCACCATGTAATGGAAAAGCTTAGTATTGCTAAATTCAGTAGAAGTGTAAACACAATATCAAAACTTTCTAAATTTATTTGAATAATAGGAGTAAATAAATACCATCTAAATTTATTTGAATAATAGGAGTAAATAATACCAGCAACAGTTTGTTAACAATAACAGCAAATTAAACACAAGTAACGATACTAAAATTTTTATTGTAGAAAACTCCTTCAAATCAAAGGTAAAAATCACGGGATCTCCGATCCGAAAAACAGCTTCACTAAATTAAAATGTGTACAAATATCCTCTTCTCAAAGATACAAACTTAGCATCAACAAGAGGAATAAGCAACTACATAAGATAACATTATTAGGAACATAAAAGGAAAGAAATCACCAAAAATGCTTCACTGTTCTGAGGCTCCAATTTGAACATTTAGAGCTCCAAATGAAAAAGTGACCGTTCAGAATGTAAAGGACTCTCTTAAGAACGTACTCCTAAATTTTCAGATTGATCCAATAGTAGATAAGTGTGGATCAAGAAGAAAAGTGAATATGATTGTCCAAAAATATTACAACTATTTTTGCTCTCTCATCCTTTTGTTGTGTTGACTCTCACGGTTGAAGAAGCTAATATGTGGAAGACAAAAAACAATTAAAAGTCATGAGAGGAGATAAGACATAGGTTTTTCCACATAGGATGAGACCCATAGCCTAACAAATCTCCCCCTCCTGACTATGTGGAGGTGCTCACCATCCTGACGATCAAATAATATGCCTGAAAATTCACTCTTGGCAAAGACTTAGTCATCATATCAGGACAATTATCATCTGTATGAACCTTTTGAAGCTTAATCAACTTAGAATCCAAAACATCTTTAACCTAATGGTATCTAGCATCAATATGTTTTGATCCATCATGGAATGTGGAATCCTTAGCTAGTTGCATTGCACTTTGACTGTCACAGTGTTACACATACCTCTCTTGAATAAATCCAAGTTCACTCGCAGATCTTTTCATCCATAATAATTCTTTGCATGCTTCAACAACAACTATAAGCTTTGCTTCTATGGTAGATAAAGCAACACATTTTTGTAATCTAGATTGCCAACTTACTGCTCCCCCTGTAAAGGTAATCAAATAGCCTGAGGTAGACTTTCTTATTTCAACATCTCCTGTTAAATTAGAATCAGTGTAACCTGAAAGAATATGCTTCCCTGTTCCAAAGCAAAGACTCACAGTAGACATCCCACAGAGATATCTCATCATCAATTTCACAGTATACCAATGGTCTATTCCCAGATTAGAAAGAAACCTACCAACTGTACCAACAACATGAGTAATATTTGGCCCAGTGCAAACCATAGTATACATTAAACTACCCACAACTGAAGTATAAGGAACTCTTTGCATATTTTTCCCTGTTCCTTCTCATTTGAAGGACATTACTTTCTACTCAATTTAAAGTGCATTCCAAAAGGTGTACTCACAGCTTTAGCCTTGTCCATTTTGAATATCTGAAGTACTTTTTCAATGTACTTCTCTTGTGATAGCCATAAATTCTTAACCTTTCTATCACGAATGATCCTTATGCCATGAATCTGTATTGCTAGTCCTAAGTCTTTCATACTTATTAAGATCCAGCTTCAACTTAACAATCCTGCAAGTATTATGACTAACAATAAAGAATATCATCAACATATAGCAACAAAATGATAAAGTCATCATCAGAGAATTTATGCACATAAACACAATAATCAAAGGAAGTCTTATTGAAGCCTTGTTGTTTCATAACTGAATCAAACTTCCTGTACCATTGCTTTGGAACTTGTTTCAAACCATACAAGCTCTTATTTAATTTGCAAACATAATCCTTTTTCCCTTTGACTCTAAAACCTTCTGGCTGCTCCATATATATCTCTTTATCTAAATCACCATGAAGAAAAGCAGTCTTAACATCCATTTGATCAATCCCAGATCAAGGTGTGCTGCCAATCCCAACACAACTCGAATGGATGACATCTTCATTACTGAAGAAAAGATTTCTTCAAAATCAACTCCTTTCTTTTGACAAAAGCCCTTGACACCCAATCTAGCTTTGTACCATGGAACTGAAGTACCATCTTCATGTTTCAATCTGAAAAGCTTGTTTGTTCTTAGGCAACTTAACCAGTTTCTATAAATGATACCTCAAATGTAGCTAGAAATGACCGTCAATATCATGATGTTCAAGATGACAATGTTAATGCTCTAGTGCATGATGTTGTAGTGGATCAGCAACCAACACCTACAGAGGTTCCAGAGAATTCTCTTAAAAGATCTGCTAGAGTGAGGAGACCTTCTCTACTATGAGAATCTCTTCTCTCTGCCTTCTCAATATCCTCAATAGTTTGGTCTTCAAAAAACATTACGTCACGAGTTCTGACAAGTTTCTTCTCAATTGGATCATATAATCGATAACCAAACTCATCCTGACTATAACCAATAAAGATACATTGTCAGATCTTGAAATCCAATTTCGACCTCTCATCTTTAGGAACATCCATAAATGCTTTGCAACTAAAAACTCTCAAGTGATTATAGGAAACATCTTTGCCAAACCAAACTCTATTAGGAACATCACCATCCAAAGCTATAGTGGGAAATAAATTGATAACATGAGCAACTGTGTAAAGTGCTTCAGCCTAAAAAGAATTTGGCAACTTTGCTTGCGTAAGTAAACATCTAACCCTCTCCGCTAAAGTTCTCTTCATCCTTTCTGCTAAACTATTCAACTGAAGAGTTTTGGGAGGAGTTTTCTAATGCCTAATACATTGCTCTCTACAATAGTTGTCAAATGGTCCACAATATTCACCACCATTATTAGTGTAGATGCATTTCAATTTCTTGCCAGTTTTTTTTTCAACTAAGACATGAAATTCTTTAAATTTCTTAAAAACCTGATCTTTGGTCTCTAAAGCATAGACCCAAAGCTTCCTAGAATGATCATCAATAAATTTCATAAAATACAATGCACCATCACGTGATCTTACCTTCAAAGGACCATATACATTTGAGTGAACCAATTCCAGTAAATCAAACTTTCTTGAAGAAGGATGACTCTTAAAAGAAACTCTTCTTTGTTTCCTAGCCAAGCAGTGAACGCACTTGTTCAACCTAACTTCCTTAACCACTTGAAGCAAATTTTCCTCGGCCAAACAATTAATCCCCTTCTCACTCGTATGACTTAGTCTTCTATGCCATAATTCTGATGTAGTATCACTCTCTACCATATTCACTAAGCCATCATGAATAGAACCTTGCAACATTGACAAGTTAGAGGATTTGTTACCTCGAGCTACAACCATTGAACCTTTTGTAAGTTTCCAATGTCCATTATTAAAGACATTACAATACCCATCTTCATCAAGTTTTGTTATAGATATCAAATTCAAGCGAATTCTCGGTGCATGTTTGACATTTTTAAGAACTAACCTTGAACTATTGTTAGTTTCCAAACAAACTGTTCAATGCCAATCACACTTATCTTGCTATCATTTCCCATCTTCAATATCTTAAAATCTCTAGAAGTATACGAAGTGAAGAATTCCTTTCTTGATGTGACATGATAAGTAGCACCATTATCTATAACATAATTAGTTTCATGACTTACCAAATTGATGACACTTTCATCATAAGTAGCAAGGAGATCACCATCAACTACATTAGCAACACGATTCTGATCAACATTGTCCTTCTTTTCTTATCTCATTTCCTTTTTCAGCTTAAAGCAATATTTCTTAATATGCCCTACCTTGCCATAGTGATCACATACAAAATTTTTGTACTTAAACTTTGACTTTCTTCTACTTTTCTCTCTACCTTTTTGACCTTTGAATTTGTTTCTCCCTCTCTCTTTTGTAATATAAACATTAGATTGTGAAGATGATGTAGAAGAGCCCTAAGATCTTTTTCTCACTTCGTCATTTAAAACACCACCCTTCGCATATTTCATGGTTACCACACCATTAGGAGTGGAATTGGTCAGTGAAACACGAAAAGTTTACTAAGAATCAGGTAAAATATTAAGCAACCAAAGTTCTTGTATCTCATCATCAAATCTTATACTCGTTCTAGACAGTTGATCAATAACACCCTGAAAATCATTCAATTAATCAAAAATAGCACTGCCTTGCTTGTGTTCAAGTTCATCAACTGCTTCGGTAAAAATGATTTGTTATTTCCTGTCTTCAATGCATAAAGTTGTTTAAGGCTATCCCATAGAGTTCTGGTATGTGTATCTTTAACAATGTGATTAAGAACATTATCTTCTACCTATTGTCTAATAAAACCACATATTTGCTGAGGTTCAAATTCCCAGTCTTCAGACATAGACTCAGGTTTATTAGTGGCAAACACAGGCAAATGCATCTTTTTCACAAATAACAAATATTTCATCTTACCCCTCCATTTGTGGTAATTAGCTCCATTCAAGCAAACCATTATACTATTATTAACCTCCATAATTCAAATAAACCAAAAGGATTAAATCAACTAATTATCTGATACCCTTGTGTTGGGAAAAAATCGATATTGCTAAATTATGGAGAAGTGCAAATACAATACAAAAATTTCTCAAATCTATTTGAGTAGTAGAAGTAAGTAAATACCAACGACAATTCTTCAACAATAACAACAAATTAAATACAACTAACGACGCTGAAATTTTTAACATGGAAAACCCCTTCAAATCAAGGGTGAAATGTGTACAAATATCTTCTTCTCAAAGACACAAACTCAGCATCAACAAGAGGAATAAACAACTACACAAGATAACATTGTTAGGAACATAAAAGGAGAGAAATCACAAAAAATGTGACTATTTTGAGGCTCTGATCTAAACAACTAGCCCTCTAAATGAAAAAGTGATCGTTCAAAATGTAGAGGACTATCTCAAGAACATACTCCTAAATTTTCAGCTTGATCCAACAGTAGATGAGTGTGGATCAAGAAGAAAAGTGAATTTGGTCGTCCGAAAATGTTACAACTATTTTTGTTCTCTCTTCCTTCTGTTGTGTCGACTCCCATGGTTGAAGAAGAAGCTAATATGTGAGAGACAAAAAGCAAGTAAAAGTCATAGGAGGCGATAAGACATGAGTTTTTCCACATACGATGGAACCCACAACCCAACATTTTATCCATCAAAATCTGCAAGAATATACTGTTGAGATGAAGTTGTCTTCAAATGCCAAATATTTTCTTCAATAAAAATTACATCTCCACTAATAATAATTTTTTAGTGCTATGATTATACAATTTATAAGCTTTAAAATAATCATTAACATATAAAAAAATTAATTTTTTCTTTTGTTGCCCAACTTTCTTGTTTTCTCACCTGACATATAGGCATAAGCAATACATCTAAAATTTTTAAAGTGATTGACATTTGATCTCCTTCCTCCATACTTCTTCTAGTATCATATTCTCAACCTTTAGACTCCTATCCAAAATGTGAATATTCTAGATATCAACTTTTGGATAAATTATTTTTGGATCGCGGTAGACTTCTCACTATGTTTAAGATTGTGCTATTCTTTCTTCCACACACGCCATTTAGTTATGGTGAGTAGACTATTATCAATTGCCTTTGATGACATGCTTTTTGTAGAAATTTGAAAATTCAAGTGAATTATATTTCCATCCACGACAAGTCTGCAGTACTTGTATTATATTTCCTATTTCATTTTCAACCATTTCTTTATAGCTTTTAACCAAGCTTTTCCTGTAAGAAGTAAACCCCTTGTTTTCTACTCAAGTCATCAATTAAGGTGTTAATATATCATTTACCTCTATTGAATCATGATTGATTGGCCTACAAGTATCAGAATGTACAATCTTAGATAGATTTCTTGCTCTGCTTAATGTTGTTTACTAGCTATACACTCTTCATACACATTTAAGGTGTTGGTGAAATGCGAGAGACCAATAACCACACTTTTTTTTTTGTAGAAGTGTCTACAAACTTTTAAAATTGAGATGAAATTGACGTAACTAGTGCACAAGATTCTTCGCTTTGCGAAGTACGGGGAAGATTATAATGTATGCAACATTCTTTTTTATTTTTATAAAGAGAATATTTTCGTGACTTGAACCTACAATTTTATGGTCACAAAAAAGCAACTTTACTAACTTTAGAACTGAGATGAGCATAGTGAAAATGCTACAATCAAGCCTGATCAGCTAATTTTGCTACAAAACATAATTCATTAAGAGGTAAAGAGAAAACATTTTGTTTGTTACCATTGCAATTTAAGTGATTAATCCAATTTGCCATCTTAAATTCGACATACTCTTTGTTTAACGAAAATCTCGTAACCCTTCTTTTGCAACTGACTAATAATTAATATATTAGTTTTTAACTTTAGTACAAAAGGGAAATTGATAATGATTTAGGCAATTTACTTGGAACTGTCCTTTAAGAGAGTGGTCACCACAAATGAATGGTCTATAGCTTGGAATAGATATTTCTGTCTTGAGATCCTTTAACTTCATACCTTCAATTTTTGCTTTTTATACATCAGACATTGCTGTGCCATATGCTAGTTGTAGAATTCCATTCAAAATGACTTGGTATAACTCTTTTGATTTGAAGAAATTCTCCATCAATATGCTTGAATGATCATAGTAACCATCAAAGCGAAGAATCAAAGATTATACAACTAAAGAAACAGTTTAACTAAATATTACACAATTTACTTAATTTTAGAAGAAAATGAAAGCTAATTAGATGTTAATAGTAAACTACCAAAGATTACATTAATAATTAGGTTGAACATAAAAAAGGAAGAAAATAGCAAATAAATAAAAGTATAAACTGACTCCTAAAATCTTAGTAAGCAAAACAAATTATACCAAGTATTAACTAATTCCTGCAGACTAGGACACACGAAACAACTAATTTTTATCTAACATCTTTAAAGTTATATTCAATCTAATTCTATTTCAAGCTCTTTTGAGAATTAGTTACGCTTCATATTGAGGTTGAACAGTCAGGATCATTATAGGTTCATGTACATATGTTGGTGATAATGTAAACGAGTATCAACGAATAATCATATAGAGAGCAATTTTAACCGCAACCATGGCTAAATTATATCCCATGCAGATTCTAGGTCCCAAACCCCATGGAAAGAAAGCAGACAAAGTGTTTTCTAGGCTCATTAAATCTCTATAGATTGAATTCATCTACATCTTCTCCCCATATTCAAAGTGTTTCATTTAAGATCATCTGTATCTGTCGATCATAAACCACGGCAACTCAATAATGATTGATTTAGTAAAAAGTTGCAGAAAGTTAGAAAATGGTCCCACAAGCTTCAGTTCACTTAATGTATCTGCAGTGAGACTCTCTGTGAAGATTCAAGTTGTGAAGAATGACATGTTAGAAGTGTGGTGGATTTCACGTGCTTCTTAAATTTGTTTAGAGGAAGCACGTGAGATGCACATGTTATAAAAATTTGGTAAAGATAGTTGCGACTTCTTCTTCCGTCTCCAATTCATATAAATAGCTTAGTTGGGCATGAGTTAATTATTCAGTGAAAATCAGGTACGAGTGCTTCCTATATTTCTGAGTTTTCTCTCATCTCTTCTTCATTTATGATGTTTAACATGGTATTAGAGCACTAGGCTCAATTTTTCGACTGCGATTGAATCATCTTCATCACAGTTTGCTGAGCTGATTTTTGGCAATTCCAATAATTTTTGATTGGAATTTCAGCAAGCTGATGGAGTTACCAGATCGAAGATGGCGTCGACGAGAGAAGTGAGTTCTAGAAATATCAATTTCTTCAATGATCCACTGTGCTTGTGGAATTTAGACAATCCAAGTACGAATCTCACAAGCATTCAATTCAATGGAGTAGGATTTGTTGGCTGGAGTAGAGCCATTAAGATGGCCCTTGGTGCTAAGCTAAAGTTAGGGTTTATAGACGGAATATGTGCGAAGCCTACAATCTCAGATCCAACTTATAATAAGTGGATTAGGTGTGATTACATGGTTCATTGTTGGATTCTTAACTCGATGACTTTAGATACGTATGAAGCGTTCGTGTATGCTCAATCGGCACACTAATTATGGGAAGAAATAGAAGAAAGGTATGCACAGAGTAGTGGTCCATTGATTTACCAGTTAGAGTATGACCTTAGTCAAGTGAATCAAGGCAATATGAGTGTGCCTGCTTATTTTAACAAATTGAAGAAGTTCTGGGATGAGTTATAGAGCTTAATAAGATTGTCGACTTGTAAATGTGGAAAGCTTGATATGTGCAAATGTGAAATAGTTGTGAAGGTTGTTGAGATGAATGAAAGATCAAGGTTGATTTAATTTTTAATAAGGTTGAATGAGAGTTACGAAGCTGTGAGAGGCCAGATCTTAGCCATGGAACCATTGCCTTCTGTCAACAAGGCTTATTACTTGATACAACAAGTGGAGAAGTAAAAGAAATTACTAGTGGTCTGGTAGATTCAGTTGCTTTTTCAACTAGTAACAACTCATATAATGGCACAAGGAAGGAAATTAAGAAGGAAAAAGGAAGGAGATACTGTGCACACTACAAGCAAGAGGGACACACATTTGAAAACTATTTTGAGAGGATTGACTACCCCGACTGGTACAAAGGGAAGAAAAACAAGAAATACTTCAAGGCTGCTGCATATATGTCTACAGGTTTTGAAGGTTTTGAGGCTGAGAATCCTTTTGGATTTGGTGAGGAGGACAAAGAGGAAATGGATAAGAGGATGGTGACTTCGGTTTGCCAAGAAGTGATAATGAAAATGTTTAAAGGCAAGATGCCTTATGACGAAGGCAACATATCAACTTCTGTAGCTTCCACAAGCTTTGCAGGTATTACATTGAAACCCTCTCATGATACCTGTGTTTATCCATGTGCTTTGTCTTGTTAGTATGATGTGGACTTGTTGGGTACTTGGATAGTTGATATTAGAGCCACAGACCACATGACACCTCACAAACACTTACTCACTTATATCAAACCATTTTCCAAACCTCTTCCAATTACCTTACTAAAAGGATCCATTAAGTATGTCTCAATGTCTGGTTCAGCTGTATTAAACTCAAAACTGACCTTACATGATGTGTTCTTTTTGCCATCCTTCAAATATAACTTGCCATTTGTTGGAAAGTTATTGAAACAGAATAAACTCGCTACTATTTTTCATGATACTCACTATCAATTTTAGGACCTCAAAACTAATAAAGTGCTGGCTGTTGGCAAGAATCATAAAGGCTTGTACATGTTTTATGAGTCCAAAGAGAAACAAATAAATTTAGTAGATTTCTCTGTTCTGTCTGTTAGTCATAAATCCATTGATGTACACTTGTACATGAAAGACTTGGTCACACATCTCTCTCTAAACTTTCTAATGTAGACTGTTGTAATATTCCTGATTCTGTAATAAAAAATTTCTATCATGATGCTTGTGAATTGGCTAAGCATAATAGATCCTCATTTCTAAGGAGTCAAAGTGCTTCTCTTAATCCTTTTGACCTGCTACATATTGACTTGTGGGGGCCTTATAAAGTGTAGAATGTTAATGGATAAAAATACTTTCTTACGATAGTAGATGATCATAGCAGAGTAACTTGGACTTATATGTTACATGATAAGCAAGAAGTAGTACCAACCTTTGCTTCTTATATCAAATACATCAAAAACCATTTCCTTGTTACTCCTAAGACCATAAGAACAGATAATGGTTCAAAGTTTGTAAACTATGAGTGTAGGGCTGAGTTGGGCATACTGCATCAAAAGACCATGGCTTATACTCTTCAACAAAATGGGAGAGTGGAGAGGAAGCATAGAAATTTAGTTAAGACAGCTCGAGCACTTAAACTTCATGCTTATATACCTTCATACCTGTGGGGTGAGTGTATCCTGACAGCCACTTATCTTATAAATAGGATGCCTAAGGCTTTATTTGCTTGGAAGTCACCTTATGAAATGTTGTTTCAATCCCCTCTTACCTATGAGCATCTTAGAGTTTTTGGTTGTCTTTGCTATGTCGCTATCAATGCAGCAAGTAGCGATAAATTTGCAGCAAAAGCTAAGAGATGTGTCCTGATTGGATATCCTCCAGATAGAAAAAGCTATAAACTGTTTGATTTAGACAATAAGCAAGTCATATGTAGTAGGGATGTCACATTCCAGAAACTATCTTCCCTTTGAGATCACATAAAGCCTCTTTAGAATTTATTTCTTCTTATCCTACAAGTTCATTTCCGGGAGAGCAAATCAATCGTATAGATGATTCTTTCATTTATACAGATAATATCATTCCTCCAGCTTCAAATATCCTAAACATTGATCCTATTCCCATTCCAGTTGATCACTCAATCATACATCCCACTGATACTTTTTCTTCTTCCATTTCTGTGCCAAATACAAATTCTTCTATTCATGATTCTGTCAGGTGGTCTCAGAGAACTAGGAATAAGCCTCAATGGTTGCAAGATTTTGCTACTAGTATGCATGCCAATACTGCTCAGTCCATTACCTAGCCTATATTTCATAATAAACACTTCCAGAACCTACCTAATGAATATGTGGTTTCTTTGGCAAAGGTATTTTCTATCTTTAAACCTGCAGGGTACACTGATGCTAGCAATGATAAAGAATGGGTGGATGCCATGGAGAAGGAATTACAGGCACTTAAAAATAATGACACTTGGGAGCTCACATCTTTACCAGCTGGGTATAAAGCTATCTCCTCCAAATGGGTTTACAAAGTAAAATACAGACCTGATGGATCAGTTGAGTGGTATAAAGCTCGATTGGTAAATAAGGGATTTGATCAAAAGGAAGGGAAAAATTATAAACACACATTTTCTCCAGTTGCTAAATTGGCTACTGTGAGGATTATTATTGCTTTAGCAACAACATATGGTTGGCTGATGCATCAATTGGATGTTAATAATGCATTTTTGTATAGATTTCTTGAAAAGGAGATATACATGGTTCCTCTAGAGGGTTATACAAAGGCAAAGCCTGGGCAGGTGTGTAGGTTGAGGAAATCACTTTATGGCCTCAAGCAAGCATCAAGGCATTGGAATAAGGAGTTGACTAGATTTCTTGTGAAAATAGTCTATCCATGATTAGTCTCTATTCTTTAAGAGAGATGGCCACAAGTTTATTGTGTTGCTAGTAAATGTAGATGATATACTCATCACTGGCAACTTTGTGACAGATTGTGAGGCATCTAAGATAGCCTTAGATACAAAGTTCACCATTAAGGATCTTGGATTAGCTCATTATTTTTTGGGTATGGAGATTCATAGGACAGATTTAGGAACATTTCCTAATCAACGGAAGTATATATTGGATATCTTGCAAGATGCTAGTTTAACTACAGCTAAACCAACACTCACTACTTTGCTTCAGCATATTAAGTTTTCAATTGATGATGGTGAACCTATCGATGATCCTGGAGCTTATAGGTAGCAGGTTGTTGTACTTGTCAATGACAAGGCCTGATGTTTCATACTCAGTACAACATCTCTGTCAGTTTCTTTGTTCTCCTAAAAAGCCACATATAGAAGCTGCTCTACATGTGTTGAGGTACCTAAAGGGATCAATATCATAGGGCTTGTTTTATCCTGCTAAGTCACAATTGAAGCTTACAGGGTTCTCGGATGCTGATTGGGCATCTTGTCTCATGACCAGGAGATCTTTATCTAGTTATTGTGTGTTCCTAGGCCATGCTTTGGTCTCATGGAAAACCAATAAACAAACAACAGTAGCTAAGTCTTCTGCAGAAACAGAGTACAGGAGTATGACAGTCACCACTTGTGAGCTCATGTGGGTCTTTTATGTTCTTCAGGATCTTGATATACCTGTCTCTCTTCCTGTAACTCTCTTTTGTGAAAATAAGGTTGCACAACAGATTGCAGCAAATCCTTGCTTCCATGAACATACTAAATATTTAGAGATTGATTGTCATTTCACCAGAGAAAAGATTCAATCTGGGTTTCTGCAGACCTCTTATGTTCCCTCACATTTGCAGATAGCTAATATAATGACAAAATCTCTAAGTAATCTTGCTTATTCTTCACTGACCGTTAAGCTGGGCCTCGGATTGACTCCATCTTTGGGGGAGGGGTGTGTGTGTGAAGATTCAAGCTATGAAGAATGAGATGTTAGAAGTATGGTGGATTTCACTTGCTTCTTAAATTTGTTTAAAGGCAGCACGTGAGATGCTCATGTTATAAAAATTTGGTAAAGATAGTCGCGGCTTCTTCTTCCATCTCCAATGCATATAATAGCTTAGTTGAGCATGAGTTAATTATTCAATGACAATCAAGTACCAGTGCTTCCTATATTTATGAGTTTTCTCTCATCTCTTCTTTATTCAGGACGTTTAACACTCTCTTTGTCACCAAGAACTTAGAGTGATCACTTCTTCACGAGCCTTGACTTGCCAATCTTGATGGATAGTTAGGAGTACAATTGCCCATTTCAAGCCATTGGCACTTGTTTCCTTTCCTGCAAAGTAAAATGTCTTGCATTCATCGACTATTCCTTCAATTTCTAATTCACTTGCTTCACCATTGTGATTCTTATAGGAAGACATTAGCAAGCTTAACAAGTTTCTTATGTTCTCTTCTCTCCTGTTGTTACTGTTGATTACCTTTCGGATTGCTCGATCAATATCTTTGTCTACTCTCCACCTCTCTCTATTTGTCACAATTGACAAAAACCTGTAATGATAGAAGGAAGAGGCAAGGTTATAAAATCAGGCCACTTATTCCATGGAGAATTAAGAAGAAATCAATTGGCAATTTGTTTATGTTCAGACCTGAAGATAGGAATTTGAAGAAACTTGAAGGCAATGGAGGCATGGTGAGCAAGCTTTTCTTGTAGCTCACAAATACGTTTTCTTTCTTTAAAATTGCTTCCAAATATTGTTGCAGAGATAATATTAACGGAGAGTTGATGGAGTTGCTTGTGTACATTAATCTCTACTTCATCTCTGCCATCACTGCCTTTTTTTTCCTCCCACTTCCCAAGCATCTCTGACGTAATCTTTACCATTTTTTGCACCCAACCCTGCATAGAATAGTACTAGATGCATTAACTTTTATAAAACAGAAGTTTTTATTGAATGGTTTGGTCTGGGGGAGCAATGACGGTTAATAATATGCTGAAATCAACCTACAAAAATAATAAGTACTTATTTTCAATAAGTACTAATATGTTTGAGATTGCTAATTTGATAACTACTGAACTGTGAAAATAGATGTTTGGCAAGTGCAGTTATGGTTGCTGAAAAGAGAAAAATGACTAAAAAGTCCATTGATTTAATAAAGTATTAATTGTTGTATAAATAATTAAAAATATATTATTAGTCATATAAATTTAAAATAATAAATAATAAAATATAGAACATATCCATCATTATTTTTTTCTTGATATGTGCTTATTTATATTATTGAAAAATGATAATTTAAATTACAATTTCATAATAACAAGATATCCTTGGAATATTTCATAAATTTAAGTACTTTTAATATTATATAATTAAAATTATATATAATAGAATATTAAATTAAAATAAAGAAAATAAAAATGGGAATAAACCATTTGATAAAGTATAATTGTTCATGTTCATGTTAATGTAAAAGCAAATAAAATTTATACGTTGGATTTGCGTTCTATTAGTTGAGGGTATAATATAAAATAATAATTATCAGAAAGTTGTTAATGAAAAGTTAAATTTCTATTTCAGAAGCACTTTTCTGTCACATTATTTATCGATTTCTGCAGTACCATTGTACTTTCCTCCAACCCTCCGGTTGTTCGACTGTAGATCCAAACATGTGACTGCATTTGGAAGCTGCAGTGGATAAGTACTTATCTCCACCGCACCGCATATCCAAACACAACCATTATATACTTCTAGGGACGACAGAGGTCTGAAACCGATTCAACTTCATCTGTTCTGATTTCTGAAATTATTAAAGTAAATTCTAATAATTAAAAATTGAATTGATTTAGTTATTTATATAATTTTTATTCAAAATTTAGTTTTTTAGTTCAATTTATTTTAATACTTTTTTTTTGGGTCCTTTCAATTTTCAATAACAATGTACTAGTCGGGTTTGTGTTTTAAGTTGTCAAATGACTTGCTCAGAATTAGGCCAGCTCATTTGGATCTTAAGTTCCAGAAATAAAAAATGAGTTTTAATAATTGATTCATAAATTATATTTGAATTTTAAAATTAAATTAAAAATAAAGACCATGTTTGTATTAATAAATTTTATAAATACTTACAATTATTTGAATTTATACCTATTATAGAATATTAGTTTTAGATTATATATATATATATATATATATATATATATATTATTGTATTATTAATTCTTATCAAAAGTATAGATATTGTACAAGAATGTGTCTTATTTTATTAAAATTTAATCTTATTTTAACAAATAACTTATAATTTGTATAATCAATAAAAAATAAAAATATGACTTATGAACTTTAAATTTAAAACTTTATAATGATCCGTTGTGAATTTGAAAATAAAGTCTATTTTATAAATTAAATCAAATATGAATTTATTTTTAATTTTAAATTAAATTTAAATAAACTTCAAACTTTTGATTTTAATTTTTATCTTTCTTTTTAAAGTTTAAAAACTATCAGATATCCTCTTATACTTAATTATTAATTAAACTAGTCTATTTAGTTCCTAACTTGATTTGGTCCTATATACTGATTAAGATGATTCATTTTCAATTTCAATTGAGATTCAAGGCCATAAAGAAAGAAACTAATTAAGAAGTTACACAAACCTTAACGTGGTCCATGTTCAAGGTTAGACTACAAATTTGTTGGATGTCAAGTGTGAATAAAAATTTCACATTAGAAAGAGATGGAGCTAATGAAAGACATATAAGTAGAAAGGAACCATAAACTTAATGCTTTAAAGTTTTAAGTTAAGGTATGGTGTCAAAACCTATGAATATGTTCCCTCGCTAGGTCTATATTGAAGATCTCCAATATAAGTGGACTCCTTAAATCTAACAAGTGGTATCAGAGACAGGTTCGGCAAGGGACGAGTATGGAGATGGTAGTCGAATCCCGTAGTTGCTTCCCTACAAAAAAGAGCAAAGAGACTCCTGGTGGGACCAAACCAGTAGAGTAGAAAGGATTTTGCTGACATTATATACTCGAACTGTTAAGCAAAAAGACTTTCGCTCAAAGATGAGCCCTAGTCCAATATGAAAATTTACACTTGAGGGGGAAGATTGTTGGGATGTCAAGATTGAGTAGAATCCTATATTGGAAAGAGATGAAGCTAATGAAGGATATATAAGTAGAAAAGACCTATAAATCTTAAGCCTAATGTCTTAAGATTTTAAGTTGAAGTGTAGTATCAAATCTCATAAATATATTCTCTCGTTAGGTCCGTATTGAAAATCTCTCGTTTATAAGTGTGCTCTTCAATTCCAACATCCTTCAACGAAGACCCCATTCCTCGCCGGTCAGTTCAATGAGTCCTTTCTTTCCAAGGAATTGCCTCACCAATGGATCGGAGCGCCCCTTTCCGAGTGACCCACCCGTATTCATAAGAACCTCCTTGATCATGGTCGGGTCGGCTATAACCAATAAGGGCTTGGTTCCTAACCAGTACAAGAAAGTTGTACCATGCAGAGCAGACCATACGTGATACCTAGCAAATGTACGGGGAACGATTTTGTGATCTGGGGTCATCGGTTTAGACACGGCCTCTGTTGCCAAATGACAGATCTCCGCCGTGTTGTCGAACAAGGGGTGGTAACCAGGTCCGCGAACGCCTTGTTTAAGAAACTGAGATTGGATTTTGTAAGGAAGCCATAAGACATGGTACACAAAGTTTATCGTAGACACAACTCCGATAGTCGTTAACAACATGACAAGAAATGTAAGAAACATGATTATAGTGATTAAGGAAGTGAAGAGACGGGGAGTGATGAACTTGGTGCTGTGTATCAGTTTCTTTAATATGGATTTTGAGAATAATATATTCCATTATATTTAATTTGCTTAGTCGATGTGATTTCAACGTAATACGAATCGTTATCTTAGTTATATATCTCATATCAAACATGAAAGAGCAAAAGAATGGAGAAATGCGGAATGTGTTTGATTTAGGTTCCTCAAAGTTTCAAACAAGCTTTCTGAAGTCGAAACAAGCCCGAATCTACTGCCGTCTTTATGGGAATTCATCACGGGATGCGAGCTGAGTCTTTCTACAATTTTCTCAATACGTAAGCTCTCTTAACAGGTCATAGATTCCTTATGCTTACGATTGATATGAGTAACTGCAAGAGACTTTAACCTATTTATATAACTTCCATATCGGGCTTCCTCATCATAAGGCCGATATGGACTAAGTGCCTGTTTGTTTCAACTTTTGAATAGGAAAAAGCACTTTTTCCTACCACAAAATCCATTTTAATTAAAAAAAGAGTGTTTGGTGAGTCAAATAAAAAAGCACTTTTAAGATAGAATTAGCTTTTGAAAAAGCCAAAATATATCTTTGTTTAAAAGCTTCAATTTGAAGCTTTTTTGAAAAGCCAAAATTTTTGCTTCTTCGGGAAGCTAAAATCGCGTCACTTCCGTATATAACATATTTGTTATTTGTTGAGTTTTGTCTCTTTGCTTTTTGTTCCTTCTTCTCCGAACTGTTTCCGCATAACAACTCTTGTAGCTTTTCTTCCATCTTCTCCGCATAACAACTCTTGTAGCTTTTCTTCCATCTTCTCCAAACTTTTCCGCCGAATCAATTCATCGAAGGTTAGCTTTTATCTCTTAATAATTTTTCTGTGGTCTTTTCTCCAATCACGACTGTCTGCATTCGTCTGCGTAAAAACGCAGACGTCGTCTGCCTGTCTGCGCAGACGTGATCGTCTGCGTTCGTCTGCGTAAAAACGCAGACGACGTCTGCGTTTATCGTCTGCGTAAAAACGCAGACCGTGACGTCTGCGTTTACGCAGACGATTGATCTGCGTTTAACGCAGACGAAGTCTGCGTCCATGAACGCAGACGACTGGTCTGCGTTTACGCAGACCAGGTCTGCGTCCATGAACGCAGACCTATGCAGACGCAGACTTGGTCTGCGTTCATGGACGCAGACCAGGTCTGCG
>JAOSBN010000006.1:2476851-2489045 GCA_027563595.1 Erythroxylum suave | reverse complement strand
ATTAATAATTATTAAATTAATTTTATAAATTAAATTAAAATTGTGATTATTATTTATTATTATGATTTTTGGAGACAAGGTACAACTGTATGATAATGGACTATTTTATAATTTTAAAAAATTCAGAGACTATTTCATAAATTTAAAAAATCACCCGAAACGGTACCTGATATTAACTGGTACCGTATAGTACCGTACCAGAATTCAATCCGGTACCAATTCTGGTACAGTATTCGTAACAATGCTCAAATCCCTAGATTTGGATATTAGTTATTACCTGAACCTAGTTCTTGAAGCGTATGACAAAGGTTTCAACTTTATAAGCTCTCGTCCCTTAATATGGAAGTTGGGGAATCAGACAAATAATAAACTATGTCATGTAGGCTTGCAGTGCTTTCGAAAATCATTACTTTCTAACACAGTTTCCTGCTTACTTTGACATTTCTATTCAGGACTATCCTGAGATGGAACTTCTTCCTTAGGTTTATTAGTGGTAAACCATGAAAATTCCTTTCTTCTATTGTGGGTTGGAACATCAGAACCTTGAAGGAGTTTACTATAGGTTTTCTGTTAGAATAAAGTCCTAGTCTTTAGGAATATTAACTGTATTTGAATTGTTCCGAGATTATGTTACCACTTGGCTTTTTTTTAGCTAAGTGGGCTGCTTTTTCTCGTTTCTGTTAAGATTATGTATTGAATGGCTATTTAAGCCAAAGTTACTGTTAATAAAACTACGTCATTCAATCCAGCTTGTTATGTTCTTATTCTTAGTTTCATATCAAAGTTCCTAACATTTTGGTATCATTGCACTCACTAGGGCCTGATAAATCACAGCAGTAGTCTTTGGAGTTCTTGCAGCAGCACAGAAGATGACTACGGAAGGGAGTTTTATATAGCCAGCCATTCCTCACTTTGATGGTCACTATGATCATTGGAGCATGTTGATGGTAAATTTTCTACAATCCAAGGAATTTTGGGGGTTGGTGGAGCCTGGCTATATTGAGCCAGCAACAGAATCAGTGCAAACAAATGCACAACGAAAGAAGAATGATGAGATGGAGCTGAAGGATCTGAAAGTGAAGAACTATCTCTTTCAGGTGATCGACCGAACCGTTCTCCACACCATTCTTAAGAAGGATACTGCCAAAGATATATGGGACTCCATGAAGAAAAAATTTGAAGGAAATGCGAGGGTCAAAAGGTCTCAACTTTAAGCTCTCCATAAAGAATTTGAGACTATCGAGATGAGGACCGGTGAAAAAGTGACAGAGTACTTCTCTAGGGCATGACAGTGGCCAACAAGATGCGAATTTATGGAGAAGATATGCAGGATGTTAAAGTGGTGGAGAAAATTCTACGCTCATTAACTGAGAAGTTCAACTATGTTGTATGTTCCATTGAGGAGTCAAAGGACATCGATGCTCTTACTATTGATGAGTTACAAAGCTCATTAATAGTGCATGAACAGAAGCTTCAAAGACAAAATGGTGAGGAACAGGGTTTGAAAGTGAAATCTGAAGAAAGGTTTTAGAGACAAAATAGTAAAAAAATGACATCTGAAGGAGGAAGAGGTCGTGGCACCTATAGAGGAAGAGGAAGAGGAAGAGGTCGAGCAGACTTCAACAAGGCAACTGTGGAGTGTTACCGATGCCATCAACTCGGACATTTTCAATATGAATATCCTTCTTGGAACAAAGAAGCAAATTATGCAGAGCTTGATAAGGAAGGAGAAATGCTTTTGATGTCTTATGTGGAGTTGTATAAGGCCAGAAGAGAAGATGCATGTTTCCTTGATTCAGGGTTCTAATCACATGAGCAGTGATCGAACTATGTTCAATGAACTTGACAAAAAATTTCGACATTTGGTAAAATTAGGGAACAACACTAAGATGGATGTGATGGGAAAAGGAAGTGTGAAGAAGCTGCTGAATGGAGTCAATCATGCTGTTACTGAGGTATATTATATTCCAGAATGGAGAAATAATCTATTGAGAATAGGAAAGTTGCAAGAAGGAGGCCTAGCTATTTTGATCAAGGAAGGGATGTGCAAGATATTTCATCTAGAGAAGGGTTTGATAATTCAAACCAATATGAGTGCCAATCGAATTTTTATCTTGCTGCCTCAATCTTAAGCTTCCTCTCAAGTACAATCTGATCAGTGTCTTCACACAAGAACTTAAAACTTGTTTCATCTTTGGCATCGATGGTATGGGCATCTGAGTTACAAGCGTTTGAGAACCTTGCTGTACAATAACATGGTACGTGGACTTCCTCAACTCTCTATCTAAAGTTTGACATGCACATATTGCATCAACAGGAAGCAACACCGTGACCCCTATTCCAAAGAAGAGTACTTGGAGAGCAACTCATATGTTGGAACTTATTCATATAGATATTTGTGGTTTGATCACTTCCATATCTAATAGCAAAAAGAGGTACATTTTGATATTCATTGACGATTATAGTAGAAAAGCATGGGTGTATTTGCTGGTAGAGAAGACAGAGGCTTTAAACTCTTTTAAATGTTTTAAGACTATGGTTGAAAAAGAAACAAGGTAATTTGTTAAGTGTTTTTGCACTAATAGAGGAGGAGAATTCAATTCAAATGAGTTCAATGATTTTTGCAAACAAAGCGGGATCAAGAGGCAGTTGACCACTGCTTATACTCTGTAACAGAACGGTGTAGCTGAAAGGAAAATTAGAACTGTGATGAACATGGTTCGTTCCATATTATCTGACAAGAACATTCCCAAAACTTTTTGGCTGGAGGCAGTGAACTGGACTATTTATATCCTAAACAGGTGTCCTACATTGGCAATCAAGGATGTTACACCAGAGGAGACTTGGAGTGGAGTGAAACCCTCAGTAGATCATTTCTGAGTTTTTAGTTGCATAGCCCACATTCATGTTCCTGAAGAAAGGAGGACTAAACTTGATAATAAAAGCATAACTTATGTGCTATTAGGGATTAGTGAGGAATCAAAAGGTTATAGGCTATTCGATCCAATTGCCAAGAGAATTATTATGAGTATAGATGTAATTTTTGAAGAAGAAAAGCAATGGGAATGGGATGTGAGTTATGAAAAACAAATAATAGTAGATTCTGAATGGGGTTATGGCGATGGTGAGAATGAAGAAGGGTTGAGTGAAAATGGGAATGGAGAAAATACTAATGAAGAGGTAGGAGAGACTTGTGATGAGGGAGTTAGAGAAGAGGAAGATGGTTCTAGTGAGGGTGAAAAGAGAGTGAGGGAGTTAAGGCAATCTCGTGAGAGACAACCTCCTACATGGATGGGTGATTATGTTAGTGGTGAAGGTCTATCTGGGGATGAAGTTCATATGGCATTGGTAGTGTCAACTCATCCATTAAATTTTAAGGAAGCTGTGAAGAGTGCATATTGGAGATTGGCCATGAGTAGTGAAATCAAATCCATCGAAAAGAACAAGACATGGACACTTACTAAGCTACCAGCTGGGGCTAAGAAAGTAGGAGTAAAGTGGGTTTACAAAACCAAATACAATGCACATGGAAACATCGATAAGTACAAAGCTCATTTGGTTGCTAAAAGGTACTCTTAGAAGTATGGAGTGAACTATACAGAAGTTTTTGTACCAGTGGCAAGAATGGATACAGTAAGGATGATTATTGCTTTAGCTGCACAGAAGAATTGGATAATTTTTTAGCTGGATGTCAAGTCGGCTTTTCTCCCTAGTAAGCTGAGTGAAGATGTTTATGTAGAGCAACCAAAAGGATACGAAAAAAAGGGCGGTGAGCATTTAGTTTACAAGTTACACAAAGCCCTCTATGGATTAAAACAAGTTCCACGAGCTTGGTTTAGTAGAATCAAAGAACATTTCATTAGTGAAAGGTTTCAGAGGTGCAATAACGAGCAGACATTATTCACAAAGAGAAGCAGAGAAGGAAAAATTATCATTGTAAGTGTTTATGTTGATGATTTAATCGTTACTGGTAATGATGAAGTTATGATGTCTGAATTTAAAAGCTCTATGTTAAGAGAGTTTGATATGTCTGACTTAGGAAAGATGAGGTTTTTTCTTGGGATCGAGGTGCTACAAAAGTCTGATGGTATTTACATATGCCAAAGGAAATATGCATTGGAGGTTTTGAGAAGGTTTGGTATGATGGAAGGTAATTCGGTAGGTAGTCCAATAGTTAAGTTTTAAAATAAGCAGAGATCAAAATGGAAACTTTGTTGATGAGACATATTATAAGCAGCTAGTGGGTAGTTTAATGTATCTCACTACCACAAGACCTTACATGATGTTTGTTACTTGTCTCATAAGTAGATATATGGCGAAACTAATGGAGATTCATTTACAGGTATCTAAGAGAGCACTTTGATACTTAAAAGGAACTGTGAACTATAGAATTCATTATAAGAAAGGAGGAGATAATGAGTTGTTGGCGTTTACGGATAGCGACTATGCTGGAGATATGGAAGACAGGAAGTACATCTGGTTACGTGTTTTTAATGAGTTCAAATGCTACTTCGTGGTGTTAAAAAAAATAGCCTATTGTGACTTTATCAACCACAAAAGCTGAGTTTGTGGTAGCTGCAGTCTATGCTTGTCAAGGAGTCTAGATGAAGAGAATTTTAAAAGAGTTGGGAAATTCTGATGGAGGTTGTACTATTGTGATGTGTGACAACAGCCTAACCATCAAGCTGTCCAAAAATCTATTTATGCATGGACGCAGCAAGCATATTAATGTAAGGTTTCATTTCTTAAGGAATCTTACTAAGGAGGGTACAATGGAATTAGTTCATTGTGGAAGTTAGGATCAGGTGGCGGACATAATGACCAAACCATTAAAGCTTAAAGTGTTTCAGAAGCTTCGAAAGCTACTGGGAGTATGTGAAATTTCTGGTGTAAACTAATTACTTCACAACACTTCGATTAAGGGAGGGAATGAAGGAGTTTACTACTGGTTTTCTGTTAGAATAAAGTCCCAGTCTTTAGGGATATTAACTGTATTTAAATTGTTCTAAGTTTCTATGACCACTTGGTTTTATTTTAGCTAAGTTGGCTACTTTTTCTCGTTTATGTTAAGATCATGTATTGAATGGCTATTTAAGCCAAAGTTACTATTAATAAAACTACGTCATTCAACCCAGCTTGTTGTGTTCTTGTTCTTAGTTTCATATCAAAGTTCCTAACAAACTTTGGAGTCTGCCTAAAATGACGAGAGTATGCCTTTGTGGGTTATAATTGAGACACTTCGGAGATTTTAATTTCAACATAGTCTAGTGAACTCTAATCATATCTCAAAATTCATCATACTGCTTCCAAATAAGGCTCTTTGGATTTTGCAAATACCCACTCATCACACCATTTGCTTAAGAAAAATTAGGTTTGATTAAAGTTAGAAAAAAATAAACTATTTACCAATAATCAATACATCATTGTATCTTCCAAATTTATCATGTTTTGAGCACACATTTTGGCATTTGGCTACATTTGAGTTAAACTTGGCTTGCACTCAAGCATTAAAAGTTTATTTAACAATTCTTTGAATATTTTTTGAGAAAGAAATATTCCTTTTTTACTATGATTAACCTTTAGTGCAAGAAAGTGCTTAAGTTGTCCAAGTTCTTTTATTTGGCATAATACTAGAGAATTCTTCTTCATTCAATGAATTTCTACTCAAAATTGCCTATTATGATTAAATCATTTGCATACACTAGCATAATAGCTAGTTTTCCTCTATTAACTTTAACTAACAAACTAAAACCTGTAAGTGTCACAAAATATCCAATATGAATTAAAAATTTAATAATCTTACCATATAAGGTCCTTGATAGTTGCTTTAATCTATATAGCACCTTCTAAAGCTTGCACAATCTATTCTTCACATCCATCTTTCATAAGTTTCAACTTTTGCTAGATGCAAGTGCTAGTAATACTCTTCATATTAACCTTAAGTAAGATTTATAAAAGGTTACTCTTTACCCTTGAAAAAGTAAAATCATTGTAATGGTCCCTTATTACTTCCAACAAAGAAAATGCAGTATAGAGGATTGATCTTCATCCATCTAAACTACTATAGATTACTTTGTATCTCTTTCCTTACTCTCTTTTATTATTTTGAGTTTGTTTTGAAATTATTTCATATGAATTTGCTACAACCATTCATTATCATATATAATTAATTAATTAGTTTGAAATATATTAGAATATAAACACACAAAATTCTCTCTCTTCTTATGTACCATTCAAAGACTAACAATTGGTATTAGAGTAAATTTCATTAATTGCATATATACTTCTAGCAAAATTTAAAAAAATCTAACTCTAACATAATTTGATTCACTTTTTAAGCAAGGAAATCAAAGCACATATATACCATCATTCTTTGATAGAGATAATTATCTTTATTGGAAGACTAAGATTAAAAATTTTCATATATCCCAATGAAATCCTTAGTGAGAGATAAACGAGAGACTAAGGTACCAAAGGACATAAGCGAGTAAAAAAATGATGACAAGATTCTTATCATATTAAATAGCAAGGTCAAACATATTTTATTTTTTACATTAAGCAGGAGTATGCATGTGTGAAACAATTTAAAAGATATAGTATACACTTGAAATCACATATGAGGCCACCACTCAAGTGAAAGAGAGCAAAGTGAATATGTTTATCTATCAATACAAATTTTTTGATATGGGATATAATGAATCAATTTTTAATACATACGCTCATTTCATTTAAATTATTAATTCTCTTAAAGGTCTTAGTAAAACTTGAACTAATCATGAAATGGTGATTGCCTAGACCTTTACCAAAGATTTGGGAGGCAAAGGTCACCATCATATAAGAAGAAAAAGATTTGAGACATTACCATTGGAATAGCTAGTTGGATCACTCCTCACATATGAGATGTGGATGGATAAATTGCACGAAGAGGAAGTGGCTTCAATAAGATCAGAGATATTGTGTTTAAAATATCCAAGGATGAGAACATTAATGATAAGGAGTCCTTCATAAGTGAGATCGGTAAGGATACAAAGCTCAACATAAAGAAATTTAAGAAACTCTTAAAGAAGAAGAGGGATTAATAATTGAAGAAGAATAAGAAAGCACTTGGTTCCACAAAGAATGACACCACTAGTTTGAAGAGCAAAAAGTCAAAAATATAGCAACAAATATGTGGTTTATAGCTAATAATGATGAGCAAATCTCTTCCTCAAATACTTTTGACAATAATGGTGATTATGAAGTTGATCCCTTATATGATCAGTTGGTTGAATGTTTAGAGCTCATGAGCATGAAAATGAAAAAAGTATCATTCAAATATAAAGAGATTCAAAAACTCTTAGATGCATGTATGATTGAGAGTTAGAAATTAAAATGTAATATGCATGATATTGTAGAATTTAATAGTGCAGTTGTTTTTAATAACAAAGTGGATGGTTTGTTGCATTAGAATAAGACATTGAAGAAAGAGATCAAAATTTGATAAGATCTCATCTTGACTTTTTACTTGATATTATCTCCTTTATTTTGAATTTATTTTTGTGCTTAAATGTTAAAATTAATGTTTGTTTTATTGTAGGAGATAAAGAGTAGAAATTGTATCAAATTGGGACATTATTGGCCAAAATTACAAAATTTTAGATGAAGTGGAAAGATTGCTACAATGGATAAAATTGATCACTTAAAGAGTTGGAGTTTGACTAAAAGACTTCGCCTTATCCTTATCATATAGAAATTTGAATTCATTTTAGATAGACATCTTTACAAGTTAGAATTAGATTATGATTAGATTAGAAAACCTTATAAAAAGAACATTCCTCACAACAGAAGAGGGTTCTCTCCTTTTTACGCTTTTTGTAATTCTTATTCTTTTTTCTATTTTTGTTATTAGACAAAAAGTCATGGGTAGCTAAACTTGGTTATTTTGATTCAAAGGGATTTAATACTCTAAATGTTACCTTGTGAGGTTTTGTATAATAAACCTTGTTTTGAATTCTTATATTTCATGAATGATTAAATTTTGATTAATTTTACAATTTAATTTAATATTGATTATTCTATAGCTATCTATGAATTTAGTGATCCGTAATTGTCAGGAAGGAATGGTATAAGTAGCAAATATGTTATTTATGACTTTCCATGTTTAACTTATGATAAACGAGAAAACTAAATTGAATAGTTGCAGTTATCTCGATTATTTAATTTAGAATTTTGTCTTTTTCATGAAGCTTATTGCTATCATTTATTTGATATAGAATGTTATCACTCCCAGCCAGTAGATGATAAGTTTTGATTTAGATGTTGGGTTTGAATCAATTAATTTAGAAATTTTGAGGCTTATTACTGCTATCCTAATATGTTTCTAACTAACTGTTTGAATTGTGAAAATATTCTCTTTAAACTAATGATCAATGTTACAATTAGATGAGATCTTTCCCCTAAATTGGAGTTTCATAATCTTGATTTTCTCATTTTTAAATTCAGTTGATTTAATTTGTTTTCATATTAATTTTAGTTAATCAATTATATAATCAAAACCCCCTATTTAATTTTATTAACTGAAATTAAGAAGCTAGTGTTTAGTTCTCTAGTGATTCGACCTAGTTCTACAACTACTACAAAAGTTTGAAGAATTAAAATTATTTTGGAGGCTTCGACAATCTGTCCAATATCATTGAAGAATCATTGCTTGATTTCACTGTAGGAAGTGAACAATTGAATGGCATGTTTGGAGCCTAAGAAATCTCTAATGGGCGGTATGGAATTGGTTTCATTTGTGGAAGCACACCATCTAATGCTAAGATAATTTTTACGAGGGCCATACATTTGCATGATGGGCTTACACCTAGACCATCATATGAGCATGTTATATCTTTTAAATACAAACCAAAATTATAAACTTATCAATCATTGTCTAGGTCCCAAGGGAAAAGATATCTTCATATGTTCATGTATAGGTCTCATTCTAAACCTAGTGGACATAACATTAAAAAAAATAATAGGCACAATTTTTTATTCAAGGCCATCTAAAAAGGATATGCTACAACACTTTCATTCATATAGGCCTTTTGTCATCAAAATAATAAGAAATAACCTCATAATCATTAAAGGTTTCATTATAAGCATAAAGTCATAATGTATAATCTCATTCAACATAGGTCATATCTCTATTAAAGAAGCATGTCAATAGTCAATTCAAATGCAATGCCTTTTTATCACATAAGGAGAGCTTTTAATCCCCACATATCTAAAACAGAGCATTATATCACTCATATAATTCATTAAGACTTAAAAATCATATATGCTATATTTTTATCGGTCACACTCTCATAATTCATATAATTTCAAATTATCTTATGTTAGATATCACTTTTGTAGTGATTATAGTTATATCTCTAAAAATTGCTCTTCGAAAAAATGTTTGCTAAGTAAACTAAAAAATATATAGGTAGAAAATATTTGATCACTAATTGCCAAAGATCAAAGTTTATGTGAATAAATAGAACATATGGATTTCTTTACCTTGTAGGTCAATATCAAGTGGCATCAAATGAATACCAATAATTGGCTTCATCTTCAATGATATTAAATTAGAAAAAAAATGATATCTCTCGTAATTGAGTTCAGAAGAAAATTGGCTAAGGGCTCTAGCATAAGCAAAGTAAGAAATTGGTACTAAAAGACAAATTATTGATAGTCATTTGCTTTCTTATTGATAATACTAAAGCATATATATATTTAAGGAGAGATAGCATTCTTACATGTACCTAAGGGAGAAAGAGTAATCGATCTTTAAATTGGTACATGAACATTATAAAGAATACTCATTTATTGAGTAAGCATCTTTAATATATTATATTTTTATTTTTATTTATAAAAATCAAAAGGAAAAATAAATAATTTTCCCCTCCCTTTTTTCAAAAATTTGTTTTATCATATGGGTAAATAGTATATATATATATATATTCACATATTTCTTTAATATAAGGAGAGCTTATTCATTGTCTTTCATTTTTCATAATATCACCAAAAATTGTCTACAAAGTTTAGTGAATAAGTAAAGTGAGCAGAGCAATCAAATAATGAAGAAAATAAGCAAAGTAGGATATATGCGTAATTTAAGAGAACAACTAAAAAAATTTAAGCAAATTATTGTAATCTCTCTTATAATCTTATCTTGATTGTTTCAATAAATTAGGGGTTCAATCATTGCATGATCATTTGTAGTTAAGATATATTATATACAATTTTCTTTTTATGTGTTAATACTAATGTGGTATTTGGTATTGTTAACCACTCAAATAATGTATTTTGGATTGTTGTTTGACAGGGTTATGCTTTTTGGATTATTGGCTAACTAATAGAGCTATTTATTTTGAATTGTTAGATAATTAGTTTACCAATATTTTGATATTGATGAAATGATATTAATCTCTTATAATTGTTATCATATTTAGATGTACTATTCAATCATAGTTTAGGTAATTATATTTTTTTTCTTTCCATCAAGCAACAATTTTGTCAATATTTCATTCATAAATAAGTTTATGATGGCCAACCCAATGAAGCAATACATCATCCTCTTGTATTTTTTTGAATTGTTATTTATACATCGTATTCTTTTCTAATAATTTATGCTTAGGAATGACTTGAGTAGATATTACACATATAGTGGAATATATTTGTATATAAATCACTTTTAATTATTTTTTATATTTAACATGAAAATTTAACAACACTAATAATATAATGCTAATTAACAATGTTTCAAAAATCAGACCAAAAGTTAAACCGGTAAGACAAAGAATTTAAGATTTAAAGAGTTCAATCGGTATTAAGACATCATAAAATCAGCTAAAGATCAAATAAAATTCAGCAACAATCAGAAATATGATTAAAAGAGATTGTTCTTATCAATTGAAAATTTTGAAGTTTAATTAAAAATTTGTAAATAAAATTAATTGATTTATTTTGATTTATAAAAATTTATTAATTTACAAATACTGACTAATTAATTAATAAACTAATCAGTTTTTAATAACAAGATTTATTAAAGTAAATCAACTAGAAAATTAAAAACTAAACTGAAAATTCGAAGATTTAATTTCTTTGCAATTGAACTGGTTAAACCGGTTGAATTTTTAAATCATTGCTAATTAGGTATGGAAATGAAACGAAGGCTTTAAAATTTTTTTTGTCCCTTTTAACATAGCTCTTAAACACACCGATGATAGAGAAGATTAAACTTTTTAGAGTAATAATAGGTTTATTACATTATTTAAAAGCAGGCTTATCAAAGATCGAGAACACATGCACTAGCCGAACTCTACACCACAAGTCTTCAAATTGTAACTTTCTTGAAGAGTAGCTGTGCTCCATACTGAGGATGAACAGTGAGTTTCATGATCGGAGCATGTTGATAAGATGGAGACAATGCAAACGAATATCGACGAATGATCATAGAGAGAGCAATTTTAACCTCAACCATTGCTAAATTCTGTCCCACGCAGATTCTGGGTCCTAAACCCCATGGAAAGAAAGCAGCCAAATGTTTTCGAGGCTCACTAAATCTCTGTGGATTGAACATGTCTGCATCTTCTCCCCATATGTCAGGATCGCGGTTGGTGGCCATTATAGGAAGCCAAAGTTGTGTTTTTGAAGGAATGTCGATACCTCCAAGGTTAACAGCCTCGCTTGTTTGCCTCACCAGTACTGTGACGAGAGTGTAGAGTCGTAGGGTTTCATTTATTACCATGTGTATCTGTTTCAATGAACCAAAAACAAATTATGGTCTTTTCACAGTAATCTAGAGGTGAAGTGCTCATGTCTTCATGTTCAATCTTTACTTGAATGAGATGGAATTAAAATCCAACATATTTGATATCGTTATAATTAATAAAATTAGATGTTAAAAGACTAGCAAACCGAAAACTCCTAATTTAACTATAAACCAATCAATGATATAGTAATCCAAGTTTGAGATTAAGCTCACAGTCTTAAGTTCTCCAAGAGAATTTGCAGATGGATACAGGTTGTCTCTGCAAACTCGGCTCACTTCTTCACGAGCCTTGACTTGCCAATCTTGATGCATTGCTAAAAGAACAAGTGCCCATGTCAATGCATTTGCACTTGTCTCCTTTCCTGCAAAGTAAAACGCCTTGCAATCATCAATTATCCCACCAATCTCCAATCTCTCT
>JAOSBN010000006.1:2439212-2459954 GCA_027563595.1 Erythroxylum suave | reverse complement strand
TAATTTTTTAAAATTTAAATTTAATTTTGAAAGTTTTAGTCTAATCTTTATTATCATCTCTAAATTTATTGTTTTTATATAATGAACAGTCTAAAGGTAAAAATATGTTACACACTCAACAAATTTCATATGTAATTAAGAATTTAATTAATTTGATAAATTTAAGTTAAATAATTGTACGTAATTATTGGAGAGAATCCAACTAAAGATACTTAATATTAAAAGATTATGTTTTAGTGAAATTAGTAAAACATAATGATAAAATCATAATTATTCTATTTTAACGGAATATTAAGAGACATGTCACACCTTAACTTGCTCCATATTCAGGGCCAAGTTACAGATCCTCCTGTGAAGACCCCATTCCTCGCCTTTGAGCACCACGAGTCCTCCACTTCCCATTAGCTGCTTCACCACAGGGTTCAATTCGATCGGTTCAAATGGCCCACCGGTATTCATAAGAACCTCCTTCATCACGGCGGTGTCTGTCAGAACCAGCCTGGGTTTGGCATTGAACCAGTACAAGAATGGTTTGCCGTGCATTGCAGACCACCTGTGATAAATAGGAAATGCACGAGGAAGGATATTGTGGTCCAACGCCATCGGCTTTGAAACAGCTTCCGCCATCAGACGGCGGATCTCCGCCATGTTTCCGAACATGGGTCGGTAACCAGGTCCGCCTATGCCCTGTTTACGAAAATGGGCTTGAATTCTGTAAGGACTCCATAAGGTGTAACGTAAAAAGTTTAGTGCAAGAAGGGAAGCTAAGATCACAAGAGAAGTGAAGAACATTGTGAGATCTGTAGGAGGTAGCTAGAGACTTGGAGGAGTGAAAGTTCACCAGTTTAGAGACTACATGAGTATAATTCTTAATCTTAACGAAGAACATGTTTCATTTTGATTACTAGTTTCGATGAGAACCACATGGTTTGGGTAAGAACATGCAAATTGATTGGAGAACACAAACTTACCGTTCGGAATTCTTAAACACTTTACAGGTTGGTTCCTAAACTTTTATAATTTGCTCAGACGACGATGGCATTCAAGTGGCATTACGGAGCTACTTGCTTAAAATAAAATACTTTAGCATGGCTTAAATAGTTGAAACAGCTATTTAAAAGTCTCTACAAACTAGTCAAATAAAATTGAGCTTGCCATTTAATTTAATTTATTTAATATGTATTATTCAAGTACTTAAAAATATAAACTCTTTATTATTTATAAGTAAGGTTGCGTATTACAAAATTTTTTTAGACCTGTATTTTAACGAAATTTTTACTAAATTGTTATTGTTAGATTTTTCAGGTACTAAATAATTGACCTTTTTTTCCATATTATCACCTTGAAGTTGACGATGATGGTAATAATATAATGAAGAGAGGCTAATAATGAGGTACTAAGTAATGTTAAATAATAGCCTTTCCTATAGTCTATTGGAGCTAAAAGTGTAACAAATGGTGGATACGAAAGTATCCATTTCCATAGCAATTTGGAGTTGTTAAAAGTTGAAATTGGATGAAGCAATTTGAGTTTTATGCCTCGCGATACATCCGATGTTGACGATGATGTGCAAGATTCAACTGGGTGTGATAATGATGATGATGATGATAACAATGTCTCTTATAGGTCTAATGTTGGAACCATTTTGCAATTAACATAAGTTAAAAGAAAATTTTGCTTAAAACTATTTTTCGATTGTAAATCTAGATAAAGAGCTTTGGAGTTCAAGAAAGGCAAAATTAGCTAGTCTGACTTAATTTTGGTTAAAATCAATAAATAAAACTAGTTTTATTAACATTTAGTTTTAAGTTAAATTTGAATTCATATTTCATAATTTAATTAAATAAAAAATTATTCAAAATTACTCAATAAAATAACATTATTTTGTTGAATAAAACTTAGAACAACTTTTTCAAATTTTTTTGAACATCATCAAAGAATTAGAATAACGTTTTCTACAAAAGATGAACCAATTTGGTTGATTTAATGGTATTTCTTTATTAATTAATCAGATATTTTTTAAACTAATCAATTTTTATAAATTAAAATAAATCAATTAATTTTTATTTAACAGTTCTTTTAACTAAATTTTAAAAAAACTTATAGGTAAGGTAGTCTTCGTTAATCATTTTTTAAATTTTTTAATTTTATTCAATCTTTAAATAATTTTATATCTATTTAATACGATTTTAACTTCTGCTCTAATTTTAAATCATTGCAATTTAGGACTGGTCAAACATGTCTTCACGACCATCTTCTCTAATGGAGCATGAGCATGTGGTAGAGACTAGGAAAAAGTAATGCATGATGATCACGTGATACTACACTTTTAGCCTGCACAATGACTTAATATTGAACAACACACGTCCCGTAGACTAACCCAAATGGTACATACGAAGCTAAAAGTGGTTTGAATCTAAACCAAGTAGAAAGCTTTTGGGACATATGAAGCTAAGTGCTTTGAATCTAAACCAAAGTTGAGAGTTTCTGCAATGCTCAGACCTAAGAATTTTAATTCGAGTTAATAAAATTACAGATCCAACAATAATTTATCGAAAAATTAATTAAATTTGTCATTCGTAGTAATAAGAGTCTGCAGGGCCATGCATGCGCTATTCCCTGATCACATGATAAGCAATTCAGTGCTCTTATGACATGAAAACCCATTTATGGACTTAGTCTTCTAATCAGATTATGGACTTGTCACTTCTTGTTTAAACCATGTAACCGATGGCTTTAGCCCCACAGCCAACCACACACACGTACCATAATGGACCAGACCCACAAGTAGAGTTGCCAACTCATCTCCATTAATGAAGCCAAGCCAGCCCTGGTGTCTGATCTGACCTACACTAGAACCCATTTATTATCTTTGACCATCTCCACTCTACTCCGATGTCCGCCATTTTTCAGAAGCTTGCCTCGACAAGAAAAGAAACAACTTACTCACTCTGTATTTAATACAGGTTTTTACAAAATTTTAGTTCAAACTTATCTCTTAACAAAAGCCAAACATATGTACAATATTGTATATAATATAAGTCAGAAACTAAGAACAACTAGCTGCTTTGATCTTTAACAATATAAATGTAACTAACAGATTTATAAGAACCAAATGCAAGAAACAATGAGAGCTCAACTTTCATGCCCGCGACAAAAATACCCGGGAAAAGACAAGTTAAAAGCTCTCAAGGTACTTGGTGCTCATCCACGGGCCTTGCTCTCAGGTACACCATCCCAAGTCTCCTCCGAACTCCCACCATCACCTCCTCCTCCGCCGTGCAGCAGCTGTTTAATATTGAAGCCATTGCTGTAAGTGTTTAACAATGCAGAACTAGCTCCCATGCCAAGTCCTAGAAGATCAAGAGTGGGTTTGTTTCCATATAGTGAGGATGATCCCATCATAACATCACTTGAATGTAATCCTAAGCCAAGTCCACCTTTTGCTGGATTGGCTTCTGATTTCACGTCCCACTGATAGTTACTGTTGTCTTGACCTGAGGATGATGATGATGATATTTGGAGTCGTAAGCCACGAAGGAATGATTGGTTTGATGAAGTGGCTCCCATTTGAGCCGCTTTTTGAAGCAATGCTGTGGCAGACATTGTAGGTTGTGGGGATGGAGCATAGTGGTGCTGGTGTTCTTGGTTTGGTGAGAACAGGGAAGAGGCGTTTTTGGAGAGGTAAAGAGATGGTGAGAGGGAAAGTGAGGGTGGTGGTTCCATGATTCTAGGGGTTGGCATGGTTGTGGGGCAATTATCTGAGCGAGTCAAACCGCAGAGCAGATTGGAGATCGATGGTGATGATATTGACGCTTGATGTGAGATTGTGGTTACTGTTTCTGTGGTTGTTGAGGTTGCGAATATACTGGTAAACACGTTGCTTGTAGAGCTTGCAGAGCTCGTCTTTGTGGCTGTTGCAGCCAAGCACGTAGCTGTCGGTGGTGGCGGCGGCGGCGGGGGTGGTGAAAGTCCAATTGGATTTTCAGCCAATTCTGCGATCACAACCCAACAAAAATGAGATAAAGAAAGAGATAAAAAGGAAGCAATGAAGTGATCCAAAAACCAAAAAGTGATGGTAAAGAGAATATTAACTTTCAGGACGAATAATTGAGGGTGCAACACAAAAGAAGTTACTATCTTCATGTGAAAAGCAAGAATCAATAATGGCATCTTTTTCCCTTACACATATCAACACTCTTCATTGGCTTTTCGATCTTTGAGCTTACCACATTTGTTATTGTCTTACCCCACCATTAAAGCAAGAACAGACAATGATCATATAACATATACTAACCTGAGCTTTGAACTGATACGCCAGGAGAAACCACAGTAGTTGATGGTGTAAGAGGTTGTGGAGGTGGGGAAGCAACTGCAGTAGTCTTCGTATGGTTGTTGATACCTTCTTTTTCCAGAATCGCTAGAGTCTGTGCTCTTGCACTCTCCTCAGCCAAAGCATCACAAAACGCCCTATGAGTAACAAAACTATCCCTCCTATACACACATACATACACACCACCAAACACAAGCCAATCTTGAAGCATCAGTACCAATCATGTAACTGAATATACAAAACCAGAGAAATGGATTAAGAACCTGGAGAATAAAGTGCCACAGTCGCATCTATACTCCCTAGTCCCACAAGTCTTCATGTGGGCTTTCCAATCAGATTGTACTGCGTATTTCTTAGAGCATCTCTCGCACTTCCACTTCTTCTCGCCGTGTTTTCTGCAAAAATGTTTCTTGATTCCGGTGAGATCACCGAGTGCTCTTGTTGGGTTGTGGTGTACGCAAGATGTTTCAGGACAAACGTAGACCTTCTTGCGTGGTTCCTTGTTTTGTCGCTGTTTAAGCTTCCATGGTAGGTTATGGCCTCGACGGTGAAGCTGGAGATTCTGGTCTCTTTGGAAGCCTTTGTTGCAGATCTCACACACGAACCTATTTGTGGCCAAAAGGGCCTTCGGTGATAACGCAATCACTTCAGCATCTGGATCTAAAAAGACAGAATCATAACAACACATTGAACAGATTCTGATTAAAATATCGAAACTCGGAATTTTATATAAAAGTCTAGTCTTGACAACTTAGGACTGAAGAAAATAGTTTCCAACTTTTACCTGGCATTCCTGGGAGATTCCGCTTCTTCTTTGGTGGCCCCATTGGAAGCGAAGTGACCTGGTTACCGAAGGAAGAGACACTAGTTGCTTCTCCAGAAGCTGAAGAAACAGCCATGTGAGAGGACTTCTCAACCTCCACCATCTTGAAAGAACAGGACTTCCTTCAAATGTTAACTTCCACTTCTCAAAAATCTCTCTTCAGCTAAAAGTTGCAACAATTTAAAACTCGGCCCACTTCCGGCAACAATCTAAAAATGGTTCGAAAACGATTTCTCAGAAAATTCGTGATACCCAATTGGCTAAAACCGAGAGTGGACAGTGTTTGTTCTTATAAAAACTTGGAATTCAACAGTAACAGTCACAGACCTAAACTTACGTCAAAAACTGCCGCTTAGCTGGTCTCCATGTATCCCACAATCAGAACAATGCAAATCCCGATCCCAAGTCAATCGGTGACCGGATTCTCATCTCACGGTCCCAAAAGGCGGCTGTTTCGGTGCATGCTCATCTCTTAGACGGTGCTAGGCAAATATACATAGAGATGACATTGGAGAGAGAGAGAGAGAGAGATGACAGAGACCGAGACAAAGAGACAGAGAGATATGAAACAAGTAATAAAAAAAGAGTTAAAAGCGGCGGTTCCTTAACCACAGTTAAGGCTTGAAAACCTTGTAACCTCATGACCACGGTTAGAATCCAAGAGCTTACAGTCCGCCGCTGTTGGCTGCGGATAGAAATCAGACCGTACACGTGGCAGAAACCATAGTTGCTGACATTTGTCGGAGGAATTCAGACTAGGCGGTGCTTGTCGTTTAGTGTGAAAGCTACAGAGCTTTTTAGCCATATTTCTGCATTTTTTTTAGTGCAAACCTCTACCCATTGAAATATTAAAAAAAAAAAGACGGTTTAAGTTACAGACAAGTGTGGCTTTTCGTCAAGAAATCGCAAATGTTCGAAAAAGAAACAGTACAACTGACGGTTTGTTCCTGTCTCTGCTTCACCTCTTTCTTTGTTTTCTTAAAATTAAATTTAACAATTAATTTTTAAAAATCTAGAACTTGTTTTTTAATTTTTTATTGATAAACGAAAACCTAATAAAAATAATATTTTAATTTAATAAATAAAAAAACAATAATAACTAATAGAATTTTTGTTAACATGCAAGATTCGGAACATAATTAATAGATAGATTGTTTTCAAATTATCGCACAAGAAAAAATTATTATTATTTAATTTATATGTTTTAAAAAATTATTTATTAAATTGAAAATTAAAAGTTAAAATTTTATTATTCTTATATAATAAATAAATTATTTCACGCTAGTTTACCTTTTCTCTGTAACTTACATTTTTCATATATTGTCTCATTCGCATGTAGGTTCACCGGAAACAGCCTCTCTACTATATAGAGGTAAGGCTGCGTACTATCAGACCTCTCCAGACCCGCTTTATTGTGAGATTTCGGACTGGGTGATAATAATGATGATGATGATGATGAAATTATTTAAAGAGTAAATAATCAATTATTAAAAAACCAACATATTCTACCAAATCAAAATTAAAAAACTATAATCCTTTCAACTTTTTGGTTAGTTTTTAACTTTCCTGTTGAATTATTTTAATAATTATTGTTATTAAAAATTGATACATTTATTAATTAATTAGTCAATTTTTGATAAATTAATCAATTTTTATAACTTAAAATAAATTAATTAATTTTATTTTTAATTTTATTTTTAATTTGACTGTCTTTTAATAATAGTGTAAATTATTTTTAGTCGATTTTGTTAAGTTTAATATCAAAACTTTTAAATCTTAAACTTCTTGCATTATCTAATTTATTTTTAGTCCTTTTTAAATTATAAGTTGAATTTTAAGTTAAGATTTTTTATTTATTTTCCTTATAAAATAAATAAATTACCTAGAGGACTAAAAAAACTCCTTTCAAAAAGCTACCAAAAGTAGATAAGGGCGAAAGAGTTGGACAAAGGAAAACGATGTTTTATGATTTGTCTTTGTACAACTACTTAATGAGAGAGAGACAGTCCCATTCTTCGTAAATTTCTCCTAAACCTTGCCCAGTTTCAGAAGCTCATTACTACTTTGAGCTTTCTTCACCAAGTGGCGTCGTCTGGATTTGGGGTTGTTTTATTTATGCAAATAGCAAATCCTTCGCCTGCAAGGAACCACGATTCGGAATAGGACAGTGACAATTGTGTGAATATACCATGTTTTGAGGGTAATTTTACAAGACAAATGGTCCTTGAAGTCCTCCTGTGCTTGCTTACAGGCACGTACTCTGGACTCTCTTTTGTCTTTATTTTACCAAAAAAAGGGTTATGATTGTATGTATGGGATATCCATGGTATCGGACCGTTCGTTTCCTAGATCAGTTACCGTCTATCTGAGTTGTACATTTTAAGGGACAGGATTTTGGTCAAAATTTACCTTCAAAGGTCAGAAGCTCCAAAACCCACTTTTGTCCCTTTATAGAAAGTGGAGACCATTCGCACACTCACGTCTCGTTACTTGAACTTATCAATAATGTATTAAGATTTGAAATATTTGTTGACCAAAGATTAGGGGCTTTTTGGACATTCTGTCATCGTGCGGTGACCGGTCCAGGTGCATCTCTAATGGGGCCCTACGTCGGTAGTATTTTCGATATAAAGGCTTAATTAAAAAAATCTAAAAATTTACTCAATCTTATAATTATATTTCAAATTTTAAAAATTAAATATTTGAGTTTTCAATTTTTTCTAAATATAATTGAACATTAATATTTCTATTAATATTTACGTCATATATAAATTTAATATCTTTTTCTCACCGTTAATTCTTTTATTTTATTTTGTCTCCGTAAACATAAGAACAAAACCCTCACACAGTTAGCACGATAAATACTACCTTAACGTAGCCAAATGAGTCTTCGTACACTGAAACACCTCCGATCACATTCGTGACCATAAGCGTTATCATGCAAATCCTTTAATATTTCATTGAAGAGTTAAAAGATGAAAAAAAAATGACGAATCTCTAAGAAAACTCGTTGATTCTTATAATCTTATTGTTAGATTATATTTGAAAAATATTAACATCGGGTTAGATTTAAAAAAAATTAAAAATTTTAAGTATTAAATTGTCACCTTTTAAAGGTTGAGTTATAGTTACAAAATTAAGTAAATTTTGAAATTTTTTATAATTACTACAAATAGAAAAGGTAAATTCAACCAATGAAATTAATTTTAATGAATTTTTAAAAATTAAAAGAATATCTTTTTAGGGATTACATACGATCCGAAATATTTCAAAATTATTGAAAAAAGTATCATTTTGTTTGAGCTTGTGAAATAAATAAAAATAATATTATTTTATTAAAATTAATAAAATAATATTATGTTTATTAAATAAATAAAACAAATTCAATCGATATTTTTTTAGCGCTTTTAACTTAAACACATTTTAAATTAATTGTAAGTAAAAAGTTAAATTATATTCTAGTCATGAGAAACATATTTAAATTTTAATTTTTAAGATAAATTTTGAATTTAATTCAAACTCAGTCGATATTTTTTTAGCCCTTTTAACTTAAACACAATTTAAATCAATTGTAAGTAAAAAGATAAATTATATTCTTTTCATTGAGAAAAATATTTCAAATTTATTATATTATTATGAGTCGTATTTGATATTACAATTGATCACATCGAATTATATTAGTTCGAGTCAATTTAATTTTTAAGATAAAATTTGAATTTAATTTAAAATTTTACCTACGAGTTGAATTTAAATGGTATTATTTTTTAGAAAATTAAAATGGTATTTTAAAATAATTAAAATGGTATTATTTTTATTTTAAAAATAAAAATGATATTTTAAAATAAGTTCATAATGTGGGAATAATGGGCTTCCTTCCTAGTCACGAATATAATGATAATACAACATTCTGAACTTGGGGAAACACATACAAAGCCTTCATCATTACCTATCTTGTTTAAGCCATCTCAAATTTCTAATGTATTCCTTTTCTTATACTTTTCAGCTGTTGACCCAAAACAGGACTCCATGATGGCTTTTAGACTTTTCATGTCACCGTTTCAGAATTTCAAACTTTCAATCAGAAATGCAGCAACTTTTTTAACTAAAAAGTAGACATGTAAACCCGATTTTAGCTTAAATTGACCTAGATTTTCAAAACGACGTTATTTTAAAAATAAAAATAACGGGTTAGGTTAATTTGATTTACTCGTGACCCTTTCGGCTATAGGTTAAGTTAGCTGTCGATTAGCTCATAATCAGGCTAGGTCATAGGTTACCCACTCCGAACACCAAGCCACAAGTCACCATTTTAAAAATTATAGATTTTTGTCGTTATTTTAAAAATAAAAATAACGGGTTAGGTTAATTTGACTTACCCGTGATCCTTTCGGCTATAGGTTAAATTAACTGTCGGTCAGCTCATAGTCAGGCTAGGCCATAGGTTATCCACCCGGGCCACCAAGCCACGGGTCACCATTATAAAAATTATAGATTTTTTTAAAAATTACTTATTTGGGGTAAAAGTTGATGACAAAATGGGCCATGTTATTATAACATAAGCTTACTTTGGGATTAAAAATAATTTAACATATACTCCGTGGGTTCAAAACAAAGTTTTTATTCGGTGTAAAGAAAATGGATTGGACGTGTGTGGCAGGAATGCGACGACTTTGGGGAAGTGTGCTCTGTTCTGCTCTGCTCTACAGATGGAAATAGGAATGAGAGGAGAGAAGACTGAGGACCGAGGAGGTCCCTTCCCTCCATTGTTTTAGCCAAAATTGGCAAAATGTTTCTTTGGTGCCCAGCACATCACCTCAAACAGATATTCTGAGGAGATTATGGAGAGAGATGGATTAGATACCTGGAGAAATTAATTGGATAAGACCCTTCTGCTTCCTCTCAATCAATTGAACTAAAAAATGGATATTTACATGTATTATAAAAAAAAAGAATGGATATTTACATTTAGTGGCTTAAAAGAAGAAACAGCTGTGATGTAACGAGCAAAGCACCAAGTGATTACAATGTCTAAAGGGAGAATCGATTGCTAGGTCCCCCCAACAATCATCACCAAGTTGATTATCTTTTTAGTAGTTCATTTCCTTTATGTGATTCCACTCCATTCCATGCCCTTTTTCCTTTTGGGAAGGGTCCTGTCTATATTCGAGTAAGGTTTGCAATGAACGAATCATGTCTTAGTCTTTTTTCAACGTACGAATAATTATAAAATTTAAAATAAAATGATACCATTTCAATCATATAATTTTTTAATTATTAAATAAAATAACATCTTTTTGACCTGAACTGGTTCAAACCGTATCGAATATGTTCTGACCCAATCAACTAAGATTTCAAACGCTTGCATTGAAACAAAATATTAAAAAGGGTAATTGCGATTAAATAATAAAGTCAACCCAATTGACCTTGCTTATGTTCAAGTCATGACTAACTCCAAAGCATTTGATATCCAATCACCTGAAAGGGAATATCTTCTATGCCTTTTCCTCACGGTTATTGAAAAGTTTGACTTAGAACAACGGAATTAAATGGCTTGTCCATGTCTAAGACAAGACAAATCTCCAAATCGAAGACAGATTGGCTCTTCAATCTCAGAAGTTGTTATGAAACTTGGAACAGCAAAGGCCTAATTTTTCTTGTCACTGAAAACGAAGCTGCGGTAGATTTTGTTGTCACTATTTCATGATATCATTTATACACACGCCATTGACTTGCAAAAAGATTCGGAACCTCAAGTCTTGACAGCTCTCATTTCTACATGTAATATGCTGGAAAGCACACGCAATCTAGCTTCAATTATTCCTCACCCATGTAAGTTCACATGAAACCTTATTAGACGACCATGCACAAGATCAAGGACTTCTGAGGAAGATAGAGTAGTGGTCGGGGATGACTTTAGACCAGGCTGAGTATGAGCTGCCAAAAAGGTCGGGCAACATCATTTGCCGGTATTGAGATGTTCATACTAGACAACCTTTTTAAGTCCGAATCTGACCCAAAGTTTAACCAATTCAGACTAAACCGGTTAATTTCGATCCCAACTGAACCTTTTATTCATCCCTAACAGTAATTCATGGTGCTCATAGTCATTTCCAACTATAAATTTTTCTCAAGGGCCTCAAGTAAAAACTAATTGCTGATGTGAGACTAATTGCTGATGGGAGAGCCAACAGTTTTGTGCAACATAATGAGTACACGAAAGTTTCTAGGAATAAACACTTAATTACAAGAGATGTTCAAGCCAATTATATCAAAAGGCAGGCAACAAAATCCTCAAGGTCGACATGTATTGAAGATCTCACCCCGCATCACATCTATTGGCATGTGTTCATGTGTGTAACGCTCGGGACCTATATACAAACCTGTCTTCTCCAGAAGTGCAAGCCCTTCTTCTCTTCCATATCTTGAACTATAAAGCTTCAGGTACTCGAAATCCTAAAGAAACGCCAAAGGGAAGAAAAAATTGTAAGTTGGATGCATATCCTTTCTCAAAACAACAAAACCTATGCATTGATTTTTATTAGATTGAACATTTTGACTTGCCTGCAAGCCACTAAGAATACGCTCTAGTCGAGTTGAAGCGACCGGTTGACGGCAGGAGAATACCTCACCAGGATAGTATAACACCCCGTCACCGGGAGGTAGCCCACGCCTAAATCTTATCTGCTTACAGACGTAGCAATTTTAGGAAAGAGAAGTGCATGAATGCCCTTATCAATTGAAGTACAGAGAACCAAGGAGCATACCTCTGCATTAGGGACAGTAGCCTTCTCATAGCAATTTGCACCCCAATACAAAAATCCTGTTCCACCTTCCTTCCAGACTCTCCACATCACAGCACGGTGCTGAGTACCACGCATTCCTAAATGCCAATTAGGATGAGGATCAGAGGGGCCCATACAGACATATGTCCACCATTCCTGCATTTGAAAACTCATTTCCCCTCAGTAAAGCAACGAGCTGGTGCTACATTCCATTACTAAACTATCAAGCTGTTGAGTGGAAATCGCAGAAATGGAGCGATTAAGGAAGGGCATGGAAAACTATAACCATCAAAATGAACAAAAAGTGACAACAAGAGAGTATTTTATAATGGCATCCAGGATCTAAAACTTTCTCACCAGACATCAACTTTCTGTTTCAAGTGTTAACTAAGAGCAATAAATGTTAATGTTGTGGAAACGAGCGAAAAGCGTAGGAAACATTGAGACACTAAATACTGACTCTACCAGAGATAATTGTATCACTTTTTTTCTTTTGATAAGGGATGTATTTTTTTTACCTCACCACCCTCTGGCTGCAACTCAGAGATAATATCCTTGACCAGATCTTCCCGATTACCCAGTACCCACTCACTAGCAAACAAAAGAAAGGATTAAGAGAACATATAAAAGAAAAGTTCAAAATTGTGGTAATGGCGTCTTCAATCAACTAAATAGAAGCTAGTATAAGATGTTTGCACAGCCAACAAATGAGTATATACAATAGGAATTTCAAGTTGCATTCTTCTGCACACAACAAACCAGGGAAAGACACTAAACTCTTACCTTTACTAAAGATGCCATGCCTAAGAAACTAATATTTCCTAAAACAAATAAGCATGCGTTTATAACCTTTCTCTTGACTTCTTTGGAACAAAAGACTGCTGAAGATTTCACTAGAACTACGAGCAAGCAAGTAGGATTTTCATAGGAGGTTCCATTCATGCAAGGGAAGGCTGGCATGAATTTAGTTAAGCGGCAAAGATATAAGCACCAGAAAGTACAAATATTCACTGATATACATACAGAAACAGCAAAGATGCGTGCAAGCTGTAAGAGGCAATACCTAGTGCAATAAATCTGAGTGTGAGGGCGCAGAAATTTTGGAACTTTAACAAATGCCTCAAAAGGAGTAGGTCCAAGAGGAGCATCATTTGGTCCTGTCAAAAAGCATTTTTGCAATTCACTCAGGAAAAGGTAGGAAACATTCTAACTTAAGTAATCACAAAAAGAGAAATAGATTCATACCACAATAGTAAGTAGTCAAGACGCGAGCATCAGGAGCATAAGCGTGAATTTCACCAGCCATATTGCGGACAGAATCATATTGTTCCAAATTCAGTGGCTGCAGTGAAGTATATTGCATCATTTATATAAAATGTTGAGAAAGTAGAAATAAATCCAAGCACAACTATCCACAAAGAGAAATCTACAAGACAAATAGTCTGCATGCATACACCACAGGACGCAGCCTATGAAGAGAAAAAGTTGATCCTGGTGCTCCCTTTTGAAGAGCAAAGACAGCCTCATGATCTAAGAGAGAGGCTGCACATAATCCATACTATAGAAAACAGGTCATGTGAAAAGTTATAAATCTGAGAGGTTATATCATATTGGCATGTCAGCCACTTATAACGTGCTACAATAATGAGCATGGCTGCAAATCTAAGACAATTTTTCTCCTCCTTGTTCCTAATTTCTGAAAATTAAGAACATTAACCACAATAAAAAGAGAAAGGCCTGGGAAGTTGCGAAAAAAAATGAATCCCACTTGGAAGAGAATAAAGCTAATTATACAGTATACACACCTCATCCCATAAGTAAAAGTAGGCCTTCTTCCAGTGAGACTTCGTCCTCAATATCCCTAATTCTTTCTGCAAGTAATCCTTCGCTCCATCATTACTGTTGCACATCAAAAAGCCAGTAAAATTCATCAGTTTTGGAAGTTAATATACCTGAGAGAAGCGAGCGTGGACAACTGACTGTATACCCTGAGACTGCTTGTCTGTAGGGTACAGCATATGCTGCTAATCTTGGGTCTGAGAAATACTCGTCTGCTTTTGGATGATCAGCTACAATAATCGATTAAAAGAAAGGCATAGAAGCAGTTAAGAAATGATAAATAGTTAAGAAATGTATCCCCAAATGTCATTCAGAAGAACAAATGCTGAAGAAATCAGATTATTGCATGGATACATAAATCTCAGTCTTCATATAAACCCTTCAAATTACCTGGCCATGGACAAGTGTATGTCAAAACTCGCATGCTCTCTCCCCACCTGCAAAAATATGGACTGATTCTATATTGAAGAATCCACTTGAAATGCTGATCCAAAGCTTCATACCATTCCTGACTTCCATGTTCAACACCAAAGCGATCCTCAATAACTGTATCAGATATCTAGATGACAGTTAAAGAAGCAGACACTTTTGTTTCCACATATCAGATTCAGTTATTATACCATATACAGACAAGGCATCCCAACAACCACTGTTCATGTTGGCTGTTGAGGGGTAAACTCATTTGGACATAAGCATTCCGTAGAACTTCAGAGGACGGCAATATACGACCTAGATTTCATCTATGTCTCCCATATAAATATCATCAGTTAAGGGATGTCATTTACATTTAGCAAATATGCACCATACTTGACCACATAAAGGGATGTATTTGCTTCAAGAATAAGAAATGAACTTGGATCTTGATCTTAGACCTCTTCAACTCTGAAGTTCAATTCATGTCTTAAATACCCAGTTTACAGGACAATACTTTGTTCAGCTCCTTAAAAACTCTGAGATGGATTATTTTAAAGCTCAGCATGCACAATCCATCTTTGAAGGCAAATTACTAGAGGATAGCTAAGGAATGAAGGAACTCACTTTGAACATTCAACTATTACAAATAGTGAACTTCATGAAGACAAGGATACACCAAAGACAGCAGGAAGTGACGGAGTTGCAGGAAGTATGAAATCCCAAACAGTTATACTTATCTTCACACGAACAGAAAGGTTTAAAATAGCATCCTCATCCATCATATCAACTGATCCATTATCTGAACAGAACTCAGAAAATGATGGAGAATGAAGAACTCTTCTTAAAGACGTAGTTGCAGATCTCACTCTTTCTACCTAAAAAAGAATTGCCCATATGACTGTTTGCAAATCATAGATAACCCAAACAGTAAAATTAGTCAGTGATTCAAACAATACCACTTCATCCAATGGTTTTCCTTCAATCGGCTCCACAATTTCAAGGCAATTCCGAAGTTCAGTGTACAGTCTATGCTTTTCAGCCTTACCCATGTACTGTGACGGAGATCTGAAATGAAATTATAAAAAACATGATCCCGTTTAAGCCATATTCACTAGCAGTAACTAGCATTGCCACATATCAGCATTGTAATCAAGAACTATTAGGTTCATATAGAGTTGATAAGAGCAATTATGAATCTGTTGGTTAAGTCATTCTTTGTGAACCATATAACTATGATTCAATGAACTTTCTTTAAAGAAAAAAGAGATGAAGAATTATACTCTGAAACTGTTTTCAGGGCAGAAATAATGAACTCCCCTTCATATCGACCAGGTGGCTGTGAAGTCGGAACATCTATGGAAATCCAAAGAGCAGTTGTTTCTCTGAGCCAAGCAAAACACCTCAATGTCAGGAAAACAGTTGACTAAGTATGTCTGTACATCATAGAAGAACAAAATCCGGAAATCTTTTATGATGGGAGTACCCTGGAAGTAAGCTTATCTGAGTGATAGGAAGGTCAAGAGGCACAAGAGCATCGGGAACACCCAATATTGAAACCACCTTCCGCAATGTTATTGATTGTCCAATAAGAAGTCTGCCCGGTGCCCAATGTCAAAATCAGAAAGATACACATTAACACTACAATCAAAATCTATTGAGAAATTTAGCTTAGAGAATTTACCGATCACCGGAGGTGGAACATAAATCAGTGCACTGAACCTGCACAACCCCTGCATTGCCAGAACCACTCCAAGAAACTTTTGGACGTAGAGCAATTTGAACACTTTCTCTCTCATTTCTAGCTGCCAGTAGGTTTATCTTCAAAACAGACATTGATGTTATAAGGTCGTGCATGAAGACAAGGTCATGCAAGAAGACACCAAGTAGCATCTAATTAACTTACTATGCTATAATAAAAATTCTGCTATACTCAAATCATTCAATACTAAGCTAAATCTGCATGTCCCAAGAAATGATCTAGTGATCAATTTACACACTACATGCAAAAACATCAATAATTTGTATCCATGGAAAATAAATCTTAAGAATATGCAAGCATCAGCATGTATACTTCTACACCATTAAGCACTAAATAACATGTACCAGCCACAACAAACAAGAGAAAAGCAGTGTTAAATTACAGGTTCCAAATGTCTAGGCATTTCCTGTGGTCCAACATTCGCGGTGCTTGGCAAGCACCAAACGTGCACCAAATCAGCGGTTGTGACCTCCAAAGGATCGATCGATCCCTTGAGCGGATTCGGACCACCGTCAATCCATCCGTACGCCGTCCCTCCTCCGGCGACGCCTTCAACAGGAGGCACATCAGCTTCTTGATGATTCCCGCCTGAGTGATTCAAGCGAATTAGGATACACTCTAAACTTCAATTACGAAAAAAAAAAAAAAAACTTTCCAGAACCACCAAGTATAATCATACACATCCCCTACGAAAAAGTAAATTAACTCAAATCTCACTAACCGCTAATATCACCATAAAAACTAAATTGGAAACAAAAGGAGAGAAGAGCAGACTGATAGTTAGCAACAAACCGGTGTTATCCATTTCGGCTTCGCAAAAGATCGTGAGATTGTATGATTCTGAGCTCCGGAAAGTGACAGGTTCGACTTGAAGTTAGAGAGGAATAATGTAAAGAATAAATTCTGAATGATTGGTAAATCCGACATTATAGAAAGAAATAATCATATATTATATGGGCTTGGATTTGGGCCGAGCGGCCCGATCCAGTCTAAAGTCTATAAGTTTAACTCAATTTAATCAAATTTTGAGTTGATTATTAATTTGTCAAAATAATTAAAGACATAGCTTATTTTTTATATTAAAAATTATATTAAAATTATGAAAAAAAAATTTCATATCATTAAGTTAATTTAAAAATATTAAAATAACTAAAATTTTATATTATTAATTAAGAGTTAACTCTACTTAATTAATAGTTTTATTTGTTCATATTAAATAAAATTGTATTAAACATTTTATTATTAATACATAAAAATAATATAATATTTTAGGTGATATATAAGCTGGAAATTTATAATGCAAATCTCTTGAAATTTATCGGTAAAATATTTTACAAGCCTAAATATTTTAATGAGAAGCATCTTTCTTGATTTATGTAGTCTAACAATATGGAGTGGCTTGAGGTTTGTTTTTCACCTGTATCTTCTGATCAAAGGATAGCCTAATGATGTAAAATAAAATTAAAAAATTAAAATTTTGAGCATCTTCATTTCTTATTAAGCTTCTTAATAACTAGGAAGTATTGTGAAACATTGGAGAGCTTAAATGTTCCTCTGATTCCAGCATCTGAAAATGGTGGAATTGATCTTAATTGCCTTCCTCTATTTGACTGTTTACAAGCACACTCTCCCTTCTTTTTGGAAAACCTGTAGACTCCATGGTTGGACCCCCGAAAAGCTCTGAAGTTGGTGGTCTGTAATTAGGATCAACTGTGTTAACAGCTGCAGAACTTGGTCTAAATGAAATTGTTGCTCCTCCTGGATACCGTGACGGTGAAATGTACCGGCCCCTTGATCGATCTCTCAAACCACCAGCTCTTGAGTTTGTAACATCAGCATTTCTCGAAACAAAAGATCTGTCTCCCGAGTCTGACCCCATTAGAGCTCCTGTTGTAGCAGATGGTCTGGAGCTGAAAGGATCATCTGGTCCCCATGAGGTAAGTGCTTCCTTCTTCTTAGCAAAGAATTGCCAGGCTCCAAATAGGAAGATTAAGAAGAACACCACAGGCTGTGCCCATAACATTGTATTGAAATCTCCTTTAAATATTGGGAGATTAGATATGTACATACCCAAATATCCATTCCTAAGACCTAAAACAATCAGCTTTTCATGATCACTTCCTACCAAGGGTATTGCATTGTTCCTATCAAAGTCATCTTCAGTTGATTGGTAATCCAGAAACGATGATCTGAACTCATCTAAAACAGCAGAGAAAAGAAGGTGAGGCACACCAACTCTAACATAACGAGGAGAAGAAACATTATACACAAAAACCTTCTCAAGATTGACAATCAGTAAGTAACCTTTAATAGGTTGAATCGCAATTGGCCGATCAAATTCGACCTTCTTCTTGAATCTGATCATGCATTTAAAGTTCATTACATCCCCTAATAACAGTATGTGTATCAGATCACCTTCTGATGTAAATCCATATGCTTTAGACCGTTCAGTGGCATCGAATGTGTAACTTCGAACAAGGGAATGATTTGAACCTTCACATTGAGATTCTCTAATGGTCATGGTCCTCAAATCCAATGAACCTGCACCACTCTCTGTCAAGAACAAAAACTTCTGCTTCAAGAACGCCAATGGTTTACTAGCTGGCATAGCAGAACCATGAATGGTCCCATCTTCTCTAAAAACCCTGATCCTACCACTAACATCTGATGACAAGATGTATCTCAATCTCCCAACATGGTGCATTTCCAAAATACTGATAGCAAAACCTTCGATCTCATCTTCACATTTACCAACATTTTCAACAAAAATCGAAGCCTTCTCTTCCCCATTTGAACTCTCATAAACCTTATGGATCAGTATGTCACCATTTTGATGCCCTGTGATCACAAAACTCTCATTCTTATTAACAGACAAGTAGGAAGTCATTGCAGTAATGGATGAATCCAACTTGGTGTGATACTCGACCAAAACGTCCCCATTCCTCGAGAGCACATAAACCCTCCCTCGATCGTCCCCAACAGCAACATACTTGCTAAGCCCCTCGTAGTCTCGAAGTGGCAAAACATCAATACAGGTTGCGTCAGAATCCAATTTCACAGTAGATACAAACTGCAGCCTCTCTGACCATGAAGGACTAAACTTTGTAACTGAAACAGTCTCTACCCTATCCCCATCTCCAGTTTCTTCCATCTTTTTCCCTCGTACACTCTTACCTCGTTCTTGATTCTCATTCCTATCTGAAGTTACAAACTTTGGTGGAATCTCTGACAACTTGAGCTCTAACTTTTCAACTAAATCGCTGAGGTTCCTCACTAAATCTTCAAGTTTCTTCAACAAAATCTCTTGTGGGTTGGATTGATGGTTAGGATGATGCTGGTTGTGTTCCTGTTCTCGATGGGTAGGGACTAAGTCTAAGCTAGAGTTTACAAAAGGTATAACTGGAGAAGCCAAAATGAAGAGCAAATAAAGAAAAATGAAGAACTTGCCTTGGTGGGAAAATGCTGCCATTGGAGAGAAGCTTGAAGACAGATTTTTCAGGGGATATTTATGAACATGGCACGCGAGGAATCGTAGATTTTTTATAATTGAGTCCAGAGACTAGAAAAGATTTGGCAGGAATCTTTGTTAGATGTAACGAATATATGGTAATAGAAGAGAAGAGTTTTAGATCAGAATCAGATGATTGTGGATTTGACTTGGGTCGGTACAGTGAATATAGCTTTTCAGACTATATACTTCGGTCCTAAGAATTCCATGTCTACTTCATTTATAGTAAAAATGGACGCAACTACCAAACCGAGGAAGATACGGAAAATGTTCTGAGAAACTTCGCTCGAATTCCGGAGCGATGTAATCGATCTGCACAAGTTCCAAGTTTGCATCACTAGAAAACATGACAAAACCTTGTCTGTTACTGGAAATGAGAATACTGTTCAGGAATAGGAAGTATCTTTTTTTAGCAAAGACGGTTTGTATTGCGTCATTCGTGACATTTGCCACACCCCCCAACAGTTGCAAATGTCTGGCAAGTATGTCGCCACCCACACTCGTCTTTAACAGATGAGCTATATTTTATTAATTTTTATTTACATTTTTACGTAAATTTTATATAAATATGTTCGTAATATTTAATAAAGTATGATTGAAATAGAAGATTTGATGAGCTGATATTATTTATATATTTATCGAATATGTAATAATTTATTTATTATATAATTCAAGTAAATAATGACTTTTAAAATCTTAGTGACTTACTTAAAATAATTAGTTAATTATAAACTGTATTGCAAAATACATGTTTTCGATAGCTGCTTTAATTAGCAAAGTCTAATTCCTCTTTTAGGGTGCGTTTGGTTCAGTTTTTGGCAGGTAGAAAAGTACTTTTTTACACCACAAAAGTTATTTTAAGAAAAAATGAGTGTTTGCCTGTAAATTTCAAAAGCACTTTTGGAGTAGAATTAGCTTTTTTAAAAGCTAAAGTATAGCTTTTTCAAATGCTCAAATTTGGAGCTTTTCAAAAAAGCACTTTTTTAGGTAAATTTTTTATATCAATTAATTAGCCTATGCCTATTTTTTAGTCTCTTCTACCTTTATGCTTTAGACATAATTTCCATAATATCCACAAACACATCTTCACGTTTATTTTGAGATTTATATAATATTATTTGAATTTTTAATATGTTTTAATATTTATTTTTGATTAGTTTTACTTATGTTATAATCTATACAAAAAAATTTGGTTAGATATATTTTGATTTATGTTTCATATGGTTTAAAATTATATAATAATTAATATATTTTGTTTTGTATATTGTTTAATATATTTTAAAT
>JAOSBN010000006.1:2423478-2434151 GCA_027563595.1 Erythroxylum suave | reverse complement strand
TATTAGTGTTGGTAGGAATCAAACCCATTCCTCCCATACATGGAGGGTATGGACCATTACCCAAAACTTGGATATGAAAAAACTATTCAATCAATCATAATAACCAACCAACCATTACCATTCATTTCATTTTCATTGACTTATTTTCATACTCCTTAAACAAGCACCCCCTGAGTCATTTACATAATAAACCAAAAAATTAATAATAGGCTCTTTTCTCCTATTTGTTTAACCATCACACATGATTAAACACCTAAAAGTAGCCTAATTGACTCTTCTTTCTACCAAATAACTTTTAATTTTAGAAACTGAGAAACTCAAAAGTTTACCTCTTAAGTCATCAATCGAAGGAGTTTTATATCCCAAACCATAAGAAGCTATTGCATCCACCGCAGGTTGATAATAATAAGACTGAAAAGCATTGAATGATGAACTTATATTATACCACCATCTACCTACTACCTTATCGACATTATGAGTTACATCTCTTGATTGCATTGCACTATGAATTGAAGGTTTGGCTCTAAGAGTTGTTCATGGTTCAAAAAAACTAATCACCTGCTTTCTTCTTTTCCTCATATCAAGTCCAAGTGTACCATTCACTTCTTCCTAGGCTCTTCCTGGGCTTAGGATGGAACACTGCTACCATTATTATCAATACCACTTTCAACATTTCTACAATCTCCACGAAAACTAGCAGACGAACTTCCACTACCAATTTTAAAATTCAACATTTCCCTTCTATCTTTTTTATGTTGATATTCTTCAAGCAATGTTTTCATTTGTCACTTCACATCATCACTTACTTTTTTACAGGTTTCACATCTCCTTTAATTCCAGTTAAATGCTTCTTTAATGAGCTAGTTCCTCCACCTTTCAAATGTTTGTTACAAAACAAGCAAATAGTATGGTTCTTCATACTGGGAACCAGTCTAGTATGAGCACAAGCTGGATCATTGTATCTTCCTGAAGTAATTTAATCAGCAGTACTTGAACTTCCTTCCATTTATCTGCAAAAATAAATAAATGCATATATCAAACATCACAAAAAACATATAATTTCATTACACAATACACATGTTTATCTTATATAATATAACTCATTTTGTATTATTACATCATACAGAATTCAATTTCATTGAACACAATTTACCATAAGTAAAAAACTCAGAATTCAGTTATTCCTCATACATAATTACATAAAACATGCATGAACAATTTCAATTTCTAACAATTCGGTTCAAACATTACAAAACATACATAATCAATTTCAATTTCCAACAATTTCATTTCTAACATTTTCCAATAATTTTGATTCAGCTGTTACAAAACATACATAAAGAATTTCTACTTCCATCAATTTCCACTTTTAACAATTTCCAATAATTTCATTTCTAACAATTTTAATTCAATGTTTCAAACATCACAAAACATATATAAATAATTTTCATTTCAAGCAATCACTATCACAAAACATATATAAACAATTTTCATTTCTAACAATTTTGAACAATTTCAATTCAAACAACATAAAATATACATAAATAATTTTCATTTCCAACAATCACAAAACATATATGAACAATTTTTATTTCTAACAATTTTCAACAATTTCCATTTCCAATAATCATAAAACATACATAAAACAATTTCCATTTTCAATAATCACAAAACATACATAAACTATTTCTATTTCTAACAATTTTCAGCAATTTCAGCTTTCAATAATCACAAAACATACATAAAAATAATTTTCATTTCCAATAGTGAAAAAACATACATAAACAATTTCCATTTCCAATAATCACAAAACAAACATAAAACAATTTCTATTTCTAACAAACACAAAACATAGATAAACAAATTATATTCCAATATTTTTCAACAATTTCCATTTCTAATAATTACCAAACATACATAAAATAAGTTCCATTTTCAATAATAACAAAACATACATAAACAATTTCCATTTTCCAACAAGTTCCATTTTTAATAATCACAAAACATACATAAACAATTTTTATTTCTGAAAATTTTCAACAATTTTAGTTCAACCATTACAAAACATACATAAACAATTTCTAACAATTTAGAAATTTGCAGTCAATATTCAATTTTTGTAATAAACTTGTAACAATTATATAGTTAATACGTTAATTATGTAATTTAAAATATTTGACGAGTTGATAATTGAAAGTCAAATCATAGATTCAATCTATCTAACCTTTGTAATCTCACACATCTTCACCTTCCTACCAATAACTCTAAAGTATAAGAAAGAGTTATTAAAAAAATAAGCATAATTAAAATGTGTTACTCAATCCATATAATGTTTACTTTTTTGTAAACTTATAATTTTATTAGGCAACAAACAAACTCAATGCTAATCATGTTTTACTAAAATTTGTTTAGATTCTAAAACTTCCATAAGTTACAGGATGGAGAACACAACACGCGCTGACACAACCAACAGAGATCGGGAGAATCTTGCAACCAATGGTCATAATGCTAAAAGGGTTCGCTTACGCAACTGCGAAGAGGACCCTCCCACTCTTCCACGGCCGAAACCCAGCCATAGTACTGTTGTCATAGGGGAATCCTTGTTGGAAGACAAGGAGGGGGTGGACTAGCCAGAGGAGAAACTGGTGGAGTATGAGGAAGGCGATATTTCTTTAGTTACTGGAGAGTTTGGCAGTGCTGTGGAATTATACCCTTACTTTCAGTCTCGATTGGACAAACAATGGGAGAAAGCAATGGTCGTCAAATTGCTTAGACGGAAGATAGGTTATAGGATATTAGGCACCAGACTGAAAGCTATGTGACGGCTAAAGAGGCCTATGAAAGTAATCGATCACGATTATTATCTGATCAATTTTATTGAGGAGGATTTTGTTCAATTACTGACACAAGATCCATGGGTAATCCTAGGGCATGCATTATCGATGCAACGCTGACATCCACAATTTCGACCATCACATGGTAAAATATCTCATGCCGTGGTTTGGGTTCATTTTCCTGCTAGCACCTCGTTATCACCCTATAATCCTTAATGCCCAGGGAATTTGGTAGGACAGACAATTAAAATCGATGACATGACCAAAACATCCCAAAGGGGTCCCTTTGCAAGGGTTGTGGTTGATGTTGATCTTAGTGCCTCGTTGAGATTGAGAGTTGAACTTGATAAGGAGGACGTCAAAGTGTCGTATGAGGGTCTCCCCCAAATTTGTTTTACTTGTAGCATGGTTGGGCATGCTTCACCTGATTGCCCAACCCAACCTCTGGGCCGTACTAGCACATCTCAGGGTGATGATGGTTCCAATAAAACTCCAGACCTTGGTACAAGTGCGGCAATTAGGGCTCCATCGACGACGGGATCTAGGTAGATTTATAAGTTGTGGATCCAGGTACAATAGCAGCCACGACGACCTATACACATGGAGAAAATTCAGGGGTAGCTTATGGTCAAGATGCTGAATTTAGGTTCTAATTCTGGCTCTAGATTTTCCCTCCTCATTGATGCAGGTACTTTAGGCAACTTAACTGCTCAACCCCCATCCTACTCCAACAGCAACACTCAAAGATTGCCACTACTGGTATGGCATTAGGACAATCGGCTACTCAAGCTGCTCCTGGCTTTTAGGGCCATAAAAACGATTCTGAGAGATCAAGTTCAAAAGCGTCTCCTTAAGTTACTAGGAAGGGGATCCAGTATAATGGACCAATTTCTCTAGCCCCAACTATTGCCCCAATCCCTCATCCTCCCTCTCGGCCTGAATCGCTTATTGAAGTACAGTCAACACCTCTCAAGTAAAGGAACCATACAGTTGTTAGTATCCCATCTCACAAAGACATTGTAATGGAAGACACTACTCTTATCTTAAAGGCAAAAGAGGAATCGGGTTTACTATAGGACATTATGGTAATGGGGGAGATAGTAGAGGAACATGTGATTACCTTAACCGATAGATATGCTAACCCTTTACCCGAATCACCAGATGCTAATTAGGGATTTAGCTTTATGCAAGTGGATTTACCCAGTTAGACTACTCTTGCGGAGATGGTTCGTCCAACCCAGACCGTGCACACTACTGGTAGCCAAGCAATGACTCAAGGACTTACTAATGATAATTAGTGGATTCCTTTCTCCTTATTCACATAACTATTTATGTCAATCATGATATGGAATTGTCAAGGGGTCGGGGGCCAATCCTTTTCGAACAATTTTGGTGAATTATCTTCGAATACATAAGCCTTTCCTAATAGTTCTAATTGAGCCATGGATCAGTGGACAAAGAGCGGACAAAGTGATAAAAGGGCTTGGTTTTGTTGCTTTGTATCGGGAAGAAGTGAAAGGATTTTCTAGTGGCATTTGGCTCCTTTGGAAGGAGAATAGTAAGTTAATAGTTATGGTTGCTCATCGACAGTTCATTCATACTCGAATCGAACTACTGGATCACTCTTTCTACTTTACTACTATATATGTCACGCCTCAACACCACCTTCACAATTATTTGTGGTATAACTTAAGCATAATTTCTCGGGCGACCAAAGAGGCCTAGCTGTTAGGTGGAGACTTTAATGCCAAACTTGAAGTGCATAAAAGACAAGGAGGCTCATATAACTAGGTAGTTGTTAGTAAGCAATTTGTGGATTTTATATAGACGAGTGGCCTTCAAGATTTGGGGTATTCAGGACCGAAGTTTACTTGGCAAAGAGGTATGATTCAAGCTCGATTAGACTGGCTCGAGCAGCTTCCCAAGCACCCAGTGCATCATTTTCCATTTCTTGGCTCATATCATCGGCCTATGTTACTTCAAATGGGGTATGAATCTCGCCATTACCCACTTCCCAAACCCTTTCACTTTCAAACAGCCTGGTTGGTGCATGAAGATTTTTCACAATTTTGCCAAAGCTACTTGGCGCTTTGATATGACTGGTGCTAGCGGTTCTTTGGCAGATTTTGCCACTGCACTGAAAGAGTGGAATCAGAAGGTCTTTGGTAACATTTTTCATTAGAAAAGGAGGATTCTTGCTCAGATAGCAAGTGTTCAACATGTCAGGGAGATAAGTGATTCTGACTCTTTGGGTGTTTTAGATATCTGGTTGCGAGAGGAGTTAAAACAAATCCTTTGTGAGGAGGAATTATATTGGCACCAACAATCTCGCTGTCAATGGATTTCTTATGAGGATCGCAATACCAGGTTTATCACATGGTTACATTAGCTAAAAAGAAGCAACTATGGGTGATAGAACTTAAAGATGATTATTAGAACTTGGTTTCTAGTCAGAAGACCCTGAGAGACATGACCAAGTTTTTCTTGACCGGTTGTATACTGAGGAGTCTTCTTTATGCTAACTGGATTCTCCTATATATGGAGCTTTTCCTCCCCTGCTGGAAGGAGCTTCTTTGGACCTTAACCGTGTCATATTAATGGAGAAGTTTTGAAATGCTTTTGTTGATATGGCACCAAATAAACAACCGGGCCTTGACAGATTTTCTGCTATATTTTTTCAAAAGCAATGGCAAACTATGGGACCTGATATGGTGGCTTCCATTTAGAGGGTGTTTGGCAATAGAAGTTGGGATTCACTTCTTAATCGCATGACCGTTGTTCTCCTCTCGAAGACCCCTACCCAACTTTTTCTTAAGCAATCTCGACCCATTAGTTTGTGCTTGGTAGTCTATAAAGTGATCATTAAATATGTTCAATCAGTTGAAACCATATTTGCTTGGCCCGGTAGCTCAAACTCAATGTAGCTTTGTTCTTAGGAGGAAGATTACAGACAACATTATCATTGCGCAAGAAGTTATACACTCGATGCATAATAAGAAAGGGCGATTTGGTTTTTTGGCTATCAACGTCGATCTAGAGAAGGCTTATGAACAACTTAATTGGGGCTTTATACAGGACACCTTACAGATTATTGGGTTACCGGAGACTCTAATTACACTGATTATGAAATGCATCACCACGGTTTCTATAAGGGTGAATTGGAATGGTGAAGTCTCTGATACTTTTTATCCTTCAGAGGCATTGGGCAAGATGACCCATTATCACCTTACATATTTGTTTTTATGTATAGAAAGATTGTGTCATCTGATTAATTAGGAGATTTAGCAAGGGCATTGGCACCCCATTTCACTTAGTAGAGGCAGCCCAAAGCTGTCTCATCTCTTCTTTGCCGATGATCTCATTCTTTTCTCTAAAGCTTCGGAGGATCAGGTTGAGGTTATTATGTGCACTCTCCAGGTGTTCTATAATAGTTAAGGCCTGAAGGTTAATATAAATAAAACCTGCTATTTTTTCTCTACAAACACCCTCCCCCCTGAAGCAAGCTAGATATTTCAACAATCGATTGGGTTTTTGATTGACGACGAATTTGGGTAAATATCTTGGTATTCCATTAATCCACGAGAGGACTTCGAGACACACATATCAGTATATCATCGATAATGCCCAGAGGAAGCTTAATGGTTGGAGTGCACGTCACCTCTCATTAGCAGGGTGAATCACACTAATCCAATATATGTTGGCTGTTCTTCCGATTTATATAATGCAGACCGTAAGACTACTACAACAATTGTGTGATGATATGGAAAAAGTTGTGAGGACTTTTTTATGGGGTCTAATTCCAACCAAAGGAAGACTAATTTAATATGTTGGGACATGTTATGTCGGCCAAAGGCAATGGGTGGACTCGGAATTAGACGACTTCGTACTAACAATGATGCTTTCTTATTAAGCTAGGACGAACTATCCTCATAAATCTGATAGCTCTAGGTGATCAAACATAAGTACAAAATTGAAGCCAATCTTTGTCATCGACCTTTAGAGGAGAAGCAAGGTTCCTTAGTTTGGCGAGGGATTATTTCCACTTAAGAACATGTTATTAAGGAAATTCAATAGGTAGTTCGTAATGGTAGTACAATCCAATTTTGGTTGGATGATTGGGTTAGTGATTGAGGCTCTTGATTCAACATGTAACACAGGACATTTTAGAACATCTAGTTTCCTTATTCGTGAGCCATTATGTGAATGAGTGTGGGAATTGGAACTAAGACTTCATTCACCCTTACTTGACTCCATCAGTTTGTCAAGTTATTGCCGGCATCTTTCCTCCAAAGAACGGGTTTGAGGAGGACAGAGTGGTGTGGAGAGGGACTTCTAATGGACAGTTCTCAACATCTTCAGCTTGTGATTTGATTGAGGACATCACCTATAGTGATAGCAGTGGATGTTGGGACTTAATTTGGCATTCGAAAGGGCCACAATGCATCCTCTTTTTCCTTTGGTTGTTAGCTAATTGTCGACTCCTCACCAACTAGCAAAGGGTCACACGTCATCTATCATCCGATGAGTTGTGTCATTATTGTGGCAAGGTTGAATCTAGCATCCATGTGGTACGTGACTATCCTCTTACCAATTATATATAGTCTCAATTTCCCCTTAAGGAGATGGCCCATAATTCTTTAATATGAATGATGTTGCTTGGTTACAGTGGAACTTTAATAGTCAAGTGACAGTGCAGGGGGTTGGATTGGTTGATAATCTTTGGGGTTACGTGTTGGTTCTTATGGATATAGAGAAATGAAAGCATTTTTTAGGTAGGTTTCATGTGACTGTTGCATGGTGCTAGGATAATTTTAGATTATGTTTATTGGATTGTGAAAGCAACAATTGAGCATAATCATGCAGTGGGGGGAGCTCAAGATATCGGCAGAGATGTTAGGTGGCACAAGCCATGTCGGGGATGGATATTACTAAACATTGATGGCTCTTTTACGCAAGGCCAAGCTGGAGGCTCAGCAAGTGGGCTTATCAGAGACGATGAGGGATCTTGGATTGGGGGTTTTGTTCACAATATTGGTTGGTGCTCCCCATTAGAAGCCGAGTTATAGGGCGTATATTTAGGCATTCTTTTGGTTTGGAATTTGGGTTATAGGCGAGTAGAGTTCGAAACTAATTCTCTGGTAGTCATCAATACCCTATCTTCTTCAGTTAGCGACATGGATAGGCTCCCATTTTCCATAGGGCATGGAATCTTCGTGCTGTTGGCGAAGGATTGGGAAGTTCATCCCCGACACATATACCGCAAGGGTAATTGATGTGCTGAATACTTAGCAAGTTTTGTGCATACTTTAAGTTTAGGGTCTCATATTTTACCAAATCCTCCTAACACTTGTCATAGTTTACTAGTTGAGGACCTTTAAGAGGCCTCTTGTATCAGTTGCAGCGTTTAGTAATTTTTTATTTTTCTCCACTGTATTAAAAAAATGTTTAAATTATGATTTTTTATTAAGTTTAAATGTAATATTTTAAATGGCTTAAACTTCACAACTTAATTGTAAAAGTAATTATATTAAATATTTTAATTTTTAATCTAGTATAAATAAAGATATAATTGTCTTATAAACATAAAATAAGATATAAATTTGAATATGCCACATTATTTAGTATGCCAATTTTTAAAAAAATACGTCAACTCTAAAGTCTAAATTGGTAATCTTATGTCTGTCCCACTATAGCATATTGGATGATAAAAAATTGTCAAAAAAAACTTAGTACAATGCTGACTGAATTAAATAACCGATACTCTTTCCAAATTCCATGAATGAAAGCAAACAACTTTAATGAATCAATTTCCATTTTCTAGTTCTACTCTACATAAGAAGCAACAAAAATATGCAACAACAAATTAGCAAATTCCATTCCAATTCACAAAATACACCAACAATATCATTCACAATTTACAAAAAATACATAAGTCATAAACATAAATCCAATTATTTTAGATTTTAAAAACAATTTCAACGGGTCAGGCTAGGATGGAAATAGATATGGATATATTTCAAATCTGGCGTGGGGGAGGAGACCGAGAATCCAAGAGTGGTGCGTGGGCTGGTGGGGCGTCAGTGGTGGTGTGTGGTGGCTGAGAGAGAGAGTGAGATGTGTGAGTCTATGAGAGGGAAATAAAAAAGTGGGAGAATGAGAGAGCAGAGGGAGGAAGGGCCGCCGTTGGTGGCCGTCGGTGGTGGGGTTGTGGCATCGCTGAAGAAGAGAGAGGGTCATCGAAGTTTGAATGAGAGAGAGTGAGTGAGATGTGAGAGAAAATAATTGTGGGAGAGAGAAAGAAGAGCGTCGATGTTGGGTATAGGAGTGAGAAGGGAGGTGTTTAAATTTTTTTTTGACCCTTAGTCCTCCAATTTTATAAAACTTAGGGTATTGGTCTGTATATGGCTGGTGCCAAGTGAAAAAGGTCGGTTTCAACCGATGTTTACTCCCGGTATAGATCCTCCTTTGCCTCATACCAGCTGGTACTGACTAGTATGAAACAAAATTCAATACACTACTACTAAGTGATGGATTAATGATATAATTTTTCGATTAATTATTTTAAGGTTATATATTTCAAACTCCTCTAATAATAACAACACTCGCTAGAAATTAGGGATGACAATCCAGGCTAGCATAGGTTGACTGGACCTGTGTCCAGGCTCGACCTAGCCCATGACTTGACTAAGACCCACAAACGACATCATTTTGTCCAAAACATCCTTTTTTGAAATTTTAAATTAATAAAGTGAGCTGGGCCAGCTTGGCCAGCCCTAGGTCTGTTGAGCTGGGGGTGGCAGCCCTTAGTCAAGCAGGGCGACGGGCCAAGTAGTCCATTGGTCAATCGGGCCTAGCCCGACCTACTGCCAAGCATACTAGAAATTTCATTGACACGGGATTTGAAGAGATTCAGTAGTACAGAACCTTATTCCTAGCTAATAAAGAGGTTGTTTTCAAATATCTCAAGCTCATGTAATTTAATATTTTATTCAAATTAATTTTAAAGTTAAAAAATTATAATTTATACTTCTTTAAAAATATTGTTATAATATCACCTAACCGATTAAAAATACTGATATAAATAATTGAAATATAGTCCTTAAATGTTTATGAAATTAAAAATGATACCTAAGTGGTAAATTATATGTTCTTGTTATTGTTGATGATTTTTCTATATTCACTTGGATAAGATTTCTTGCAAATAAAAGTGAAGCTTTTAACGAGTTTGCTAAGTGATGTAGGTTGGTTCAAAATGAAAGGAACTTGACAATAGTTGCAATAAGAACCGATCATGGAGGTGAGTTTGATTGTGAACCATTTGAAAGACTTTGTGACAAATATGAAGTGGAGCACAACTTCTCATCACCAAGAACTCCACAACAAAATGGCATTGTAGAAAGGAAAAATCGTTCACTTGAAGAAATGAGTAGAATAATGTTGAATGAATATAATCTACCAAAATCGTTTTGGGCGGAGGCAATCAATACCGCTTGCTATGTGATCAATAGAGTGCATCTAATTAAGAAGAGACAAAAACAAGACATCATACGAGTCATGGAAAGGTAAGAAACCCAATATATCATATTTTCATCCTTTTGACTGTAAAGTATTTATTCAAAATAATGGAAAGAACAACTTAGGAAAATTTGATTCAAAATCTGATATAGGTGTGTTTCTTGGTTATTCTTTAATAAGTAAGGCATTTAGAGTTTATAACAATAGAACTAAGTGTGTTGAAGAAAGTATACATGTTAAATTCGATGATATGATTTCACCCCCGAGAAAGGTTTGTTTTGATGATGATGCAGGAAATTTAGGTAATGGAGTTGATGAAATTGA
>JAOSBN010000006.1:2408152-2423378 GCA_027563595.1 Erythroxylum suave | reverse complement strand
TCCATCGGAGAAAGTATCAACATGATCTATATTTAGGTTGTGAAATGATTTTTCTGGATTTTAGAGACATTCCAGTCAACTAATTGGAGTCTAAGTCGACTGATGTTGAGGTAATAGTTGATTAATCATGATCTGCACATTGACTAATGCATCAGGTGAGAAATTGCTTAAGTGTTTTAAGGGCTTTCTAGTCGACTATTTTAGTATTAGTCGACTATTAGTCTTCGACTAGTCGACTATTGACATGGTAGTCGACTAATATTACAATACCTGATTGTTTCACAATTCGAACTTAAACCAGTCGACTAATAAAGTTGTAGTCGACTACTACATAGATCTCACGTTAGAACAAGTCGACTAATATATAACCAGTCGACTATAAGTCATCCTAAGTCTTTAAAAAATACCCAATCTTTCTCTACCTCTCCGATAGCTCTCTTCTCCAACTTTCAAAATTTTTCTTCCTAGTCGACTAATCTCTTCGAAACTCTTTAAATCCACACTTCCTATCTTGAATCCTACCACAAAAACACAAAACCCATTGAAGAAGTAAATGTGCGATTGGATCTTCAACAAGGAATTCTCATCCGTTTGGAGAAAAGTATTAAGAAAATTTTTGACAAAATCGGTTGTAGGCATGATGATGCTTCTCCATCTTGATGGTTTTGCTTGTTGACCTAGACTAACATTTTATTGTTCCTGTTGTTTTATCTTTCATTTGTGGCTTGCACTCTTTAGCTTAATGTTTGTTTTCAACTCTATGTGAATGCTTAATGTTTTATCTTATATTCCTTTTCAAGTGTTTTATGCTTTTTGATTATGAAAAAAAGGGGGAGACACATAATACCAAATTGAATGCAAAATTGATTGTAATACAAGACACATAAACACATACGGATTTACAAAATTGATGGGTAATACATGTACTGCTTTATCCAATTTAACAGGAATTACACATATTTATTGGATTCATTGTTTATGTTGAGATTATTGATTAAGGGGGAGCCAACTAACCAAAGAGACAAGGCATAAAAACCTTGATCAATTTTTCTTTGTTTTCAATTTCTTAAACAATTCTTTGTTTTGTCATTATCGAAAAGGGGGAGATTGTTGGACCAATGGAGGTTGACAAATTAAATCCTTCTTTGTTTTGATAATAATAAAACTTAAAAAATTGGTTAAGTAATAATTTCAGGTTAATTGTAATAAATTGAGGTTGATGGAAGACAAGTTGACTAAGGATGACACAAGTTGACTATTATGTTGGTGATGATTTTCAAATCAGAAGAAAATTGGATAAGTTGATTTATAAAGATCAAGATTTGGATAAGTTGAATTAACAATGTGTAATTCATGAGAAGATATTGCTTAAAGAATTCAAATAAGCATCTCAACAGTTAAAGATTTGAGATTTTATGAGATCTGTTCGTTAGAGAACTGAATAAGTCGATTATCATGTTGCAAGTCGACTATCATCAATCAGACCTGTTAATTGGATAGATGGACTAGTCGACTATCACGTTATTAGTTGATGGATTAGTCGACTATCATTGAGTTAGTCAATTATTCGAAGAGCGGAGCTGAAAGTTTCATGAAAAACGATAATACTAGTCGACTATCACTTGGAGCACAAGTTGACTATAACACACTAGTCGACTATTACACACCGACTAGTCGACTATCAGTTGCAACTAAACAAAATTTGACTTTGTCAATTGATTTCAAACGGGAAAAAATCTTCATACAATGGCTAGGAGCATTCTACAATGGTTAGGAGAAGTCTGCAATGTTCATAAACATCTTAAAGCCTTCAAATAAAGTACCACACTTCAGAGGATTAATATACACAAGTCTAAAGAGAAGCATACTTGACATAGTTTAAAAATTATCCTCACATTGTTCTCAATCTCGCTACTTAGCCTATATTAATTGTAATCAACTGTATTGAGTTTTACCACTTCATCTTTATCATTGTTATTATTGTGAGCTGAGTGATTAGAGGAGAATCGCTTGGAAGGTAGGATTTGTGCCGGGAAACAAATCGTCTGTAAGGTGTTGCTTGAGCCAGAAGTCAAGTTAATTGAAGAGTTCACACTTAACTGTAAAGTGTGTAGTAAAGAGCTTTGACAAAATCCTAAGTGGGAGCTTAGGTAGAGGACGTAGGTCTTAGCACCAAACCTCTATAAAAATTGTATTCCTCTCTTCTCTACTCTTTAACATTTAAATTTGTTTTTGTTTGTTTTGTGTGTTCTAATTATCTGTTTTGTAGCACTTTGCAAAAAAGGTTAAACGATCTATTTAACCCCCCTTCTAGATCGTTTTCAGTGGGGCGTCAGTGGTGGTGTGTGGTGGCCGAGAGAGAGAGTGAGATGTGTGAGTTTGTGAGAGGGAAATAAAAAAGTGGGAGAATAAGAGAGCAGAGGGAGGAAGGGCCGCCGTTGGTGGCCGGCGGTGGTGGGGTTGTGACATCGCCGGAGAAGAGAGAGGGTCATCGAAGTTTGAATGAGAGAGAGTGAGTGAGATGTGAGAGAAAATAATTGTGGGAGAGAGAAAGAAGAGTGTCGATGTTGGGTATAGGAGTGAGAAGGGAGGTGTTAAATTTTTTTTTTCAACTTAGTCCTCCAATTTTATAAAACTTAGGGTACTGGTCTGTATATGGTTGGTGCTAAGCGAAAAAGGTCGATTTCGACCGATGTTTACTCCCGGTATAGATTCTCCTCTGCCTCATACCAGCTGGTACTGACTGGTATGAAACAAATTCAATACACTTCTAATAAATGATGGGTTAATGATATAATTTTTCGATTAATTATTTTAAGGTTATATATTTCAAACTCCTCCAATAATAACAACACTCGCTAGAAATTAGGGATGACAATTCGGGTCAGCATAGGTTGACTGGACCTGTGTCCAGGGTCGACCTAGCCCATGACTTGTCTAAGACCCACAAACAACTTCATTTTGTCAAAAACAACATCATTTTTTGAAAATTTAAATTAATAAAGTGAGTTAGGCCAGCTTGGCCAGCCCTAGGTCTATTGAGCTGAGGGTGACAGCCCTTAGTCAAGCAGGGCCATAGGCCAAGTAGTCGATTGGTCAACCGAGCATAGCCCGACCTATTGCCAAGCCTACTACAAATTTCATTGACACGGGATTTGAAGAGGTTCAGTAGTATACAACCTTATTCCTAGCTAATAAAGAGGTTCTTGTCAAATATCTCAAGCTCATGTAATTTAATATTTTATTTAAATTAATTTTAAAGTTAAAAAATTATAATTTATACTTCTTTAAAAATATTGTTATAATATCACCTAACCGGTAAAAAGTACCGATATAAATAATTGAAATATAGTCCTTAAATGTTTATGAAATTAAAAATGATACCTAATCTATTATGTGACTAAAATAACATTAAATATAAGATTAAGTCGATATTGTCATATTTAGTATCTAAATAATGTCGACTAATTTTTTGAGTATTACTTTCAACGTTAATATTTATGATTTATATAATAATGTTTCAAATTATTATTAGTAATAGTTTTTATGATTTTGTAATTAAGGACTTGAAAAGTGTGTATATATATATATATATATAGGAACACACATACACACAACCCTCATAATTTTATTGCAAAATTTAAAAATATTTTTATCATTTTACAATACCTCTAACTTGTAATATTACAAATTAGAATTAACTTTTATTAAGTTATCTTTGCAATATTTTGGTTTTTGTTGTGATTTCTCTATTTTTCATTTTTAAATTCAATAAAAATATTTGTAATTGAATTTTATTTTTAAATTTGGTGTATTCCTTTTTATTGACTTATAAAAATATTTAATCTCTTATTTTTGAGTCAATTATTAACTAATACGTATTATTTCGTTATTTGATATTAACTACTAATAACAATTTATGAATAATATAACTAATACGTATTATTTCATTCTTTTATATTAATTAGTAATAACATTTTATGACTAACATAATTAACATTAATTAGTTAATTGAATGACAATCTTAGTTGCTTAACGGACAAAATCAAGTTCAACGGCTGCGAACATACCATTTACGTCCAAAGCAAAGCAGGTGCAATTTCAATTCGGACTAGGAAATAAAAACCACCCGCGTTGGCGCCAAAATTGCATTGGCGCGAGACACGTTTTCCTTCCCTCTCCTCACATTTCACTCTTTTAAACACACACACTAACTAAAGCTTCGGGCGGGCGCTCGCGACGGCGTAGATCTGCACTTCTCGGTGAATTTGGCCCTTAGATCTGAAAAACACTGGTAAATGTTTGGCTCACTCTTCATTTTGCTTTGATTGTTCACTGGAATCTGTTTACTTGTTGGCAGGATTGGTTAGATCCAAATTGTGCTTATAGATATAGTTTGTAATTTGTACTCAAGAATGATTTGATGTTGCTCCTTTGTAATAGCAAAATCTTAGCGTGATGATTTAGCTCAATCTGTTAATGATAGATCTTGATTTCCAATTTTCGGCTCAGAACCCCAACCCTAAATTTGAAACTTATATGTTTTGTCATCTATGTTTATGCTTTGCCATATCTGTCGGCGAAGGCAGATTGTGCTTCTCTCAAGTCTAAATATTTAATTATTGCAGGCCCAACATTAAGGTATCGCAATATCTTTTATTCAATGGAGTTAAGAAGCTGTACTCTGTTGCACTTTATCCAAGCTATTAAGAGTGGTTCTGAAGTAAAAGTTTTGAGCGTGTTCCGTGGAAAGCCAGCACTTAAGTTCAAAACGCTTGAAGATATATATGGAGCTGGATATAGTGAAAATTGTGATTTGGTTCCAGTTTTTAGGCCAAAACTTGAGTTTGTAGGTATGGAAGTGGACTCTGCGAGGACGATGGTAAAGAGTCCCTGTATGCTTGCAGAACAGAAAACAACCAAAGGTGGAAGTGAAACAGTGGAGTCTTGTGGCATTGGTGGTGTTGCTCGACTGGAAGATGAGCTAGATGGTCTTGAATATGGTACCATGACACTGAAACAAATTAAAGAAAGCTGCAAATCACAAAAAAGAAAACATTCAAGATACCCTGATTCAACGGGAGAAGACAGTAGATCTTTCTTCCTTGCGAAAAAAGAACTTTCTAGTTCTCTATCTAATGAGAATGATGATGATGTGATGATGGAGCCCCTTAGTAGTTGGAAATCTCGGATTCTAAAAAATAACGCAAAGAGAAAAGGAAAAGAAATTAGAGCACGCTCTTCTTCTCAAAATGCCAAATCTGTAGTGAATTCAGAAGAATTTAGCGGTGACCAAGTCATATCTCAACCCAATGACAATGTGCAAGCACCTATCCACATTAAAGTTGAGGTTCCTGAAACTAGAATCTCAGACTGCCTAACTATGCTTGACACTGCGATCCATTCTTCTTGTGGTTTTGACAAGCCCTTCAGTTATCCTAAAGCAGTTTACGTTGCAGAGCTTGAGGATACTGATGGTTGTGCTCTGAAGGCTGGGATGCCAGTTGCATGCGGTGAAGATATTGGTAATCCTAAGTATTCTGTTTTGGAGGCTGCTGCAGTAGGGGAATTCAGCACAGATCTTGACAAAGCTAGTGATCATTCCTCTAGGAATCAAGTACCTTCTCTCTTGGGCCAAGAGCCTTTACATTGTGTTGTGAATGAACAATGCTTTGAGTTTGTCGACGAACCTGGCTTCAAATCTACTATTGTTGACAATACAGAAGTAAATACTAGCCATTCCATGAAGATATCTTCATCAGACACAAATGAAGAAGATACTGTATTACAGCATACTACTATTGACGACTGTATTGATGTAGCTCCTCCTCATGAAACCTTTTTCAGGGATGAGAATGAATGCTGTATTGTTGATGAACAACACTCTGACTATATAGCGCAGTCTGATCTAAGCGCCTCGAGAGGGGAGACAAATCAGACAATAACAACTAATGATGCAGAATTAGCCACTGACCACATATTGGATCTGTCTCTATCTGAATCAGGCAAAGAGAATTTCATCATGGACCATCTTCCTTGTGACAACTACCCTGAAAAAGTCTCTCCAACTAAGATTGCCCCTCAACTTATGAATGCTAGCAACATCCATGTTTCAAGTCTTTCGAAAGATGGAGTTGAAGATGATGCAGCTCATTTTGAAGCCAGTACTACAACTGAAGATGATGCAGCTCATTTTGAAGTCAGCACTACAAGCAGGCCCATTAGCGATTCTGGGTCACTTTGGTATTCACATTCATCTCCATATCCAGATGACTGCATGGTTTCGGATGCTGACAGATCTCCGTTCCCTATAGAAAGGCAATCCTCAGTATCTGCATGCTCTGATGTATCAAACAACTACCCTAATGTGGTCCATGCCAATAGTTTCAAGCTAGTGACGCCTGAATATGGTGATGCACATCATCTTTCCAAACTGCAACATCCTCCTGAAAAGCTTCTTTCTTCCAGGAAGGTATGTAACATCTGTCACCATGGTTGATTTGACTTCCATATATCGTTTACTTAGTTAATTAGTGTTTATGTTTTCAGATTATCTCTCCTACATCCCAGAAAAGACTGCGCCAGGCCATGGAGTCAAGTGAATTAGACGAGGAAGAGCATTTTCGTAAGTGCATGAGTAGGGCTATATCTAGATTTATGAACTATGCCATATCAATGCATGATCTTTGTAGGAAATAGGGTATAAGATTGTGAAGGTATTTAAGCGGGAGCTTAAAGCTGGATTGAGTGTTTTTTCACATGAGAATACTAGGGAATCAATCTTTTAGATATTGGTAATTGATAGCACCTCACCTTGGTCGAAGTGATAACTGTGAGATAACATACAATTCCCTTGAATAGTTGTAGTTTGGTTCGCAGCACATTTTACTATAAGTCATTCACGGTGTCCATGTTTAAGAAAGTGGGTTTTCTGTATCCTGACTTCCAAACATATTTTCTAATTGAAATTAGTTAGCGATGCCAGATAAAACAGATGATGAGCTATATTTATGGACTCTTTGGATGATAGCACATCAAAACTATGTCTGTATAATATAATATATTATAATCTTTTTGCACCCAATCATCTAGAGTCGAATCCTAATGTGCCTAAATAACATGTTAAGTTGTGACATTTCAGGGCATGTACGGGAGCTGTGCTACAGGAAACTAACTGAGGACAAGATTGGCAAACTTGAAGAAGCCAATCAGAACAAGAGAGATGAAGTCAGCATCCACCCTAAGCAAGCCACCAAAAAATTGAAGAGTACAACAAATGATTTCCATCAAAAAACCATTCTAAAGGCTCCTTATCTTTCTCGTCCTCAAGCACAGTTAAACACCGGATACAGCTCCGTTCAAAGTATTTCAGATAGTGCCATTTCATTCTCCCAGCAGCAGCTGCGTGATATTGCATCCACTGCAGCTAAACTTACAACAGAGTTGAAGTCTATGAAGGACATTGTTGAAGAAGCATTGCACCACAGGACCATCCCGGCGATATCCTCCAAATATACTGCAGATGAGGTACTGGCATTAATAAAGTAGCATTTATGTCAGTAAGAACTTTCCCAAAAACAAAATTTAAAACTGCTCGTTTTCCTGCACATTTCTCTATTTAGCTTTACAAGTTCCTCATTTGGCAGGTGAGAAATGCTATTCAGAATGCAACACAAGTTGAAGAGAGCTCCAAAAAATGGCTTTCTATCATGTCAAGGGACTGCAACCGCTTTTGTAAAATCATGGTACGTTTTGTCCCTTTAGTACTCATGGAATCGGCATAATTATGAATTAGAAGCTTCTTGTACGTAATTTGTCTAATAATTAACAATGATAAATACCAGCAAATGACAAGTAGAGGCCCTACTGATTCAAGAAATGCGGTTCTGAAGAAGAGGAAGATTGTCTTCGCTGATGAGGCTGGCGGAAAGCTTTGTGATGTCAGAACTTTTGAGAACGAGCTAACTGCTTCCCTGGAAAATAATACTGACAAAATGGCCGTGGTTTGATCCAATATAGGATGCTAAATTTGCTTGCCCAATGCTTTTACGAAAAGAGTATTTAATTGTACATCTGAAAGTGCCAAAGACACCCGAACTGACCTTTCTGATTTTGTACCAATCATGAGGGAAAACCACAATATTTTAAGAACACGATCGTTTTGCGATTTGGATCTTTTATTTTTCTTAATTTTAAAAACCATTTTAGGATTTAATTTTTTATTGCACCCATACTTCTTGATGCTACTTTTTATTAAAATTTAAACAAAAAAATGAGTAAAAAATGTAATGTGACTTAATTAGATGTTAATTGATACAATATTTGTTATGTTTCTGTTACATAACACACAACATTAAGTAGTTTAGGAGATGTAAAACTCGCAAATGGGTTCATTCTACTTATATATAGAGTTGGCAATGCATCAGGCTTGTTATTTTTTTAGAAAAAGGCAAAATGATTTTTTTGCTATTAGCCTCAAGCTGAAAAAATTGGACCCAAGGTTTGGTTAATTTAAGCTTGGCGAGCTTGGCTCGGACATTTTTACCATCCTGACTTATACATAATATTGTGAACCGATTCAAAGTTTTCATAATTAAATCGTCTGAACTAATCTCCATATATGCATAATATTGTGAACCGATTCAAAGTTTTCGTAATTAAATCGTCCGAACTAATCTCTATATATGCATAATATTGTGAACCGATTCAAAGTTTTTATGATTAAATCATCCGAATTAATTTAATTTTTTAATCATGTTTAATTTTGAAGAATTGGTTGGACTGTTTTTTGTATTGATCTCCCCTAAATTAAGAATCAATGGTGAATGTTTATTTCACAAAGATGCATCTCAATTATAAAACTGGATTACAAGTCACAGAAACAAGATTAAGATTAAGATTTAAAAAAAAGGACGAAACAAAGGAGGGTTCTCTCCTTCTCCATATCCATCTTTTCGGTTAAATTCTCTGGCTGTGTTCAGATTATGTTTCTCTTTACAAGAGGCTCACTGAACATTATCTCCCAAATTTCAGAGAATACATGGACGATGACTCCATAATACTGTCTGGAATTCAAGGACAAAAAGCACTGCAAAAGCTCCTCCAAGTCTTTACCCTCGTACATTTGCTTATGTAATATCATATCTAACATAGACTTCTTGAAATCAATATATGGATTCTCAGATATTTTCACCACTGCCACACTCCCTCTCATCTTCCCTGTACCACCTGTGCTCGATGACGATGACCCTTTTCTTGTTTTCGACATCCAAGTTCTCATTCCCGATAAACTCTGCGCATTATTGTTAATAGCTTTCTTCTTTGTTGGGTTGATTTCTTGCTTCACTGAGTTGTTGCCTTCGCCCCCTAATGAATAATCATACGAAAAGCCTTCTTCAGTCTCTTCAGTTTCGTCATTTGCTTTGGTTTCTTCAGACACTCGAAAGAAACTAAACCCGTCATCAGTAGACAAAGAACGTCTTCTCCTTCTGTTTTTGTTCTTATCCACTATGTTCTTTGTCGACGTTAGTTTAACCGGTGAAATGTGTCCTTCACCACTGTCACAAAACAATGGATTTCGAGTATGAAGGTAAGCTTGAAGTGGAAACCCGCCAAATTTCTCACCCGAACAATTCTCCGGCGCTTGTGAACGTGAACTGGAGCGATATCCCGCTTTCTTGGAACACCCTTCGGGATGCTTGAAGCCAACATGTGATGATGATGATTTAGGCTTGTTGCTACTATTCGGGGTTATTACAGAAGAGGGTATTCTTGTGGATCGACAGAACTGGAGTGAAGTTATGGCACGAGAGAGCTTGAGCTTTAGAGGTATAGACATTTTCTTGTTCAGTGCTTGCGGTGGTGGGTTGAAAATGGATATTCGTGTGATGATTAGAGAGAGGCGGAGAGAATTTATGTACGTAAAAGGTATAATATAAATGAACATTACGCAGGGGCCGGCCATGAAAATTATAGTTTAATTATATAATTCAATAGAAAATCTGGCAACAACCCCTGAGTCATTGGAATGATGACCAAATCCGAGTAATGACGCTAAGTTTCCAAAAGATGTGATTGTTTGTATTAAAAAAAGAGAACAGTGAAAATGATGCCTTCGTATTTTATTAATTCTCATTTATACCTTTATAATATATTTATAAATATATAAATAAAATTTAATAAAATATAATTAGAACAACAAAATTTGATGTGATTCTAAGAATTTACTGAAAACTCCACTCTTAATAAAAGACTTTGACAAATTAAAACATGAGTAAAAATCCTACATGAAGAGGCATTCTCTTTATCCACAAGTCTTTCTAACCATTTCTTCAATTCTTGTGATTTGTATCTAAGTTAAATACTTTTTATAATACTTTTTTCTTAATATTTTTTATTTATCATTTTAAAATATTTTATCCTTATTTTATTATCTACTAGGATTTTATTTTAAATTTGAATTTCCTTATTCTTATTTCATTTTACCAGCACAATTATTCGTTTATATGTTTGTCTTTTCTTTTCTTTAAGCTAGCCTCAAAAACTCTCTTTTGTAAGCCTATCGAAAAAATCTCTGTAGTAATTAAAGATTGCGTATTACTGTATCTTCTCAAATCCCGTATCTTGGCGGAATTTATAATAGGATATTAATATTGATTACAAATCGAGTCCAAACAAATTTCGCATCCTTAAACTAACTAAGATATTAGAGTAAAGCAAGCAAACAATATATGAAAATCAATTAAACCTTGAAATAGTCTAAGACACTATATAAAAAGAAAAATATTAAACAAATAGAAAGTGTGCTGTCAACCAGACTTGTTATACGAGACTATGTCAAAGAAAACGGACAAACAAATTTAGATTGGACACAGCTAGAGCTCACTCAATGGGTTCAGCCATAATCATCGTTCATCGTCGAATGTTTCTGAAACACAGCAACAATAGTAAATTCTGAGTCCAAAAGATGTTTACAACATGATACAAATTAAACCTTGACTTCTTTAAACGTTTAAATTGTGCTCTAACGTTTTCAAAAGGTTTAGAATATGTTTTAAATGGATGAAAAATCTGACATAGTAACATGATATTATTTATATATTTATAAATAAAATTTTAATCAGAACGTAAGTCGCACAGTTACATGGCAGCAGAGGCCACTGTTTATATATTCAGATAGTGAATAGCAAAGGCCACTGTTTCACGTGAATATGAGATCTATAGTTATATATTTAGACAATAAATTTTACTTATTTTGTGATAGTAAGACTTATTTTTTATTTAAAAATAAAAAATAATGTCATGTAAATTTGTGCTTAATTGATGAAGAATTAATTTGGTTAAAATTTTCATTCAAGTAGAATATGTTTTGAATGATTAGAGAACATTGTAATTCAATTTGAATATTTCAAAATGTTAGAGTCTGTTCTATATTTTATTATAAAGGTTGAGGATTAAAATGTGTTTTTAGTCAAAATTCTGAATCTAAGCATCTAATAGTGCAAATTCCTAATTGGAATATTTTGAAGCAAAATAACAAATTAAGTTGAGACAAAAATATGAAAATTGATATTATGTTGGTGTCGTTTTCAGGCTAGTCCTTAAATAATTCGATAATATTTCATGTCGTCTTCATTGTATTTAATAATTCACAAATTGTTTATATTAAATAAATTATATCATATATCAAGAGATAGGATTAATTCAAATCCCATATGTCATTCGATGCAAAAATGTCCTAAGCTCCAATTTCACACTAACGCCACCATTCTTTCAACCCAAATCAAAAGGAGCTTAAAATCTAAATAAGTAAATATATGCAATAATTTGTAAGTTGCATACCTCAAATAATATGATAAAGGCTTTATTTGGTAAATAAGATCAATTAGTTTTTGGTGGATTGAGAGATATTTGATTATTTGACCATATCAAACTACTGATAATCATGTTTGATAATCGACTGATTAAGTTGGCGGATTGAACTCAATCCGCTGTTCTTCAGCAGCTGAGAAATTAAAAGACAAAAGGATGATTGCGCCAAAAAATTATTACAAATTAGTCAGGTTATCACATTTTATTGTTGTTTTCCCTTCACCAAAGACTATTACCCTAAAGTTCAACTTAATTAATAAGTTAATATAAATAGTAGTAGTAGGAAGAGGAGGAGGAGTAGTGGTGGTAGGTAGTGGTGATAGTAGTAGTGATAGTAGTAGTGATAATAGTCATAGTCATAATAATAGTAGTAGTAGTAGTAGTCGTAGCAGCAGCAGTAGTAGTAATAGGAATAATAGTGGTAGTGGTAGGTAGTAGTGGTGATAGTTGGACTAGTAGTAGGAGGAGGATGAGGAGTACGAGTAGTAGTTATAGTAGTAGTAGTAGTCATCGTAATATTAGTAGTAGTAGTAATTATAATAGTTGTAGTCGTAATCGTAGCAGCAGCAGCAACAATAGTAGTCGTCGTAGTCATGGTAATAGTGGTGGTGGTGGAGGTGATGGTAATAATGGTAGTAGTATTACTAGTAGTAGTAATATGAGTCGTAGTAATAGTAGTGGTAGTAATAGCAGTAGCAGTAGAAGTCGCAATAGTAACGGTAGTTGTTGTAGTAGTTGTAGTCGTAGCAGTAACAACAATAGCATTAATAGTAGTAGTGGTAGTAATGGTGGTAGCAGTGTTAATGGTGTTGGTGGTGGTGGTGGTGGTGGTGGTGGTAGCAACAGTAGTAGTAGCGGTGGTAGTAGTCGTAGTGGTAGTGATAGTAGTAATCGTAGTAGTAGTTGTAGTAATAATAATAGTAGTAGTAGTAGTAATAATAATAATAATAATAATTGCATTAGAGTTATAAACTTAATTTTTGTGAAATTAAATATCTAAAATCTTATAAGAATATTCAAAGATATATTTAGATATAAAATTCATATCCTTACGAATCTTGTTTTTAAGTCATGTCTTCATAAATCATTTTACACGTAAAGAACTAATACTAAACAACTAATTTTACCAAACATCTTTCAGTAAATAGTTGATGTTATTCGTTGGTCAAATCAGCCGATATTATTCACTGCTAATGGCTGATAAAATCGATTAACTACTAATACAATCAACTAATTTAGATATATAAAGGGAGAGTCTTGGAGCAACCGGTAAAAGTTGTTCCTTTGTGACCATAAGATTATAGGTTCCTATCACCAAAATAATCTCTTTGTAAAAAATTACAAGGAAGATATTGCATACATTGATGACCCTCCTCTAATCCTCGCATAAATGGAAACTTTGTGCATGAAGTGTGTTGTCTCTCTGACTCTAGATATAAATTAATCTAATAATAAGATTATTTTGAATTTTTAAAAATTATTAACTTTAAATAAGTAGATAAGAGTTGAATCATTATCAATAAACTTATAACCAATCAAATCCTCACAGCCATATGAGATATTACAATTATTAATCAAATTCAATAAGAAATGTGATTAATATTGGTTAGGAAAGGAAGTTTAGAGATGACAAATAAGAATTACATTTCTAAAGTCAAAATAAAAGTTTAATTAGATTAAGAACTGAGTAGGTATCATGTTTCGGTCCAAAACTTTATTTATTTGATTTCGACCCAACTTAGTATGATGCCTAACAATAAAAATTATCACAATCGTCATCCTAACAAATTTTGTTTTGTTTATGTCAATTTCAATTTTGTGATAATTTTAATTAGTATTAAATTATCATAAAATTTGTTAAAGATTGAACAAAATTAAAAATTTTAAATATAATTAAAAGAGATGTCTTTATCTATTGAAGAATTTGAAGTTTAATTAAAAAAATATCATTAAATAAAAATTAATGATTTATTTTAACTCATAAGAATTTATTAATTTATAAAAATTAACAAATTTATTAATAAATTTATTAATTTTAAATAATAAAAATTATTAAAATAAATCAAATAAAAAATTAAAATTTAAACGATTAAAGATTTTTACTATTAAATCGGTTGAATTGGTCGAAGTTTTTAATTACGTTTTATATTGCAATGATGCGGCCAAAGGCCCAATCCCCCATTCTTGCCTGTAAACCATAATCAAATTGCAAATACACACAAAATCCAGTTCAGTTGAAAACCCCGATTTAACCGCAGTTCACTGCTTTATTCTTGGAGCCGCTTTGTTACGTAAAATTTTCCTCCGAGTTCCCTCCAGTATTCATCACTTCCTTAAATTCGAATCAGTAAGCTCTATACGAAACACAAAGTTGGGTTTCTACTTCATGAGAAATGTTTGATTCTGGTTTGGGTCCTGTATTCGATATGATTCATGGGAATCGCAAAGTTTGAATCTTTAAGTGTTAAAATACAAGAAAAGATGTGTTTGCTTATCTGGGTCTTTGGGTTTATGTGCCTTTGAGTTTTGCATTTGTTTACCTACTCCTGTTATGGCAGATTTTGTGGGGGTAGAGGAGATAAAACAGATGCATATAAGTTTATTAAGGTTGGCTTACTAGCCCATTGCATTATCTTTTCGCTTATTGCTTTGGTGTCAAATGGACTTAGTCACACACACATGCACAAAAGGTGGAGTCTTTTTGTGGTCTAAATCCATTAGGTGGCAAGTGACGATCAATCTTCTTATCCTACAAGCTGAATAAGATGTGTTGAGTTCTTAACTCCGCTTATTATCCGATGCCACTTTTCAGCTTTGGCTCATTATCTTATGATTCTATTCTATTAACTTGTCATAGTTGTTTATTTATGAGAGGATTTGGCACATAGATTTCATTGGTTTCTTCTGACTTCTTAACTGATTATTTGTTGTGCCATTGCAAGACCTTGACTTGCATTTAAAGGATATATAGAAATGTATTATCTGCCTGTAATTTTGACAGCAATACATTGCTTCCTAAAGAATAATTCTTTTTATTAGTCAAGCTCCTTAAAAAATGCATCCATAATTCTATATATATTACTGATCTTCTACAAGATAGGAGTAAGTCTTCTTACTAATAGATTTCCTTTGACGTTTCAACCTGATTAGAGTAATATAAGTTGCCAAAATAAATTGCAGATGCCGGTGTTTGTGGTTTATAGGTTCATCTCTCCATAATTCTAAGCCTGTTAATACACATTTCGTTGATATAAAGCAAGCTCTAATAAATCTCATATTTCCAGTTTTTCAATTCACAAAATCCCGAGTTACAATGAGCATTATCGACTATAAGATTGATTAAGAATAACGCACT
>JAOSBN010000006.1:2385026-2407231 GCA_027563595.1 Erythroxylum suave | reverse complement strand
TAGTTGTTTTATATATCGGTTCTCATTTCATTTTGTTGTATATTGTTTACTTAACTGGTAAGTATAAATTGATACAATGTTGTTGAGTGCAAGTAATATTAAACATAGGTTTTTTAAACTTAATATTAAATGAAAAATGCATGTAATAACTCAGCTAAATGGATGAGAGTTGGATATGTCATCGAAAATCATCTACTGAATATGTGGAAAGAGTTAAAGAGTTTCATGTAATTTGTAAAAGATCAAATGAGTGATGAATGTAGTATTTGTTATCCATGTATCAATTACTTAAATGTCATCTTTCAAAGTCAATATATGGTATATAACCACTTGTCGATCCGAGGTATAGACAAATTCTATAATCCATGGCTTTATCATGGTTAATGTAAGGAAGCAAGTTGTAGTAGAAGTGGCGGTACATGTTATGAAGACAGTTACAATAATAATGTTGGTATTGTGATGTGAATGATGATGGTGATGATGAGATTGACGAGATGTTAGATGATTATCAAAATTATATGGAGACTATGAATGAAACAAGAATGCCTAACATAATTGGTAATATTACAAAAGATAATTTTGAGAAGTTATTGAAAGTTACTCAAGAACAATTATATTTAGAGTGCTTTAATTTCTCACAACTATCATTTGTTGTGAAGTTATTGTATTTGAAGGTTTATAATAAATAGAGTAACAAGTCCATTGACATGTTAATTAACTTATTGAACGATGCATTACTATTAGGCACAAGTTGCCAAAATCTTACTACGATGCTAGGAAATTATTAAGGGACCTTAGATTGTGATATATTTCAATTCATGCTTGTAAGTATGACTGTGTTCTTTTTTGGAAGGAAAGTAAAGATTTTCAGGAGTGTCTTATTTGTGGTAAATCAAGGTGGCAGGTGGATGATGGAGGGAAAAAGATATCGAATAAAATCCATCCATACTTTCCTATTAAACCACAATTACAAAGACTTTTTATGTTAGCAATTACAACTATAGATATGAGGTGGCATAAAGAGAAACACATTAATGATAATATTATGCGTCATCCAACAAACTCAATGGTATGGAAAGAGCTTGATAGAAAGTTTCTATAGTTTGGACAAAATTGTCGTAATGTTCAACTTGGATTGACCTCAGATGGATTTAGTCCTTTCAATAATTTGAGTAATTCATATAGCATGTGGCTGGTAATTCTAGTCCCATATAATTTACCTTTATGGATGTGTATGAAGGAGCTTGTTATGTTGTTGTCTTTGCTTATTCCAGGACCTATTACTCCTGGTAAGGACATTGATGTATACATGAAACCATTCATTGACAACTTAACGATCTATAGCAATTTGATGTTGTTTAAGGTAACACATTTACAATGCATGCTACTGTTTTGTGGACTATAAATGATTTTCCAGTTTATGAGAATTTGTTTGGGTGGAGCACTAAAGGGTATATGGCTTGTCTTATCTGTAACCATCAAACATTTTTAAAAAGGATACGAAGTAAAATATGTTATACGGGTCAACGTCGTTATTTGGAACATAGGCATAGATAGCGAAGAAGTAAACAGTTTAATGGTATATAAGAGTTGGGTGAAGCTCTGATGCAGTTTTCTGGTGATGATATTGTTACCAGCTATCACATTTGGGTGACATTACACCTGAAAAATACCCAAGTAATAGACAGCATAAGAGAAATGATATCGAACTGAATTAGACAAAAAAAGCATATTTTTCAACTTGCCATATTGGAATGAATTGCTATTGAGGCACAATCTTAATGTCATGCATATTGAGAAAAACATTTGTGAGTCTATTTTAGGGACTGTCATGGACATTGATGGGAAATCCAAAGACACAATTAAGGCTAGACTAGAATTGGAAGACAAGAATATTCAAAAGGATTTACATTTGCGAGTCCATTTTAGGGATTGTCATGGGAATTAATGGCTTATACTTTATTCCCCCCTCCTTATTACAACATATCAAAAAGTGAGAAACAATCATTATGTCAGTTCCTCCAATCAGTCAAATTTCCTGATGCTATGCATCTAATATAGGTCATTGTGTGAATGTTAAAGAGGGGAAAGTGTCAAAGTTGAAAAGTCATGATTGTCATATACTTCTGCAACGACTACTTCCTGTTGGAATACGTGGGCGTTTGCCGAAGGATGTGTCCGTTACTTTGGGTTCATTGGAAGAGTTTTTTTAATTAATTATGTTACAAGGCACTTAAAGTTGAAGAGCTTGATAAATTGGAAAAAAACATAGCATTGATTCTATGTAAACTTGAATTATTATTCCCCCCATCATTTTTTTATGTTACGGTTCATTTGGCAATTCACTTACCATATGAAGCAAAACTTTGTGGACCGGTTTAATTTTGATTGATGTTTCCGATTGAAAGGCAATTCATATTAAATTCAACAGGTTTTTTAATGTTATTTGTTTGTAACAATTCCCAAGTTTATAATTGTTTATGTTCAGGTTTTTATGCTCTTTTAAGCATTATGTACATAATAGAACTTAACCATAGGGATCTATTGCAAAGGCTTATATAGCAAATGAATGCTTAACTTTTTGTTCAATGTACTTAGCTGATGTGGAGACAAGATTTAATAGACCAAATCGTAACTTTGATTTTCATAATAATGGTGAATTGTCTATTTTCTCTTAAAAAGTTAGGCCACTTCGTATGGGTAAATATGTGGAGTTAACTAAAGACTAATTTGAAATCACCCATTGGTATGTTTTGAACAATTGCGAGAAAGTCGATACATATATGGAGTATTTATATTTTTTTATTCAAACAATCATATTACAATTTTCTTCATTCATTATGAGATCTTATTATCATTGTCTTTTTTAAATAGAGAGCACAAAGACACAATTCGTAGCAAATGGATTATTAATGTTAAAGAAAGACATAGGCAGAAGTTCGTATCATAGTATAGAAATCAAGTTGGTTTCATATTGATGACATATTATGAAAATATGAGAATATGTTTCATACTCATATTTATTTTAAATTTGTCATACAAATGATACGATTACATAACCGTAACGTGCAAGAAGCGACGACAACATTATATAGTTTGGCATTTGGGCCTCATATTTGATAGGAAGAAATACACAGGTTGTATTGTTAATAGGGTGAGATTTCAAATACAAGATCGAGATAGTCGAGCTAGAAGTCAAAATAGTGCGGTTTTCATTGAAAGATGTCATAATGATGAAATCATTGACTTCTACGCTGTCATCTCTGAAACAATAAAGTTGCACTGCATCAACGATAAGAAGATTGTTCTACTTAAATGCAAACGATTTGACCTAACCGACATGAAAGTGAACGGGTATATTACTTGTATAAATGTTAGTAAGACATGGTATGATAATGATTCGTTTGTCCTTGCAAGTTAAGCCAAATAAGTTTTCTACGTCGACGATACTTTATTGGGTAGCAATTGGAAGGTTGTTCAAAAGTTTCAACAAAGAAATGTTTTTGATTTATGTGAAAGGGATATTGGTCAATTGGATGAGGATGTAGATAAAGTTCATCAAGATATTGGATTGAAGAGCAATAATGAAGGCATTGTAGTAGAAGATGTAGATATATCATCATTTCATAGAAGAGATGTCGAGCTCAACATAGTTCAACTATGTGAAGTCTAAGCCAATCTTATCTTATAAATAGAAGAAGACTATACTTAGGATGACTTAAATGACAATGATGATACTTTGCTCGAATATATTAGTGATGAAGAATCCAACGATAATGTACTTAATGATGATGATTTTCAAAATCTTGATCATGATGATTGAATATGAATAAATTGTTTGTATTGTTTGAAATGTTATGTTCATAATTGGCTTTTGTTGTTGATGTTTTACTTATGTTAATTTACTATGACTACATGTATATTTTTAATGTTTCACTTATGTTTTTGTGGAATATTATGTCGAATGTTTAGTATTTGACTACTGATCTCCTTATATTCATGTGAAAAATTTATGTTTGAGTTATGATTATACGTTATATTCATATTTTGCTTTAAACAGGTTCATTATAATAGCACCTGATAGAAACAAGGGAAAGAGGGTAGTAACGACCAAAAAAGTTACTCCCATAGAACAACCAATACTTGCATCATCGAATGAAGAAAGTCAGCAAAAACCTTTACTAACATCGTCTGCTAGTCATAAGAGATCTTCAGATCTGTTATTGTTAACCAAACATATTTATATTAATTCTGAATTACTCATTACATGTTTAGTGTGTTTTTCTTATTATGATTTTTTTTTGTTTTTAGGTTCTAATACTGGCATTAGAAAATGAGGTAGTGGTAAGACAAAAGGAGTTGCGTTGCAACGGATGAATGTTGTAATGAACAGTAAGTTGTTTGTGACCACTGAACCCATGCAACATCGCCCACTGGATAAGATCCAATATGCAAAATTGGCCAGTGACTTGGATGTTGTTGTGAGGAATGAGTTGCCTTATCTTTAGTATATCAGGCAGTTGAAGAAAGACAACTTGCTCCAAAATGCATTGGACAAAGTTTTGTTAATATTTCAATTCATTTGATTATATGTATTGCGATTTTACTTAACAAAAATAATAACTTAACTTATACGTATTCATCATAGATGAATCTTAATATCATTGATATCGACACGCCTAAGGTTTCAAACAGTATTAGTTTACTATTGAAACAAATGGTGAAGCATCATCGATATAGACTTCATACATATTACCAATCTTTTCCTTTCGATGAAGAGGCAAGGAAACATGTTCTGAAATGGATGCAGAAAATTGGAGTGAAATGTGTGATTATTAAGTCTCAGCGAAGGTTCAGGTTTGTTTTTCTTTCTCTTCATATTTCCTTCAATTAATTATGTTTATACATTTCATGACTACTGCTCTTAATTTAGGAAAAGTGTGAGAAAGAAAAGGTGAACAGAGCAAAAATGAAGACTCCTCATAACACTAGCCCTAGATTATTTGTTGTCATCCGACAAGAATTTGTAAGTATAACGTTTCCAATTTATTATTCTATTTCTTAATCTAATAAATTCTAATTGGTTAAAATTTTTTAAATTCATATAATAGAGCAACCACAACTCCAAGGACAAGAGGGTGATAGGATCACATTATACAAGCTAACATACTACAAAGAAGGTCAAGGCTGGACATCTAAAAAGACACAAAGTAATTATGTAAGTACAAACAAATTAATATTACATTTTTTTCTATGTAATAGTAAGTAATACTTTTTAGTTCACTCAATTTTATACTTTAAATTGTAGGATAAGAAGCAGGAGTTGTTGTAAACGTCATTCTCTGAAGGGAATCAACTCAATGTCGATGACATTTGCAACAATGTTCTTGGTACAAGATCAGACTATGTCAAAGTTCTTGGGTATGGCCCTAAGCTTGTTGGTGTATCTTCATCACGACCAGCATATGTGGAGGCGTTTCAAGAGGAGAACTAGGCATTAAAGACTAGTTAGATCGTAATATAAAAGAAGCGAACAAGCTTAAAAAGAGGGTTGAATAATTACTAGGTTTTGCATATGTAGCACCCCACTATCATAGAGTACGTACCGGAACACCCTGAGGACATTCCAGTGCATACCCTATAATAACGACGTGTTAGCGTACTCACAACTCTCACTTAATCATGGCATCATCATTCTTTATTCTCTTATAAGACATCATATATTAAAACCAAATTTCTCTTTCCATTTCGTAAAAACCGAATTTACAATGCAGCTTTCAACATCATACACATACATTGAAAGTTTCCAATATCATTTAAATACGTACATTATCAAGCCTAATACCAAATACACTGCATGAAAGAGGAATTATATAAAAGATCTATCTAATCTTCCAATCTTAGTTGACCAACCTTCGAGTCATTCTTCTTTTTTGCCAAAAGTATAATATTATTCTTCTTGTAGCATCTCTTAGTAGCTAAAGTCGTCTCTCCGTCCTGGAAAATCAAAGTTGCAATTTTGGTGAGTTTTGTGAACTCAATGAGGTAACCATCATCGATGGTTCACTCTATTCATGCAACACATCACACATATATCATATAATTCACATCTTTGCATTTTGCATAAATTATCGCACATCACATTCTCACTTAAGGGTAAGACAATTTTGCTTTTCAAATAATCAAACATACTTATTAAAATGTATATCAAATGCTCATGTGACTCTTTTCTAATTATTATGTTATTGTGACCGAGTGCCTAAATTGTCCCGTATCTATTGTGGATATCAGGCTCATTTATACTATACCTTACCCGTTAGGAATACAGAGCTCATTTTACATAATGAGCCTTTGGCTCTTAATCACATTTGGAGCTTTGAGCTCGTTTTCGGTAGCTACTCAGGTCACAACTCTTATTATCTGATTATGCATTTATGTATAGAATGCATCTCCCATAATTAATCAATCGTGACAAGAAGCATTTCGTTAGTCACATTTACATATAAGTAGCACTTCAATATCACATTCATGCATCAAGTCTCAGACCTTCATTGTCTAGCATCAAAATTAATTAAATCACATTCATATCATCATTCAAAACATATTTTAAAGCAAACAATTAATTACATAAAACCATCTAGGCTACTCACTGATTGCTCCCGAAGCTATTGCCTTGAAGTTCCGGCAACGTCTGGATGTTGATGTTCCAATTGCTCCTCTATATCAAGCAATATACACAAATCACACTTTTGCACAATTATATATAAAATATGCACCATGCATGTTCATGACAATCCCAGATATCGCTATATTATTTCTTTTCATGTAAACATTCATATTTCCAAACTCACGTAAGTATCATTTATACTTATAGTTTATACCTCAATAAAAGAATTAAAATCAAAATTCATAACTCGTTTCGTCAATTTAGATATTTCCTGAAACATACTTTCAAGTCTACGATACATGATCAATCTGATAATGAAAATGAAGTAATTTGGCAATACTTTCTTCTAGGAAAATGTTCCCTATTTTCTTAAGTTTCTAATGACACCAAGATCATTCAATTTGGTTCAGTATTCTAAAAGTTATATTCCAAATAATTCAGACTATTCTTTAACTGTAGCAGTATTCTGTACCAAACTTCAAGTCAGATTCTAGAACTCCAGAGATAGAATTAAAATTCAACTTATTTTGAAAAATTGTAGCCCTATGTCTCTAGTTTAATCTAAATTAAGAACATCCTTTTGGATAAAAACAGATCAATATATTGCCAAAATTCTGAAGCATGTTAAATAAAAATACTCCATTCATAAATTTTCCAGAACTGTTCATCATTTTTGTCCTAAATTTATCACTCATTCTCTCCCAATTGATTTCAGAAGATCATAATTTTTGACGGCGATGTAGAACAATGTGTTTCGAATCTGTTGGTTCAAATCCCACTCAGCTCGACACATTCTTAAACAAATTAAAAACCATAATTAACACCAAATATCAAAAACCAGAAAATTCTCCACACATGTTCCTCATTTCCTGCACTTTCCTTCATTTTTCTGCGTTTCGTTCATCTTCTTCTTTTCTTTTTCTCAATATAACATTTCTATTTTATATCTACCCCATTTTAGAATTCTATTTAACTCAAATCATCAACAAACAAAGCCAAAATCCTATATTAAAACTTAAACATTAAACAGAAAAATTCACAAATGTTCTTCACATTTTCTGCACTTTCATTTTTTCCATATATTTATTCTCTACACATTCTTCATTTTTCTTCTCAAACTTTCATTTTAAATCACTTCCCCATATCAGAACATCATCTTACACCTCTTCCTTAACTCTAAACCCATTTTAAAACATCTTTAAAAACACTCAAAATAAAACATATACATTCATCCACCAATTTGCTGCAACCAATTCTCAATTTCATGTTAAATTTTGAGACTCTTAAGGAAAAAATTTAAATTTGATGTCTTCATGAATAATGTAGCCTTATGTCTCTAGTTTAATCTAGATTAAGAATCATCTCATTTGGATAACGACAAATCAAGTTATGCGGAAATCACAGAAGCATAATCAGTGAACATGTTATTGCTACATTTTCCAGCACTCATATTCCAATTTTTCAGATTTTACACTAAACACAACTTATACAAAGATCACTTTTCCTAATTCATTACTCTTCATTCTTAACTCCATTTCAACTCAATATCATTCACAAACCAATTCATGATTTATATTTGATCATTAACTCAAAACAGAAGCATATACCATTCATTATCAATTTTTTGCACTCATCCTAACACTATTATGATGATCATCCTACCTCTAAAAATGAATTATTACTCATCATACATATACAAAAGCAAGATATTTACATCAACTATTCATCACTCACGTTGCTCATACATAAAACACCATTTTATCCATTTAACCTCTAACTATCATCATAAAAGATAACATGAAGGAAGTAGTAATTGAAAGATGACAAAGTTGGTTCAACGTTGGTAGAGGTGAGAGTGAATAGAGAAAATGAAAATGGAGGAAAAGAAGAAAGCATAAAAGAATCGTGAGAAATAAGACTAGGGTGGTCTTTCAATTAAAAGAATAGTGATCTTAAGACATGGCTTGGCAAGTGACACTTGTCACTTGCCACATATCAAATTCTTATAACTTTAAACTAAGTTCTTTCATTTAACCAGTCTATTTGTCTCCAATTTTTAATTCAATTGTATCCCAATTTTCAATGACACTTGTAAATAACTCCCATGGTCATTTATCACAATTTTCATTGCCATTTAACAGTTAATTCTACTGCCATTTATCATTTGTCTTGCCACTTGACATTTTTTCTAATCCAAAGTTACTCAAAATTGCAGAAATTTCCTAAAATTCACAAAAAGTTCTAAATTACTAAATACACTCTCCAAATCAATTTTCAATATATAAAAACCACAATTCTGAATATAATCACATTTATAAGTTAATTATACTCAAAAAAATATCAATGACTGCATGTATAATTATTTTTATGTGCAAAAATTCAATATTCACGTGTATTTGCATATCATATAATGCATAAGCATGAAATACAATTTCTATTCTCTCAATAATCTCTCATATATATATTGTTCTAGCCTCAACGTCGGTAATGGGATGTTGCAGCATGTGTTAGTAGTAGTGATGGCGATAAGGACTCTTAGTTTGTAAATGATTTGTAAATATTTTTTTTATATAAAATGCATTCCGTTTTGTATGTTTATTTTATTTCAATTTATTATTATTTAAAAATATGTCACCAACATTAATTATAAAATGTAACATATCTATGTTTCAAACTATCTTAAAAATTGTAATAAATTAAAATAAAATTGTTTTTAACTATTATAATAATATTTAAATTTAAAATAAAATTTTGTCAATAAATAATATTAGCTACCAAAATAAAATCATCATAAAAAGTTATTACCTATGTTTGCCAGAATATCTCTAAAAACATTTACTTACAACAAGAAATTAGTAGCTAAAACTATTATGCTATAAAAACGTAATCATCACTAAAAACTATTAGCTACAAAAAAATCATCAATGAAAATAATTACCTACGACTATGGTTTAGTAGGTAAAAACTTTTATCTGCGAAAAAATATGTCGTAAAATACTATATACAATATTATTTGTTATCGTTGGTTATATGTTTTACCGATGAAAATATTGTGTATCTAAAACCTTTTAAAAACGATTTCATGAATACGTTGCAGATGTTGTTTTGCTACTGGAATTCAGTGACCATTGGGGAGACGATTTTTTTCGTCGCAAATACTGTTTTAATATTTAGTGACATTTTATTTCGTCGCCAATAACCTAATCTGTTGTAGTGAGTCTACAAGAAATTGTAAATTTGATAGAATAAGCTTCCAATTATGGCAAGATTGTAAATAAGTAAAACTTTTGAAGAAGATAATTGGTAAAAATAAAGAAACTAAAATTTATAAATGTTAATCATATTTAATTGACATTTATTTAAATTTTAAATTGTTAACTTAAAAAATTAATTTATTTAAAATATGTAATTTATAAATTATCATGTGTACTAATTTTAAACTTTCAACTATAAATTTGGTGAGTAAGCTTTTGTTTTGAGGTTTAATAAAAAAATTATAAATTTAAAATGTATAAAAAAGATTGGAAATCACTTTAAAATTTCCAAATGGGACAACTGATAAAAACAAAGAAATTAAAATTAATAAATATCAGTTATATTTAATTTACATTTTCAAAATTTTATTTAACTTTAAACTGTTAAATCAGCCAACTAATATATTTAAAATATATAATTTATGAATTATTATACAAGTACACACATATAAAAAAAAGATAAGACTATCGAAACTTTATAGATCCGAGTTCTAACCATCATTCAATTGGATTATATAATTTAAAAATAAGTCAAAACAGCATGAAATGTGAACATATTTACGCGTACTACCCGACCCGTCTTCCTGTCGGTACGTTGGCTAATCCCGTCAAACGACTTTTTTAACTACATGTCGAAACAAAACTCCAACTGTTCCATGACTTTACCAACTTGCTTTTTAAGTACCAAGTTGCATTTACGCCTAAGGAATTCTCCAATTCCCTCTGATCACTTCCCTCTGCAAAACAAAGTACCGTACCAAGACCAAGAACCCAGGAAAATGAGAGGAAACGATGCACCAACAGTCGTAGCAATTCCATCAACAACAGCCACTTCAGGTGTAAAGAAAGTGAGCTCGGAGAGCAGCTTTTCCTTCACCAAAAATGGCTACAAGTTCTGGGTATTGACTGCTATTCTCCTTCTCGCACTATGGTCCATGGTCACCGGCTCTGTTACTCTCAAATGGTCCACGGGTAATCTCACGCATCTCTCGGAAGACCCCGACTTCCCAATCCATGATGATCTCGATGTCCTCGTACGGTCTCTCTGTTCTTATGATCTCGCTGATCTTGAGTTTGTTTTCATTGTAAAGATTCAATCTTTATGTGCAAAGACTTGAGCTTTTGTGTTTATGGGTGGTTAGGAAGTAGAGGAGAAGGAAAAAGTGGTGAGGCGTATGTGGGATGTGTACACACACAGCTCGAATATTAAACTGCCTAGGTTCTGGCAAGAAGCTTTTGAAGCTGCTTATGAGGCCTTGGTAAGCGAAGTAGCTGCTGTGAGGAACGAGGCTGTTTCAGAGATAGCCAAGATGTCTCTTCGCTCCATCAATCGCGAGAGACTATCTTTTGGAACAACAATTGTTAGTAACTAACCTCTCTGCTTAAACAAGTTCTGGGAAATGGGTTATTATGAGTGTCATTGGTTATGGAGTTGATGGAACTGGTCAATTCACGTCTTTGATTTTCGGTTTCACCTTTTTTCTATGGAATTTTGATTCTAAATTTTAAAGTCACCTTCCCTGAACATGGTTATCGACCTGTAAAGGTGATGATTCCGTGTTCATAAAGTTGTTCTCCTTTTATTTTCCTACACCAAATTTCAACTGATTTCTGCTCAAAATTTATGCAGATCTTTTGATGTATGCAAATGATAAATTCCGTATGCTTTTTTCTGATTCTATTTTCTTCTGCATGCTGTTCATGTGGATGTGAACTCTTCTCAATTGCATATTATCTTTGTGGTTGTCTTAATTTAATTATCTAAATCAGCCATTAAGGTCGTTTCTCTTCTCTTGGATTCCTTAGTTCCATTGCAAGTTAATTTGTAACATAAAAGGGAAAAAAGGAGGACTTGATGAAGCATTTCTTGATCGATCTTGATACTCTTCTCAATCATTCTGCTCTATATTTTGACATGATCCGATTGTGTCAAAAGTTATTTGATGTCGTTGATCTACAGAAGTATGAAACTTGTGGTCTCATGACATGATGTGCATAAATACAGGACGGGTGGAAAGGAAAGGAACACAAGAGACCATGAAAAGGAGAAGAAAGTGGGAGTGGTAAGTATAGCCAAACCCAATGACAAGACTCTTCTGCGGAGTAGTTTTCACCATCCAATGAAACGTCCTCTTCTTTCGCCAAGATGGCAGGACAGTGTCTCCGATCATCCGGTTTATTTTTGAGGCTCCGGTGTAATAATTTAGCACCGGAAGTATGCGTAGATTTTATAGGTGGGTTTCGATAATTGACTTTATTTTGCCCAGGATGAGAGGTGGAAATAGGTGATTGGTTGTTGTAGTTTTTTGTCGTTTTCCTCTTTGTCGAAGCAAATTGATGAATTGATATCATCAGGTTTGACACCTGACAATGACCTGTCCTAATTTGTTTTTGTTTTCCAGAAATCAGAACGCATAAGACTTGACAAATCATATCAAATTTGAGGGGTTATCAGATTTTCTTTTATTTGAATGAACTAAAAACAGGTGAAATACTCCATGCATTAGCTGACTTGGGGCATAAATTAGAGTTAGATTGATACAGTGAAATTTAACACAGGAATCCAACACCTGGAAATACACTAACAAAATTGCATGAGCAGATTGAATAAGTACTGCTGCTGCTGTGGCCGCCGCCTCCTTCCCATCGAGGGAGCAAAAACTCTTTTAAGAGAAAAACATTTACAGCTGTTTCAGCTACATAGATATTTACAAGCACCTCTCGAAACCGTGAATTGTCCTAGTCATCCACCGACTGGATCTCGCCCATCATGATCCTGTTACTGACAACATTGAAACCCAAAACTGAAGCGCTAACTTTCTTCCCTTTCTTTCCTTTCTTCTTGCCTCCTCCCTTTGAGGACCCATCTGCCCCGTCAGCAACCTTTCGGTCAGAATCATCAGTGCATGCATTGTCGAAATTCACGTCTCGAGCAACTAATCCGGTCACCTTCTGATCATTCCGAATTTGGAAGGCGATTTCAAGTACATCTGCTGGCAACAACTCTTTATAGTCTAGGAATTTGTCAATGAACTCGTGATCAGGGTCGAAGGAACCAAGGTTTTCTATCAAAAGCGTCTCGGCCTCTGATCTGGATTGCTTCAAGCAGAACTCTAAAAAGCTTGTGTCTTCAGAAGCATAACATAAAATCAAAGGAAAAACTTTTAGAAGATCAAGCTTTAACAGTCAAACAGCAATTAACTCTATGAAATGACCCTAGTATATTTAGTGACATATTTTGAAATTTAATACAAGGAAACATGCATGCGTCGCGTTCTTTAGAAGCAAAGATGCAACTTGTAAGGTCATAACCCGTTTCAAGTAAATGTTGGGATGGCACTTGGTTCATTTCACTCGTGACAAATTGTAGGAAACCAAACTAATTGAAAATGTAAATAAACAACACCTACCTTTAGACCCAATCAGTCTAACCAACTCACTTTGACACCAATCTCTGAAGTCCATGGCCTCTGCAAAAGAATAAAAACATATAGGATGATTCGACCACGTATCTAAGAATACATTAACAATCTAACAGTTCTTTACCTGAATGTTTGCTCGGAGCATCTTTCTTTCCTCGATGCGATGACTGAGCAGAAACGGACAAGGACGAAAGAGAACGATCAGCAGTCCTCCTATTCCCTGACTTCTGTCGGCCTAATGACCCAACAGGACTTGCTTTGATCGGAGTGTTTTTGGTCCCCCAACTGCCTTCACTTGCAAGATGTCGGAACTCAAACCTGTTTACAAAAAGTCATGCATTTAGGAGGGGAATAATTTCAATTTCAAGCAACAAGAAGAAAGACATAATGATAATATAAGCAGAAGACACAGATCATACTGCTCGGTCTCTTGTTTGGATTGATCAATTGGACCCCAAAATAGATCATCATCCTGCTTATGTTTTGCCTGAGAAGTAGATTTGGTTTTGATCTGGATTGGAGTAGCAGTCTTGGCGGGAGAGGTAGAGAGGGACCATGAAGAACCACTCCCATGGCCAGCTTGATTTGGCAGGGGCTTTTGTGGAATTGGCAATTGATTCTGAGGCTGGATTGTAGTCTTCTTCTCCTGCTCTTTCAAAATGTCCCTCAGTGAAGTGGGTTTCAGAGTCTTCTTGGCATCTGTAGACCATGCTGGTGAAGGCGAATGGTTTGCTGGCTCTCCCTTCCAAAGGACAAAATCCCCCAAAGAAGGACCTGATGGAATCACAGGAAAAACTTCTTTTTCCTGTTGCATGGGATGGGACTTTTTACCTTTCTCAAGGGGAATGGAACTGATAGGTATCTCAGCAGAACTACTGGGCACTACAACCTTAGCTCCAGTACCCTTTGCCTTGGCCGATTTTTTACGACTCTTGTTTGTGTCTTTTGCCTCAATGAAGTTGCCATCATCAATAGAGTCCACATTTGCAGCTTTAACCTGTCGGTTAGTTGAGCTAGTTATATTTTCTGCCACCTCTATCTCTCTAAACTCAGATTTTGCCAGAACATCTTCTGCCAAAATATCATGTAGTTGGCTTTTCTTGCTCTTTGAACTTGGTGAAACTTCTGGTTTATTCACAGTCACTTCAGTAGCATCTCTCTGGTTTTCTGTAGAAATTTTAGGGTCTAAATTTGCAACAACTCCCACCCGAGTAGACAAGCTCATGGAATTGACTGTGGTTGTTATTTCAGAAACAGTCAATTCTTCCTGTGCCTTCTGCTCTTCCAGTTGAATTTCCAACAAAGATTTTGGTTTGAAACCAGGAGCAGGTTTCCAAGCTCTTTGGCCTGCTTGTATTAGTGCATGCTGCAACGAGACAGGCTCAATGAGCTTTGGCCCACTCTCGCCTTCCGTTGTTTCAATATGATTTATTTGCGTAGTTGTAGGCAATGCACCTTTCAATTGTTGGGAATTCATGATTTCAGAAGAAATGCCAGACTTCTTGTTTTTTGTCTTCAGTGGCGGCGTCCCACAAACATTTATTCCTCTTCCATCGGAGGATGCCACATTGGTGTGACCAAAATTTAACCCTTCTACTTCTAGTTGCTTTGATTGCTGTAAAGTGGATCCCTTTGACACTCCTTTTGCTTGTTCAGAAGAGTTGTTCAACCTGGCTAATTTCTGTTTTTTGGATTTCTTCTCAGTTTTTCTTGCCTCACGAAGTTCATTCTTCACTTGTGTCACAGAAGAAAGTTCATCAACAGATATTGCTTTTTCGCCCTGCATCTCATTATGAGATTCATCCACTTGGACCTCCAAACCAGTAGCATTCTCAAGCTTTAAGATTTCAGTGGCAGAAACGTCAGATGATGCTCCAGCAACAGAGTTTCCATTAGATTCAGGATGCATAGGATCAGCAGTTGCCTCAGATGCTGCCATCGTTTCTGTTTCTTTGCTACTCCAGATGTCTTCTGATGGCTGCCTTAAAACCGGAGCCTGAAATTCGGAAACCTGGGCAGGTTCCTGTATAACAGAATACTTATTTGAAGATTTGTTCATGACCCCTTGCAAATCTCCACTTTCGGTAAGAGATGAAGGTAGCATGGATTCGTTTTGATGGAGAGAGTCAATTTTTTGGGGCAAATCAGAAATGTCTACATATTCTCCATGGACAGGATGAAGAGAAGACACTTTGGCATCAACAACAAAACTGACATCCTGGGTAACTTGCAGGGGCAAATTCATGAAGCTGGTAGAAGTATGCTCATCTTGAATGTTTGAAGGTGGCTGCAGAGAACCAATCTGAAACAATTCTTGTGGTGGTTGCAGCCAAGGACCCCCATTTACTGTAGGTAATGGAGCCGTTTGCAAACGCCCAAATGTTGGTTCACCAAATTGCTGGTTCAAGTGATGCTCTGAAAGAACCTGAGAAAGCAACTGTTGTTGCCGCAACATCTGTTGGTGCTCCTCCTGTTTTTGCTGCTCCTTCATTAGCAAAAGTTTATTTAGCATTGAGAACTGCTGCATTGGAAGAGGAGTCTGGCAATGTGACTGCAACAAGTACTGCTGTTGCAAAATATTCAGCAATTGTGGATCTTGTGGTAAACCGGAGGCAAGTAACTTCTCAGCTGCCAAAAGACCAGATGGATTATCTACAGCTTGGCCAAGCATGTTTGTTAAAGAGGACAGGTTCTGTGGCTGCAGACTCGGTTGTTGACCAAAATGAATTTCAGAAGGAAACTTCTGAGCTTCATGCAAGTCAATCTTATCCTTAACTGGGTCCAGGCCATGTTGCAAAATATTCGCCAATTGTGGATCTTGTGGTAAACTGGAGGAAAGTAACTTCTCGGCTTCCAAAAGACCAGATGGATTATCTACAGCTTGGCCAAACAAGTTTGTTAAAGAGGACAGATTCTGCGGCTGCAGACTCTGTTGTTGAACAAAATGAATTTCAGAAGGAAAATTCTGAGCTTGATGCACATCAATCTTATCCTTAACTGGGTCCAGGCCACCCTGTACAGGAAATTTAGACCAACCAGTTACAGTATTATTCATTCCAGTGCCAGGCAAGTCAGATAGTCCTTGAAGGATGGTCATTAAGTCAGTATTCTGAGAATGAGGAGGCTGATGCAGATTTTCATTCATTGTGGATATAAGTTTTGGGTGAAGGAGTGAAGATTCAGATAGAATCTCTGGCCTTGATACCATTGTTGATGTATCCCTGCCAGCCCAATAAGGATTGGGCAGTGATCTCTGCCGTTCGAGTGCTATTCTCTTTGCCAAAAGGACGTCATCATTCCCACCATCAATTCCGAATAGAGGTACATTTCCGGTATTATTACCAATAAATCCTGGCAAACCTACAATTTTCACATAACCACACAATCCATTAGCCAGAAGACGACAACAGAAAAGAAGAGAACAGCTAGCGTGTCAATGTAACAAATTTAAGGTAAGACACCAATAAAAATATCCTAGCAATGCAATGAGAAAAACGACAATAAGAATTATACATATGTAAAATAAAAGATCAGAAAGAATTAGAGGTATATCAACCTTGAGATGAATTACTTATATTTGTAGACATTAGTGACTCCAAGAATCTATTTTCCGCCTCTGTTGTTGAACTAGATTTATGCACTGGTTCATTTTTCATCATATCTGCCAGCTCATTCTGCTTTGCCATGCCAAAACCAGGGGGAGGTCTAGCCTTAGCTCGCAAGTGAGGCATAATGTCACCAAGTAATAAAAAGGGTGCATCCTTTGGTGCAGTTGCAAGGCGAACTTGTAAATCTATGCCAAAATATCCAGCCTCAAACCATCCAATTATATCGCCCCCAGAAAAGGGGCCTTGAATTTCACCCTGTGGATCTTTGTAGCAAAGAATTAGGCTCTCAGCAGAGGGGGGTGGGAGTTTCTTGCCCACTTGTTCTTTATCAAGACTTACAGACGACTGCCTCATCATTATGGAATTCTCACAGCTTTGCCATTTTGCTTCATCTTTGGAGAATGATGGATTAACAAAATTACTCCCCCACTGATTCTCTAGATTCTTCTGAGGCTGAGTCCATTCAAGATCAGAGTTTCTAGACCTAATATCACTTGGAATCTCTCTCCAATCAATGCCCTGCTCTCCAAGTGAATGGGCCCGCCATGGAGTGCCAGGATGGACAGGATTATTTTCATGCATTGTAAATTGCCTACCAGTATGAGCTTCACCAACCTTTTTGTGAGGACCAGTAACTTCCCTGATAGCTGCAGAAAATAATACAGGCATCTGTAATTTTCAAGTGAAGTAACTCACAAAGAATATTAGAAAATATAGATACATGAGGGCAAAATGCAAAAACAAACACCACGATACCAGGAAACTCAAACAAAAGACAATTGAAAAGAGTAAAAAGAACATATATAACTTCATCTGATGAAAGTAACTAACAATATTTTGAAAAAAGCAAGTCCTATACATAAAACACAAGTATCCAATGTTGTTGACCAAGTCATCTATAAAATCACATTATTTTCAGGTGATCAAATGATTCAAAGCAAACTGCAAAATCAAGTAACAATTACCTTCTCCTTTGATTTTGTCATCTGCTTTACATTCCTGCATGGTTTGTTGTTTGGAGTTGGACTGCTGATATGCCTCCCTATCAGCATATCCTCTCTCTGCATGATTTTCATAACCAGCTTTTGAAATGTCATCTTTAGTATCCTCTACTGACAGTGATGCATCATCTCTGCTGCCTGCTCAGAGAAGAGAACCATAAAATAAATAAATTTCTCCAGAATGAGCACAGAAATGCAGAAGCAACTTTGATAAGTCAATACCAGTTGTGACTCGTCTTGAAGGAGTGGACTCTATAGTGCTCCGTCCAATAGGTCCTTCCTTGGATAATTGTGGAGCACCGCTGCTTACTAGTTCCCCTTTATCAATTCCATCCAAAACATCCTAGTCAAACAACAAAGAGCGTCAAATCATTATCAAGTATAAGAAACTAGGAAGTATTTACAAATCCAATGGCAAAAATTACCATTTCTTCAGAATTTGGAGTACAGAGTGCAAGTGGCTCTAAGGGTTCTTCCAGTGTAAGAGAAGTAACTTGTACAAACCCATCCAAAAGTTTGCAACATGATTTCATGTCTATCATCCGGTAAACATCTAGTAATTTTGTCCGATTATAACTCAGAGGTCCATTTTCAACCTTGTCTGAAATGGCTACCAAAGATTGAGACTGAATTATAGAACTGTTGATAAAGTTTCCACCGGAATTGGCCCTTCCGCGACCCATAGAAAAAGTAGAATTATTTTCTCCACGTCCACGGCCATAGGAAAAAGTAGAAGTCTGTTTATTTGACATTGGAGTTTGGTGATGAGAAGTCTCTCCTCTTCCTCTATTCTGAGAGGAATTAGGTCTCCATGGTCGATAATATTCACCTTCCTTTTCCTCTTTTCCATGAACAGAAAGATGAACCAACCCCTTCTCAAGTGAGACTTCACCATCTTTTCCATAGTCTACTCTATTCTCATGCAAAGCTTCCTTCTCCTTATCATCAGGTCCCCACCGTGTGTTCCATTTACTCTCACGCCGCTGATCATGATTGGTCTCCCGGTTACCCAAGTCAGTCCACCGTTCAGATGGACCACGCCGAGCTTCATGATGCCTAGTAGATGAGTTCTCTGTCCAGCGATCCATTCGTCGTGTCTCACAAAGATCTTTATCTCCATCCCTCCAGCGGTCTTTGCGCATAGAGGAATTAGTGTCCCTTTCCTCATCACGCCAGCGATCACGGCGAGCGGTTTCCATATCAACCAAGGAAGGCCGGAAAACATCTTTCTTCTTCTGGATATCATGACTCTCCTCATAATTGCCTGATGTTTTTGTTCTGTCTAAGCGGCTCCCATAAGCTGAAAATGAGCTGAAGTGGTTCTCCTGTGTATATATTGTTCCCCCATCATATGAAAAAGAATATTAAACCAACAAGCACAGATGGGAATATCCATAAAACCAATTTCCATCAATTTCTAAGCATTCTCAGTAGACAAATATTAATGAACAAGGAACAAAATGTATGCATGCAGGACAGATGGGCAAAGAATAACAATTAACTATTTCATGCGTATCCAAAAATTATCAAATCATATACATAGGTAACTACAATATTAGGATTCTAGCTACTTACCCCACCTCCCACTCCAGCCTTGCTGTCACCTGACTTTGGGAGAAGCCACTGTGGTGAAAGAGGAATAGCATTGTCAGACCCAAGGGCATCTGCACAAAATAGATGTATATATGAATAAAAAACCTTCAATCATATACATTTAATTAACTGATTTGCGACACAAGTATTGGATATCTTCTTAAATGGTTGTTTAAACTGGAGAGATTGACGAACAATTCCAGTTGCTGCAGTGCCGATGATAATCTGCATTCTTGTGCAAATTATTAATCAAGAATTATAATTTGAGGGTGAAGATATCAACTCCCAACAAAAAAAGAGAGTATGCAAAACAACTAACACTACCGAGAAGCAAAAAACATATCCAACAAAAAATTATCCTGAGACAAGTAGTCCATCATCCCAGTAACACAAAACCAAATTAAATCCCGTGATATTGCATCGTAAATGACCAATTTTAAACACTAAGCAAATTAAACTAGTGCATTATAAATGAAATTCCAATTTTCAGACAAAGCAAGTTCCCAGGAATCTACACTACTAATTAAAAATGCCACATCAGTAGGAATCCAATCACTGATATACTGGACACGAAATACTGAACACGACGTCCAATAAATACACTCACAACCATTACTATGGTGTTGTTCGGTTCGTGAAATAATTAAATTTGAATAAAAATTAAGAAACCAAGCACCATATTATTCTCAGATTACAGCGTGTACTTTAAAGGAAAATTTTTTCTTTATCTTCTCCGTTTAAAAAAAAAACCAACGACTATAAACCTAACAATAACTAAATAATACAAAAAATATCCTCACATTCCCAAAGATGAATGTAAAACCCTAGCTCTATAAAAGGAACAATTGCAAAGCAAAAATCGTCACACAAACACGTGAGGGCCCAAATATGCAGGCGAACGGCCATCTGAAGCAAGGAGAAAAGGACGCTAAGCTCTAAACAAGGGGCGAGGCTAGGGTTTTGGAACAAAAACCCTAAAGAGGGAACATTCTTAAACGAGGAATGAGATAAATGCATTGAAGCAATTTAGAGAAGTTGATTGACCTTTGGAAATCGGATGAGGAGGCGTTACAGAGAGGCTGTGGCGAGACTCGGAGCTTGAAATGTTGGCCATGGGTGATGTGTTAGAGATTAGAGCGAGAAAGTGAAAATTACAGAGAGAGAGAGAGAGAGACAGAGCCAATAGAACCCTTTTCGTTGCTTAATGATTTTTATTTATTTATTATTATTATTTTGCTTTTAGCCAAAAGAGCGAATGTAGATTGAAGTAATAGGTGCGTCAGAAGATTAACAAGGTGTCCCTCTGCGGCTCACGTTAGCCTTTTTTTTAATAATTACATTAGACATTTTAGCTTAATCGGACTAATCCTAAACTCTTAAGACTCTACCCTAAAAGTTCTAGAGGGTCTAAATCTGAAAATCTAAGATCCTTCAGGTTCCTACGTAGTCTGTACATTTCTGCGCATAAGGAGTCGTCACATACTTGATTGGTCAACTGTTGATTGACCGCTAGCCCTGCTCAGTATTAGGTTCCTAGCAGCCTTCGGATTCCCTGGTAGCTTCAACTCTCACACTGCCACTGAAAGCGAGGCATCCGTAATTGATCTGAAAAGCCTTAGAGGATCTAAATCTGAAACCCTAAGATTCTTCAGGTTCCTACGTAGCCTGTACTTTCCCTCGGATTCCCTAGTAGCTTTAACTCCCACACTGCCACTAAAAACGAGATGTCTGTAATTGATCTAAATAAGGAGCTTTGCTCAGGAAGCTAGAGGATCATCAATAGAGAACAATTATCATTTCATCTCCTTTTGCATGACTCGAACTCAAAACCTCCTGTAAAAGAGAGCTTTAAGTGAGGAGTTTACGCTATTTAGGTCATTCCTCGTTGCCCTCATGTTAGCCTTGTTTAGCGAGTTTGTTGCTCACGTGAGAGACTTGTGCTTGTTTGTTCACGCGGTTACAGAGTCATGGAAGGTAATTGCTTTCCTCCTCCTTTACGACGTTGTATTAAGCTACGTGTTCTCCACGGGAGGTGAGGTAGCGTGGTGAAGATGTGACTCAGGGAGTTAACCTTTGTTTCCTTAGCCGAAGTATAGCTAGTGGAGGGTTGCGGGATTTAAGTGAATGGTGAGAAGCGCGTAGAGCGCCACCAACGGCGTAGGTTAAGGTAAGTGGCTAATACGACTTGGGTAGAGTGCATTTTTGTGAAGTGGAGGAGAGGAACTGCGACAGAACTACAATCAGTATCTGCTAAAGTAAAGCTCTTTTTTAGACAAGGTTTGCTTTTGATAAAGACACGTAACAATCAACGGCGGAAAGCGATTCTCTGACTGCTCTCTAAACTCTTTCAAACATCTTTACTTTTACACATGGATACCATCGCCGGTGACCTCGGTGGTGGAATTTCAAACCCTGCTACTCTCAAAGTAAAGAATAAAATTACAAGTATTGATGACACACAGATGATAGACTCTGAGGAGGGCTCCATCCCTGCTCCTTCAAAGACGCTGGTCTCTGATAACCATTCTGCTGATGTCCAGGGTGCATCTTCTCAGCCTCTAAAGCCTCTTACACAGGAGACTCCATCTTCACAAACTTCCTCTGACTCCCAATCCCAGCAACAACCTCCATCGTCAACGAAGCAACCTTCCTTCAAGGAG
>JAOSBN010000006.1:2357289-2381267 GCA_027563595.1 Erythroxylum suave | reverse complement strand
ACAGCTTCAAAATCTTTCTTGAAGACTAAAAAGAATTAAACCCTAATCCACTCTCTTCTTTTCTCTCAAACCATCAAACTCTCTTTCCCTTTCTCTCTCATTTTCGTTATTCTCTACTGCTTATCCTTCCATTCACATTTTTCTTCTTCATTTATAAGTAAGACAATACTTATTCTTCCAATTATGCCCTTAATGATTGAGAATTATCCCATTTGCCCTTCCATCTATGCCTTATGTCTTTTATAATTAAGTGTCTTGCCAACAGTACCCTTGAACATTCTAACATACCACTTTCTTCCAAAAAATGTCCCCCATTGTCTTAAGTTTCTAATGAAACCAAAATCATCAATTCGGTTTAGTGATTTGAAAGATATACTTCAAACATTTTTGGATTGCTTTTGTCCAAATTAGTATACTAGGCGCATCTTCTATCTGAAATTTAAACATCTTAGGAAATGAATTAGATTCAAATTTCATCATACCATTTGTAGCTCCATGTCTCTAGTTTAACAAAAATCATAAATCATCTCATTTGGAGCTCTACCGATCTAGAAATCATCAAAATGTTGAAGTATGTTCAGTGGAATAACGCCAGTTCATAGTATTTAAGAATACACACACTGTACCCATCCCACGTTTTTCACTCAATCTTTCTCATTTAATTTCATATGGCTATGGTTTTTGTTTCAGACGTAGATCAATGTCTTACGAGTTCAATGGTTCAAGAATCAAGTCATTTGATTGTCTAGAGAAGAAGTTATGGCCAAAAGAATCAAACATGTTTTTTTCCTCAATCATACTGAACCTATTTTAGAGAAACAGCTATAACTTTCTCTAGAAATCATACTGAACCTGTGCTATTTAGATGGATCGAAAGAGGACTTCAAGATATACTACTTTTATGAAGAACACAAAGACAGATATTTTATCTTTCAAAGGGTCAAAAATGGAACAAAAGATAGGTACAGACAAAGCCAAATGAAAAAGCAGACTAATGGAAAAAGATAGATGAATTGGGAAAATTGCTATAACTTTCCCCAAATATATCAAATTAAGGTGTTACTTATATGGTTCGAAAGAGAACTTCAAGATCTAAGATTTTTCTGAAGACCTCAAAGAAATATTATATATTTTGAAGGGTCAAAAATGAAACGGAAGATAGGTTCAGACGAAGCCAAATGAAAAGGCAGACAAAATGGAAAAAGACAGATAAAATGAGAAAATTGTTATAACTTTCCCTACATATATCAAATTGAGATGGTCTCTATATGTTACAAAAGAAAACTTCAAGATCTACAACTTTCCTAAAGACCTTAGAGACAGATTCTATCTTCTGAAGGGAAAATGAAATAGAAGATAGGTTCAGATGAAGCCAAATGAAAAGGCAGATGAAATGGAAAAAGACAGACGAAATGGGATAATTACTATAACTTTCCTTAAAGTTATCAGATTGAGGTGTTATTTATACGGTTAGAAAGAGAAATTCAGGATCTATAACTTTTCTACAGACCTAAAAGATAGATTCTATCTTTTGAAGGGTCAGAAATGGAACAAAAGATAGGTTCAGACGAAGCCAAAGGAAAAGGCAAACAAAATGGAAATAGACAGATGAAATGGAAACATTGCTATAACTTTTCCTAAAAATATCAAATTGAGGTGCCCTTTATATGGTTCAAAAGAGGACTTCAATATCTACAACTTTCCAAAAGACTTAAAAGATAGATTCTATCTTTTGAAGGGTCAAAAATGAAACAGAAGATAGGTTCAGACGAAGCCAAATGAAAAGACAGACGAAATGAAAAAAGACAGAAAAATGGAAAAATTGCTATGACTTTCCCTAAAGATATCAGATTGTGATGTTCTTTATATGGTTATAAAGAGAACTTTAAGATATAAAATTTTATTGAAGACCTTACAGATAGATTCTATCTTCTAAAGGGTCAAAAATGAAACAGAAAATAGGTTTAGACGAAGCCAAATGAAAAGCAGACGAAATGGAAAAAGACTGACAAAATGGGAAAATTGCTATAACTTTTCCTAAAGATATTAGATTAAGGTGTTCTTTATATGGTTCAAATGAAGACTTCAATATCTAAAACTTTCCTGAAGACCTCAAAGACATATTCTATCTTATAAAGGGTTAAAAATGAAACAGAAGGTAGGTTTAGATGAAGCCAAATGAAAAGGCAGATGAAATAGAAAAAGACAGATGAAATGGGAAAATTGCTATAACCTTCCCTAAAAATATGAGATTGAGATTTTCTTTATACAGTTTGAAAGAGAACTTCAAGATTTACAACTTTCCTGAAGGCCTTAAAGATAGATTCTATCTTTTGGAGGGTCAAAAATGGAACAAAAGATAGGTTCAGACGAAGCTAAATGAAAAGGCAGATGAAATGGAAAAAGACAGACAAAATGGGATAATTGCTATAACTTTCCCTAAAAATATCAGATTAAGGTGTTATTTATATGGTTAGAAAGAGAAATTTAGGATCTATAACTTTTCTAAAGACTTTAAAGACGGATTCTATCTTTTGAAGGGTAAAAAATGGAACAGAAAATAGGTTCGAATGAAGCTAAATAAAAAGGCAGACGAAATGGAAAAAGATAGATGAAATGGGCAAATTGCAATAACATTCCCTAAAGATATTAGATTGAGGTGTTCTTTATATGTTTCAAAAGAAAACTTCAATATCTACAACTTTCTTCAAGACCTAAACGATAGATTCTATCTTCTGAAGAGTCAAAAATGGAACAGAAGATAGGTTCAGATGAAGCCAAATGAAACGGCAGAAAAAATAGAAAAAGACGGATGAAATGGGAAAATTGCTATAACTTTCCCTGCAGATATTAGATTGAGGCGTTATTTATATGGTTCAAAAAAGGACTACAAGATCTAAAATTTTCTTGAATACCTTAAAGATAAATTCTATCTTCTGTAGGGTCAAAAATGAAATAGAAGATATGTTCAGATGGAGCCAAATGAAAAGGTAGACAAAATGAAAAAAGATAGATGAAATGGGAAAATTCCTATAACTTTCTATAAAGATATTACATTGAGGTTTTATTTATATGGTTTGAAAGAGGACTTTAATATCTACAACTTTCTTGAAGACCTCAAAGACAGATTATATCTTCTGAAGGGTCAAAAATGAAATAGAATTTAAGTTTAGATGAAGCCAAATGAAAAGACAGACGAAATGGAGAAAGATAGATGAAATAGGAAAATTTCTATAACTTTCCATATAGATATCTGATTAAGGTGTTATTTATATGGTTCAAAAGAGGACGTTAAGATCTAGAACTTTCCTCAAGACCTCAAAGACAGATTCTATCTTCTTAAGGGTCAAAAATGAAACAGAAGATAGGTTCAAATGAAGCCAAATGAAAAGGTAGACGAAATGGGAAAATTGCTATAACTTTCCCTACAGATATCATATTGAGGTGTTCTTTATATGTATCAAAAGATATATTCAAGATATACAAGTTTCATGAAGACACCTTTCTCTAATTTAGCGTAGAACAAACCCAGAATTGCCCTTAAATTCATAACACAAATTTTTACGTTCATCCAATATACTACACCCAGTTCTCAACTTCATGAAAAATTTTAAGATTCTTAAAGACATAATTTTTATTTGATGTCTTCATCAGAAATGTATCCATAAATTTCTAGTTTAATCCAAATTAAGAATCATCTCATTTGGATAACTAGAGAAAAAGTTGTGGCTAACAGACTGAAACACACTCAGTATACATTTTCCAGATCAACCACCACTTTTGTTTCCAAATCTTTCCTTATCACAACTCATACCAAGATCACTCTTTCTACTCCCTCTACTTCTCATTTCCAATTAAAAAATCACATTTAAAAACAGTCATACCCATAAGTTGTCAATGAATGCCTGTACACTTACTTTTGTATGTGCAAAGATTCAAATTCACATGCATGTACACTGACATGCTGCTGGGCATGAAATGCAAATTTTTCTAGCTCTCACATTGCCATTCTCTCCATTGTTGAAATTTGTTCTAACCCTTAACATGGGGACAGGATGTTACAATAAGCTACTGGTCTAATTCTCTTAAGAATCTCATATGGACCAATACATCGCGGATTAAGCTTACCTTTCTTACCAAACCGAAGTATATTCTTCCACGGTGACAATTCCAAGAACACTTTATCACCAACTTGATATTCAATATCCTTCCTTTTTATATCAGTATAGGGATTCTACCTATCACTGACAGCTTTCAACCTATGTGATAGTTATGATTTACATGATGCTTTAGGATTTAATTTGTTATGCATTTAGTGTTAAAGTGAGTGTTGAGTTTGCATTTAGAGCTTAATTAGGTTAGTTTGTGCATTTAAGTATTTTTATAGGTTAGTTGGAATTCTTGAGCTTAAATTGTATACCTTGATGTGTGTGCTAGTATTGCAGGGTAAACAGGGAAGAACAGTGAAGATTTAAAGATTTCCAGGCTAAAGGACATAGGCCACGATTGTGCATATAGGCCACGGTCATGACAGAGAAAGAAGCAGCCAGGCTACGATTGTGCACTCTAAGCCACGATCGTGATAGAGAGCGACAAGTTAGGCCACGATCATGTATGTCAAGCCACGTTCGTGATAGAAAGGGCAAAGCGTCGGTCATGATCGTGACATGCAGGGCCACAATCATGCTCTGTGTTGAGCTGATGCGAAAACTTAATTTTTGGATTACTTTTTAGACCATTTCGACTGCTAGAGAATAAATGTAACAATCCCTAGCAGCCGTCAGAGTGATTAGAGAGCCAAGAATTTTGCAAAAAAAGTGAGATGTCATTAATCCTGATAGAAACCTAAAGAGAAATCAAGTGATCGAGGAAGGGGACAAAGGAAGAGAGACATAAAGACGAGTTAGACGCGAAATTCATCCCAGAACAGGTGGTTTCCTGCTATCATTGCTTCGAAGATTCCGTTCCCAAAAGTATTTCCATTTATTTCAGTTTTATTATTGTATAGAATTGAAATAGGTATTGAGATTGATTGTGTGAACATTGAGTCAAGTTTATAATCACCTTTGGATAATAATTTTTTACATTAATGAAATCTAATTGATTATGTTTTCTACTGCTTGATTGTGATTTCAATTAGGTGCTTAATAATTTAGCAATAAACTGAGAGGATAAGCTAAGTAAAAATTATCAATTTGGGCTAACGAGAGTTAGGTAAAGGATTGGATCAAATCGGTAGAGTTGTGTAATAAGAGATCTAGCATAGATTCCCGGTAGGTTAATAGTTATTTAGAACTAATTTAGGTTTTAAACTAATTGTGGATCGAAAAATTGTAATTTTCATAATTTGAATTAGAGTTTATTAATTAGGGATAAGAACTATAACTCGAGAGAGAGTAATTCTCTTTACGACTGTCTAGACCCATCGCTCGGTGATTGCATAATTAGTTAGGTTTTGTTTAATTTCCAATTAAATCCCCTTTCTCTCCGAGTTGCTTTTTTGTTTATTGTTTGATACTTTAATTTCTCATAATTGATTCTTGAATAATTTTAATTTCTACATTAGTTTGTTAATTAGGAATTGTGAACTTAGATGCCTTAGATTTTAGGACTAGTTCCCATCTTTGAGGAATCGATACCTTAGGAGCTACGCAAATGACCCGTGCGCTTGCGGTAATTACTAAGGTTATAAATAGTAAAACTTAATGCATGTAACCTTGAACGAACACTATGTTGAATAACCTAAACCTTTTCTTCAATAACTTTCACAATATCAAGCCCGATCATCTTGTTTTCACTCAATTTAGTCCAACACACTACAGTCCTATACCTTCTACCATACAATGCTTTATAAGGCACCATGCCAATGCTAGTTTGATAACTGCTGTTGTAAGCAAACTACATCAGAGCCAGATAATTATCCCAACTTCCTGGAAACTCTAATACATAACTTCAAAGCATATCTTCTAATATCTGGATAAACCGTTCAGATTGTCCATCTGTCTAGGGATGGAAAGAAGTACTAAACTTCACTTGACTACCCAAATTCTTTTGCAAACTTTTCCATAATCTCGAAGTAAATCGAGGATCACAATCAAAACTAATAGACATCAGTATTCCATACAATCTTACTATTTCATTCACATATAAGTCCGCAAGCCTATCTAATGAATAATTAGGACGAACAAGCAAAAAGTGAGCATACTTAGTGAACTTATCAACAATCACCCATTTAGCATCATGCTTCCTCTGAGTAAGAGGAAGTCCAGTAATAAAATCCATAGTAATATTATCCCATTTCCATTGAGGAATAGAAATAAGATGTAACAAACCAGATGGAACTTGGTGCTCAGTTTTAACCTGCTAACATGTCAAATATTTAGATACGTAATCCACTACATCACGTTTCATACTAGACCACTAGTAATGCTGCTTCAGATCCTGATACATCTTATTTCCGCTAGGATGCATAATGAAAACAGTGTTATGAGCCTCAAATAACTACTTCTTTTTGAGTTTATCATTAGCTGGCACACACAGTCGATCTTTATAATACAAATCATCATCTCCTTTCATAGAAAAGTTAGGTTGTTTACCTTCTCGGGTAGCCAAGATAAGTTGTTGTAACTTATCAGCCACTTTCTGAGCGTCACAAATTTCTCGCCTCAAGGTAGGCCTACCTTTCAATTGAGCTATTAAAGCTCCTTTAGCTATAAGGCCCCATTCACCATGCTACACTGACAATGCTGAAATGGTCTTCTGACTCAAGGCATTAGCCATGACATTAGCCTTACCTGGATGGATGTTCACTATACAATCATAGTCTTTAAAGAGTTCCAACCAACGCCTTTGTCTTCGATTGAGTTTTTTTTTTTGGGCAAATAGATACTTCAAACTCTTATGATCTGTGAAAATTCTACATCTTTCACCATACAAGTAGTGCCGCCAAATTTTCAAGGCAAACACTACTGCTACGAGCTCCAAATCATGTGTAGGGTAATTCTGTTCATATGGCTTTAGTTGCCTAGAGGCATAAGCAACTACCTTTCTATCCTACATCACAACACAACCCAAACCATTTCTATATGCATCACTAAACATAACATACTCCTTACTAGAAGTAGATTGAGCCAATACAAGAGCTTATGTGAGCATACTTTTCAATTGATCAAAACTATTCTAACATCTATCAGACCATTCATATTTACTCCTTTCTGTAATAGTTTAGTTAAAGGGGATGCTATCACTGAGAACTCCTTCACAAATTAGCAATAGTAGCTTGCCAAGTCTAGAAAACTTCTTAGTTCTGTCACATTTCGTGGTGGCTTCTAGTTAACAATTTCTTCTATCTTACTAGGATCAACTCTAATCCCTTGAGAAGAGACAATATGTCATAGAAAAGGTACCACTAGAAGCCAGAAATCACACTTGCTCAGGTTAGCATACAACTGTTTTTCCTGCAGTGTCTGTAACACAATTCGGAAATGCTTAGTGTGATCATGTTCATTCTTATAATAGACCAAGATATCATCTATAAACACTACAACAAACTGGTTAAAATAAGGCCTAAATACTTTATTCATCATATCCATAAATGTCATTGGAGCATTAGTTAACCGAAATGATATTACCAGTAATTCATAATGTCCATAACAGATCCTAAATCCAGTCTTCGATATGTCTACCTCCTTTACCAGAAGTTGATAGTACCATGATCGCAGATCTATCTTTGAGAACACTCCTACATCTTTCAACTAATCAAATAAGTCTTTAATCCTTAGCATCGGATACTTGTTCTTCACTGTGACTCTATTCAATTGCCTGTAATCAATGCACATTCGTAGTGTATCATTCTTTTTCTTAACAAACAAGATTGGTGCTCCCCACGGTGAGACACTGGGTTGAATGAACCCTTTATCTAGAAGTTCTTGCTATTGTACCTTTCCTTCAATTCAGTAGGAGTCATTTTGTACGGTGCTCTGGATATATGAGCAGTACTAGGCATGACTTCAATAGATAACTTCACTTCCCTTTCAGGAGGGAGTCCAGGTAATTCCTTCGAAAACACATCTGGGAATTCATTCACCATCGGAATATCTAGAAATTTAACACCCTCCTTAACATCAAACACAAAAGCTAGATAAGCTTCACATCCTTTCCTGAGGAGTTTTTCGTGCTTTCATAATAGATGCCACATTAGCTAAAGAACTAGTGCGGTTGCCACGCATTACTATTTTAGGCTGATCAAGCTTCCTAAGCACAATTTTCAACTACTGCCTGATGCTTAGACAACCAATCCATACGCAAAATCAAATCAAATTTATAAAAAGGCAATCTAATCAGATAAGCTACATATTCATTTCTTTGGATCATAATAGGACTTAAATACCTAATTAACCAACACCCTAATACCTAGAGGACTGGTTAGGTGAATGTCATATTCTAACTGATATATAGGCATCTCCTTATCAAACATTTCTCCAACAAAAATATAGGAATGGGCAGATCCAGGATCAATCAGTGCATGCATTTTAGAATTAAAGAGAAAAACAATACTAGCAATGACTTCAGATGCATCTTGAGCGAGCTTTCGATGCATAAGCTCAAGCTGAAGTAGAAGGCACGTCTGGTCGATCAACATTTTCCAAATAAGTACTCAGATTAGGTTTGTTTTGTCCAGATCCTCCACGACCTCTACCTGGTCCTCTGATTCTAGTAGCTATATGAGAGACCTCCCTACTAGCTTACGATATTTGGGACTGTCTTATAGGGCAATTAGTTATCTAATGCTCTATGCTACCACATCTGAAAGATGTATATGTAGCCCTCCAACAGGTACCCCAATGATGTTTAGAACAATGACACTCCGGAGCACCAAAACCTCGGCCCACTAAGGAATCCTTACTGGAAGCAGTAGATGAGGGAAAGTTTTGGTGCCTTCCCCTAACCACAAATCTTTGAGTGAATTCTGGTGTAGAGGAAACACCTTCATAACTTCCCTTGCCTGAGGACGGACCTTCTCTAACAAAGCCCCTTTGCTGAGCCCTTTCTCTCTTTACCATCTCTTATCTCTTTATTTTCATTACAGCTTGCACCAATCGATAGTAGTTCATTTGCTGCAGTAAAGTGAATGCAGCAAGATGCTCCTTGATCGAATCGTTCAAACCATCCTTAAACTAAAGACACCAAAACTCCTCATAAGTACTGGTTTGGTGGCATACTTGCTGAGTCGATTAAACTCCCTATCGTACTCAGCAGCATATAAGTTTCTCTGCTTTAGATTCAACAATTGTTTCCACTTCTGCCAAGTTAGAGGCACCGGTAGCTGAGGATTCCTCACCACTTATAGGCTACTTCTTGAAGAAGAGAGACAACACAGTGCACCATCTGATCTGATGGATAACTGATTTCATCTAATACCCTATTTACTTTCTCTATCCAGAACTCAGCTCTTTCAAATTCCTTTATTGACGTTCCTAAAAATTCTTCAGCTTCATACTTCTGTAGTTGACTAATTGGAGCCTTGGGTGCAATCATACAGTGTAATGATGTCATCATATCTTGAGACAACTTAACTAAAGCCTCTCTTTAAGCTAGAGGAGGAGGTGGCATCTCAGCTTCACCTCGATTAACCACATAGGGTCCAGATATCGATGGACAAGATTGTTTAGGATTATTACTCTTAGGAATCTCATCAGTGGCTTCATGAGATCTTTCCATCTTTAATTTTATAACCAAAACATGGGACAAATGGCATTAGGCCAAAACACTATAAACAGTAGTTAAGCCCTGGTTAATACTAAAATCGCCTAAATCATACTCTGATACCAAAAAATGTAACATCCATATACCCATTGGAAGGATATTTTGATGCTACATACAACAGAAGTAACACAATCCAAAATATACTAAAGCATTTTCAGAAACTCAAGGAACAAACAATTCATTATTAATTGGATCACATTCAAAACATAATATATACATGCCTTACATCCAAATCCAAATTGTATTAATGATATTACAAACCATCTACATCAAAATATAAAATGTCTCATTACATTTAATACAATTTAAAACAAATTAAACATTTCCAGAACAAAACACATTCTTCGTTGGCCTTTGTGGTTGTTATTGTCCCAGTCTTTAAACCCTCCTATCTGAACCTAGACGGGGCAAAACCACCGTGCTAAGCATAAAGATTAGTGAGGAATAATAAACCGTACATAATCCAATTAACAGTCACCTAACATCCACATATACTAAATCAAATTATATCATCCACAATCATTAAAGGTTCATATTAAAGAATAATTCAAGTATAATGGATTTCTGAGCAAAATATAATCTATCACTAGAGAACATTTCTCTTGCTAGTGTCAATCATTTAAGTATCAAAATAAGTCGTACAGATGTCAGAACTGATTATCATAATAGGGTATAAACCCTTCAGATCATATTATAAATTGTATCAAAGTAGACTTTGTTTTATATCAATTCATAGTTTATCTTATATCAAATCAAAATTTGTTTATATCAAAACTGAACATGTATTAGAATGCCAAACAAGTTAGATTGCTAATCTTTTTTACAAAAGTGGGTAACAGGGCTAATATAGGAGATATCGTGATCGTTATCACAGAATAGGAGAGACTTATGTCTCAATAACAGGAGACAATGAAGTGTCAGTAACAGGAGAAACAGAAGTGTCACAGGAGCAACTGTAGACCCTTCTAGACATGCCTATTTACCCACGACTAGGACTTAATAGTTTTTAAACATTTCAGATTTCAAAATTTTATGGAAAAGATATAATGCATATCATATGGATTAATCCATTTCACTCTATAGTCAATTAATCAAAATTAACATGCCTTGTGAACATAAACATTTGTAATCACGCACCAAAGAATTCAGTAAGCAACTACACATTATATGTAATCACACAAGTTCCTAATTCACAAACATTCACAACTAACACATTACTCTTGTTCTTTAAATCACATTGACATTCATAAGTAGAATTCATTCCTTTAATACCCTATATGTTCCAAAAGATAGATACTTTGTTATCTAATAAGACCTTGCTTAGGTTATCAATTTAATTATAAATCCAAATCTTATACAATCTTCATGGTAAAAACGTTGTCCACTATCCTTTTCCTACACCTTTATTTCAAATTTTCTCAGGGAAAATTTTGGGTCAAATTTGTATGGTAATTTTGATATAGAAACTGACATTTTTAGACAAAAATTTGTTCTTAACAAAGTTCTTAAGTTTCAAACGCAACAAAAATCATTCAATTTGGTTCAGTATTCCATGAGTTATGCTCTAAATACTATAGACTGTGCATATTTGAAATTTTAGCTAGTGCATGACCATACATGTGCACGATTGTGCATTCCATAACTGAAAGGTTAGTGAATGATCGAGCACCTAAATGAAAGGAGAATACAATCGTGCTTGTACATGATCATGCATTCTTATGATTAAAGGGCAATTAGATGATCGTGCTGGTACACGATCATGCACCCCTGATGTACATCCAAACTTGTAAAACTTATATCTCTCAATCCCGATATCCAAAATTTACAAACTTTATACCAATAGAAACCTAAGAGAAAAATCTACAATTTTATGAAGACAGCTTTATCTAATTTGGCCTACATCAATACAGTTTAATTGTTGACACAAATTTCTATCAACCACAGTGTTGCAGCCTATGCCAATACCAGTGATGTTGTCATGCAAAGGCCATATCTCTTTTGTTCGAAGTCCAAAAATTACAAGTGATATACCATTGGAAAGTTAAAAGGACGAACTACAATTTTTATGAAGACCACTTTGTCCAATTTTTCCTAGATCTATACAGTTTATTTGTGAAATTCAGAACTACTAATTCTGTCTAGTAGAATGAGTATCCAGCATGTATCTAGTTTCTAACCACAATTCTTCATAAATTCAGTACATGTTTTATCCACTTCACACATCAAACAATGCATGTTCTAACATAATACCAAGTTTAGTACTCCTTTACCTCTTCAAACTTCAAAGAACAACTCCAAATCACTTCAAAGATCCAGCTACACCAACACTTCCTAGCAATTAGCTTTTATCTAAGATTAAGGTGCAACTTTCAACATTAACAAAACAATAGTACAGAAAATTAATAGAACCTTTTTCTAGATTCAGTAACTTACCAAAAATTCAGGTGACGAAAATCCAAAGCCCAACAAAAATTCCAAAAGTTAGAGAGAAAGTGGGAGTTTCGGTGGAGAGAAGGAACCAAGGTGACTAATGGACAAAGCTGGATTTACTCTAGCAGAAACTTGCTTCATCACCAGCTAGGTGTCATTGGTTGAACATGCCACCTAACACAAAGGCATGAAGCCCATTTTCCCACCATTTAATCTTCCATTTGTAACACTTCAATTAGGCCACATGTCCTATTATTATGGTATCATTTGGCATACAATGAATGATGTCAAATGTCAATGCATTAACTATGTTAAATGTCACTAACTTATAGGCTTAATCATTCTAATTTTCATGTACCAATTTATCTTGTCTCTTAACCATTTTTTCTAGTCCAAATGTAAATTTAAATACCTTAATTCCTTAATAGCTTCAATTAATTCCAATTCATTCATTATGGTCCATCTATACTAAAATTCAAGTCACAAACCTTTCACTTTCAAATCATAGTACAATTTTAACTCATGTCATATACGTACTTCTATAAATATGTACATTTCATCTAAGGTATATTTTGAGGCCTTACAATATCAACTTTAATTAATTTTGAAACTTTGAACTAAACACGAAGCAGCTATCAGGTCACCAACTTTCATGTTTTAACAGGGAGATTAAAAGGGATGTTTAGAGGCATGTAAGACAATATGATTCAAAGGGGGAGGTGACCAAAAAGAAAGTAAGTGGTGGAAAGATTAAATTCTTGAGAGTAATAAGGGATCAACTTGAAGGAACAAAATATGAAGCTCAGTGGAATGTTAGACCTGAATCTATCAAAGACCAAAGGAGAAGAAAACAAAGAAGAGGAGAGAGATGAAAGTGGAGCAAGTAAAGAGCTGAAGGTATAAATTCAAAAGAAAAGGGACAAAAGACTTTAAAGAGTTTGAAAATCAATTTGATAGATTTAGTTCTTTTCTTAAGAGAAGAAATTAACTTTTAGGTGGAGCAAGAACACTTACAAATGGTAGCTAATAAAAAAAGTTAACGATTAATATAATTTTATTTATAAAAAATAAAAAGTTCCATTCACGCAAAAAAATTATAGTGAAAAGAGAGAATAAATTCTCATATGAAAATATGGATGATTCTAGTTAATGAAAATTATATTTCGCCAACTTGACTGTTAACCAACTTTTATGAAAAGCAAGAAATTGATTATCATATTTATACATGAACATGCTCATAACTAGAAAGTAAATTTAGCCAAAATTTAAAATTTTATGTTATTTTCGAGTTTTATTTTTTAAATGATTTTTTAATGATAGTTTATTGCATTTCAACATTTCAGTCTGGGTCACTAATCAGCTGATTGTATTAGTTGTTAGCTGATTCAGCTGTTAGTTGATAGCTGATTCTATTAGTTGATTTGACCAGTGGATTGCATTAGCTGTTTGTTAAAAATGTTTGGTAAAATTAATTGTTTAGTATTAATTGTTTATGTGTAAAATGACTTATGCGGATATGATTTAAAAAACAATTATAAGGGTATGAATATTATATATCTTAGTATTTTGTTGAATATTTTGATAAGAATTTAAATTTTAAATATTTAATTATACACAATTAAGTTTATAACTCTAACAAAAAACATAGAACATATAATAATAATAATAACAATAATAATAATAATAATAGGTTACAATTACACTATTTCAAGAAAATAATTAAATAAATACTTTTAATCATCGACATATTGATTACTTAATTTAAAACTATTTGATCTCTTAATTTAAAATGAGTAATATAATCAACTTGTGAATATTGTTCAAAAATATATAAAATTTTATTTTATCTTTATATTTAACCAAAGAATTATTAAATAATTAAATAACATCAAAAAAGAATAAAAATTTGTAAATATTAAATAATCAACTTTTAATGCATGATCAATAAAACCCACATACTAAATTAAATTAAAGGTTAAAATATAAGTATTTTCTAATTATAAATTAGAGATTAAACATTAATATAAATTAAGAAAAAAACAGACAGGTTACTTTAATTTTGCACATTAACTTTAGTCTTGCACATTCACCGGATGTTGTTAACTATGATACAAAATAAATTGAACCATACAAAACAAAATAAAATAGCATTAAAATTATTAGAAACTAACAAATACAACTCATCTATCTCAACAAGAAATTTTAATTATCCACGACAAGTTACACTCAACAAGTAAACATTTGGTTCCAATCTCAAATTCTCAATAGAGTAGAATTATAACACGACCAAACTAAAACTGATTCTCATTTCCTCAAAGTCATTACTTATGCTTTGCCTAAACATTCAGACTCCCCAACATGCAACTCCAAATTCATGTTTTTTTTCCATTCTGCCTAAAAGCAACACACGCCCTTTTCTTTCAAAAACTCACCATATTAAAACTTTTATTTTTTTTCCTTGCTTCCTAGCATGCCCTTGTTTTGCTTCTTCTGTGGTTACATTTTGGTTTGCTTCTTTTGGCTTGGTTGTACGCACACCTGCACGTCGTTTTGGCGTGCACTATGTTTTTTTTGTATACAATGGAAGTAAGAAACAAAAGCAAAAGCAGGTCAGTAGTCGGCTAATCTCCTGCGATATACCATTCCTTGCTTGTCTAATTGTAAACAGTCTGTCAATTCCGACAGAGGTAGTGAAAGAAAATGGAGTCCCGGTCGGAGTCGCATAGCTAGTTTAACTAATCGGTTGGCACTGTGATTCCCCTCCCAATGAATATGTTAGAGATGCACTTCCCAGTCACGATCTAGCAATGCCCGTAATTTCTACATCAAGTTATAAGCCATAGTTAGTGCAAAAATCGGAGGAGGAAAGAATGTTAATTATCTCTAAGAAATCGACTTCCAATAAAAGTCTCTTATACCCAAGCTTCCACGCCAATCTTAGCCCCTCGTTGACACCCCAAATTCCTACCTCCAATGGAGAACATACCTCAATATTCAGTAAGAATCCCCCGCACCAACGCCTGCGGGACTGCCGTGGCAACTGGTGTGCACTATTTTGCTTCCTCTCTCAGCGTCTGCGTGTTTTTCTTTTTCACCAGCCTTGCTTCTGCTGCGTCGTTTTGGTCCTGGTGGGGTGTCAATTGCTATGCGCTTTTGGCTTCTCTTATTTGTCCATGTGTTTGCACTTTGGTTCCTCTCAGCAGCATCTCCTGCGTTGCTTTCTTCATCTATTGTGGCGTTTTGGTCACTCTTCTCCAACTTGCGTTTTCTTCAGGTGGTGTTGTCGTGAAGAGAAGACATTTAAAGGAAAAAAAAGAGAAAAATCTACCTCAAAACATTCTCAGTTAATTGTCGCTGTCTGTGGGTATTATTTACGCTGACGGGTGAGTGCCTATTACTTACCTGTGTTTTTATTGCCAGGACTTGAAGTACAAAACTTATTCGGTCTTGCTCAGGACAAAATCAGTTCTTTTCACTGCGTTAATTGTTACCTCAGTCGAAGCGTCTTCGGATTCTGTTTCTCTCAGATCATCTTTAACGCCGCTTGCCACTGATCTTTGTTGTCGTCTTATTCTTGTTAACATGAGTGTTTGACTTCTTTATCTTATTTCTCATTTATCTTTATTAATTGATCCTTCAAAACCGTTGTGATTTCTGATGCCCCTGCTTACATTCCTAATTGATAGTCTAAAAGTCTTATGTTATAGCTTAATCACTTCAAGTCTTCAAATACAGGTGTCCGAAGAACTATGAACTGGATCCAGCGCAAGATCTATCGCTATAATGTCACTTTTGGTCTCTACATGCTTGACTGGTGGGAGCGTTACCTTTTCAGTATCTTTTTTGCGTTTGGAAAAGGGTCATAACCCAGTTTGAAATTCTTGGAATTAAGTTTGGACATGATGCTGGTTTTGATATTTGAATTAGTGGCTGGACGAAAGCTTAAACCTTTAGGACTCATTAATCAGAAGGCGCTTTGGTTCTTAAGGTTTTAGTAATTCGAAAGTTCCTTTTCTTTTTAATATATCTTATGACCCAGTTTGAAATTCTTGGAATTAAGTTTGCACTTGATGCTAGTTTTGATATTTGAATTAGTGGCTCGACGAAAGCTTAAACCTTTAGGATTCATTAATCAGAAGGCGCTTTGGTTTTTATGGTTTTAGTAATTTGAAAGTTCCTTTTCTTTTTACTATATATGGGTTTGTGAGGAGTCCTCTCCTACTTGTCTGCTGCTCATTATATTGTATTTCTTTGAATTCTTTAACCTATTCAGATACTTTGATGATCGTATTAATGTGGTTCATATTCTATAATGGGTCAAAACGTGCAACTGACTTCTTCAAGAGGTAATATCGTTTATTATATCTATTTCATTATGATTGATATGTTAGAAGAGTTGGTAGATTTTAAATGTAAATGAAGTGATTGTGTTAAATCAGCAGTATTGGACTTAAGTTTCAGCATACCTTGTTGACTAGACGCTCAAATGCCTACATGCACATTCTTGCACTCCTAAAATCCGCTTATCTTGTCATGATCTCTTTGTCCATGTGATGAAACTGCATTCAGATACAATTTTTTGTATTATTTGCAAGATTATATGTTAGGAACCAGAGTTCAAAAAGAGAGAAAGAATTCAGAGAATCAAAGCATTGATATGGTTCCGACTCTTAACAGAAATATCCTCATTGTCAATTGAGGTCGTTGTGCATTGATATGGTTCCGCCTCTTAAACAGAAATATCCTCATTGTCAATTGAGGTCGTTGTTCTTCGAAAAACCATTTGAAATGTGTTTTTAGCTTGTATGTTAGTTGATACAAGTGATAAGGCTTTTACATTTGGTTGATATAAGTGATAAAGCTTTTACGTTGAACTCTCATGGAATAGTAATCTCACTTGAATTTGAATCTCAAAGAGCACTTATTTGATATGGAGATCGAAAACCCAACATTCATCTTCTTTTTTTTTTTTTTATTGCTTCTTCAAATAATGATGCGTTGTAGGAACTAGAAATCAGGTAGTCATGATTGAGATGTTTTCCCAGCTTACGTGTTGTTCAGCAACGGAAATTCCTGATTAATGAAGCTGTTTCTTTCAGTTCTTATATTATTCTCTTGCTCATCAGGGGCTTCACTTATTTCAATCCAGAAATCAGCAATGATGCGTCTGTTTAATGTTCCTAACGCAATGCCCAGAAGAGGAGATTTCTTTCTTTTATTTCAAGTCATGGAATGAATCTTTTTATTGTATCACTTCTGAACCTGCTAGCTATTGCTCTCAATATAGCCATGCGGAGGGCTTGTCAAGAATGGAATTGTTTAATATAGTTTATACCAAAATCAGAAGTTGAGATCTATAAACTTGCACAGCTCTATCAACTGGTGGATTGAACCACTTAGGTGCATTAAATATGTGCTTTCACCTTGATTAAGTTTGAATTGTTTGATTTGTTGAAATAGTAGATAGGATTGACGTGAACCAAATGTTGTCTATGATATTAACTAATAACTTACTCTGATTCTGTTCGGATGATGTTATCGATGCCATTAATTATATCCTTAGATCATTTCAGAATCCTGGAGTCAATAAACAATTGGCACCTAACTGCTTATCTTATTGAAGATTGTAATATGATATGTTTATAGCATTTGTGATGAAGATGATGGTTTGTAAAGATCTGATGGTAGGGTGACATGATTCTGTGATTTTTCGTATGTTCAAGAATCAAGAGATTGCAGGATGTTCTCTAGTTGCTTGAGATGCCAAGGCTCAGTACGTTAGTGCCAGATTTTCCCTCGAATTACTTAAGCTTATGTTAATGCGAATTTCGAATGTTCATATTCTTAAAAAAATTTAAGAAATTAGAGATTGCAGTATGTTCAATTTTGGCTATAAACATGCAGAACGAAATATCAGAGCTGTTAATCAGTGAGAGGGCTCTTTTGATGTGCAAGTTAAGGAAGAATTAAACTTTTTGAAATGGCAGTTTTCGTTATAATTTTTTAAAAATTAAAATAAGTTATATTAACATAGCAAAAACTATTTCACAAAACATTACAATAAGTCATATCATCTACAACAAATTAGCCTAACTAACCAGTACACAAAATATCTACAATAGATAGCATTATAACAGCCAGCACTCTTTGAGTTCTTGGCTAACTAAGCTTTGTTTGCCATTGGCAATTAACAGCTCGTACCTAGTTCAGTATATATGACTCGCAAGCTGTTGTTTGCCTTCTTCTAACACCCTTGTATATTCTCCTATTTCTTTCCCTCCAAATGGAATAAATGGCAGTATGAAAAGCAGTCTTATAGAAATTCCACATCAAAACTAGACTACGGTGATGAAGATGAAGGGGTAGTGGGAAAAGAGAACAGAAATCAAGCTAGGCGATACAGGTTGCTCCACATTGTTAATTTTCAGCCTCTTCTACCCACACTGCACTACAGATATAATTGTCTAAATAAGCCCTTACTTAAGAATGAAACAACGAAAGCAATTGAAATCATCAGTACAATGGAAAAGCGAGTTGTAAGTAGTACGAAATGTATGATATCTAGAAAGGAACACAGATTGAGACCAATGAAAAATAATAAGGTAATAACACTAAATTGGAGATTTTATAATTTCAAATATAATATACACTTTCTTCTCGAAGTTGGAGTAATCCTGAAAATTAACCACTAAAAATGTTAATTTGGTTTTCATTGAATGAACCGATACAGTACAGATTATAGAAATGAACTATGGCCGCCCCCAAGTGGCACTTTTGGCTTCAACTCGCAAGAAACTTTCAAACAGGGACAATTGCTGAAGCCAATGCTCTGAAACAATCAAAAGTTCAATAGTTATTGATAAATGTAAATATATCACTTGGCTTCGGAAATAAAAGGGTAACTTACAGGGATGCTCAGTAAGTATCCACCACGATTGACTAGTACCGGTAGGCTTCTTCTCGCCGCAACTGGAATATGTTTCAATAATTGGAGAGCTTTTTGTGCTGACAACTTGAGATAATCAAAACAGATGCTTTCCTTAGGTATCTGCTGTGTGTTTTTGTGAATGTAAAATTTTTGTTGATGTAAATCTTCAAAATTTGAAGATTTGGACAACATGCCAAGATACAGCCAGTCAGGTTCAATCATGTGTCGCACTTCAAGAGGCAAGTCGTCGCAAATCTTGCAAGAGCAGAAAAGATGGCACCTACTCTCCACTCGCACATTCCAATCACAATCATCTTTCTCAGGATCCGAACCAACAGAGATGTCCTTCCTTATCTCCCATGTCACCAAGAATCTATTCATGAAATATAAACTTTGACCAGGTAGAAGTGATTCACTTGTAGATGCTATGGTGGTCTCAACCTGATCCTTCAAGTCGTTATCAACATTATGATCCTTCAAGTCGTGATCAACATTATCTTCAACTTGACGCCTAAAGTACTTGATTTCGTCCCTTTGCAATAACAGAACTTTCCCATGTGTTGATTCACTTATAATATTAAGCCTTTTAGCTTCAGCAAGTACTGATCTAGATGTTACATCCAAAAAATATGCATCTGCTGCATCTGGAACAAAATGTTCAGAATATGTTTTTCCAGCAGCTACGATCTGTGCTATATCACTAGGAAAGCTCTGCCTTTGTCCCCCACTAGAATAACTATGAAACAATTCCGACTTGGAAGGCAAAGGACAATCAACAGAACAGCAAACCAAGACCTTTGTTCCCTTGGATCCTGGAGCTGGACAGAGATAGCATCCAGCTGCTGTAAAGGACGTCTGAAAGATAACAAAGGATAATCCTTGATTGTGTGAGCAAACAAAGATGGCAAACATTTATATTAAAAGATACATGCAAAAATTTTATTAGAGAATGATTAGGGATCATGATCAAACCTGCCGTATAAACCAGCTAGGCAGATATATGAGGAGAAAAATAAATTTTCTTTCGTCAGCGGTTCTGTTCTATCTGTCTACAAATGAACTTATTGGTACCCTTTTATATTTCTGGTTGGATTAATTAAGCTTCCAACTTGTACACAAAAGCAATGAGGAGGGACAAAATAAGGCAAGTCCTTTTGCATATTTCATTAAAAACTCCTTTCGTCATATTTGTGTTATGCAGCCACATTTAAGATCTAGTACTTTTCCAGACTGCATAACATTACAATGCAAAGTAAGGAAACAGCAGAGAGATTCCTTAGCATCTTATAACTTAATGCTTTCATAAGTATCCTTGGCATATCACTGACTTAAATTTAACATGCTTCAATTGTGTCTAGTTCCGCATCTAAGCTAGGAAAAGAAATGCAAATATGAAGAGGTGAAATTTACAGTACCTTGCATGGAAAAGTACCAAAATAGTTTAACAACAGTTTAGAAGTATTGCCCCTGACAGGCCTGTGTCTTTGAGAGATAAACTGACAGAATAAGATAAAAATAATCAAAAACTATTCCCAAACCATACACCAAAAAGTTCTCCCAAGAGAGGGATTATGCTATTAACAGATATACTAAGATAACAATTACCTGCAAGACCAATGAAATGAATTTTGAGAGGCACATTTCTGCAAGTTTAGATGGATCAAGGATCTTTAAATCAACAACAGCATATGCCTGCTGCTTATGAAATCAACCCTCCAATATTGATAAAAGAAGAAGAAAAGAGCAAAAACAGTTAATTATTAGATCACAGTAAAAACCTGCAGACAAAATTTCTTGAAAGCGGAGCTGGAGAAAGTAAAGCTAGGTGTAGAGAATATAAAAATATGTGTTCACGACTCCAATGTAAGCTTACATCCATGATCATCACTGCCTGATTGATTAAATTACGACAAATATGATCAACATAAGCACGTGTCGTTCGGCAGGCAGTAATTATACTTTGCAGCTCAGACTGGAAGGTACCTGAAAAATAGAAGCTTCATCAGAGAAAGAGTAAATTTTCCTACCTCCAAATTAGGGTACAATGTGCCATGAATTTACAAAAACTAGTTCATTGTAAAAATAGCACAAAGCCCAAGCTTATGCCATTTAGGACATCACCAAAACACAAGTGTTTCATAGTTGAACCTGCACATAGGTACAACTAAATACACGCTTAAACTATCTGTCACATCTGACAGTACTCACATGAAGATAAATTTCTTAATGATGTCCGAATCCTATTCCGAGCATACAATAGGCTTTGATTTGTTGGGTCTTCCACCCACTCCAGGGTACCTGCTTGGCATACCTGCCAAAATGAATTCATATTATAAATCAAAATCTGTAATTACAAGAACTAGAAAAAAAAATTCTCTCCATCTTTTGAACTTACTTTATACAAGGCTTCTTTTGAGAAATACAAGAGTGGACGAACTATAAGTATGCCTTCATACTTTGAGAATGGGACGGTTGAATTTGTGCTTGACAAAAATACTTGAGAAGTAAATGCCATGCCAGCAAGTCCAAGAACACCACTATTGCGGGACAGTCTGAGTATGAACAACTCGGCCTGCATGTCAAAAGAATCCATTGTAGTTCAAGTATGTATAATCCATCAAGGCCATATTCGAGAGATAAAACCACACAATAGTTATCATCTTACAAATTTTAAAACTCTTTGGGTTTAAGCATGGTTTTCTTCATTATTGATCCACATGTACAGCTAGGCAGTAATGCACAAATGAAAACTTAAAATAAAATGACATTTCACACCTGGTCATCTGCATGATGTGCAATGAGTAGCACACTGATCTGGTGTTTCATGCAGATGTCCTGAAATATTTGATACCTGAATTTCAGCAACATCAAAGATATCATAATTTTATGATCAGAATATCAGAAAAGAAAAGGAGAACAGTCAGACAGAAGACAGATAGAACGGCATCATCAGATTATCATTCCAACAGCAGGAAAAGAAAAAATAACCTCATATTTCGAGCATCTTCTTGCAAGTGGCCCTGTTTAGGTCTCCCATTGGGCCAGCTACAATGGGCAATTTCATTTCTGATTCCTAATCATTCTCCATGTTAGTCATCTTACTTCGAAGAGATCAACCAATCGATGAGCAAATAACTGAAAGTACGCTTACCCATTTTAGAAACACGGCCTGAAACAATCTCTGCCTCATCTTTACTCTCAGCACGTAACCCATGATCAACAATAATAGCCAAAAGCCCATCAATTGAATCATCGCTGGTGGAAACAGCATCAGAACTGCCTTTTTTCCAGCTAGCAGTTAGGTAACAAAGCGCCATGCTGTCAGGACCACCAGATACTCCTAAAGCTGAAATTTTGAATAACAAGGCAAACAACAAATTTTTAAGTCAAAGTCATAACGTTTCCAATTCCAATTCTTATCCCATAATGCCCCATACAATGAACAGTTATCAAACACCATAAGTCAACCGAAAGCTTAACACCGCAAATTGATATTAGCAAAAAAAAGGAAAGAAATGTATTAGGTTCATCCACGTTGATCTTTTGCCTCCACCAACTAAATAGAGAAAGGGTAAAGATTTATCATTTTTCCAGGTTCACCTAAAGTTTTCAAGAATTAACCGCAAAAGCAGAAGATAAGCCAACTTTTCAAGAAACCGCAAACAATAATATCGAGAGCCCTTAATATGTAAATTCACAAAAATAATTCTAACCAATAAAAAGAAATTTAGCAAGCTTCAGCGCAGATCATTCCCACTACAGCTACCAAAAATAGTTTCTTTAATATTTCCATTTCCCATGAGAAACAACCAAAAAGCAATACTCGGAAGACTGACCAATACGGTGGTGGGGTTGAAGACCAGCCATAGCCATCCTCCTGGAGAAGTCCTCCTTGTACTTGGCCATGGCGACATATTCTCCGGCAAGACCAACACAACACCGGCCGCAAAACGACCGACAAGGAGATACGCGGACAAGACAAGGACGATGACAACGGCCTGAAAATGATGGGTTTTTCCTGGAAAGCCGAAGCAAAGCTATGAAGGAGAAGGTGGCTTTATCGTTGCAGGAGGCAGTGGCCGTTGGTGAGAGGATGAGCCCTCGCGCCATTTCTCTTCATTTACTGCTACTAACTGAAGAGAGACGGAGCTCTGACACGTACCTGAAGGTTTTGATGCCGACGCCGCGTCTCTCTCTTATGTGTTGTGTTCTAGCTTATCTCCAAGTTATTTTATTGTTTGCTCAGAGAAAAAAAAAGCCTAATAATTTAAAATAATAGCCAAAGATTAGTCATTTAGATTTTTAAAACAACGTCCTTGACGATTCACGCTGATTAAAAAAAAAAAAAGATTTGTGTCGGAGTCACATACTTGAAATATAAACTATAGTCAATTTTTATTTATTTTGATCTCTTAATTTATGTTTAATTAGGTAATTATTAATAAAATAGAATAAAATAAAAATATAAATAGAGAATTTTACATTACATTTTATTTCATGCTAAACAGTAAAAATAAATTACTTTCGATCAAAAAATTTAGAATGAAATATAAAATGACAACATCTTAATATATTACATTATTAATTCTTTCATCTCTCTCAATCAATAATTTTTTAACATTATGTTACTTTATATTTTATTTCATTATAAATCATTTCATTTCATTATAAATCTTAAATCGAACTAAACATAATCTTATAGAATTTGTTCTATAAATCAATTGACTGGCATATAAGCTAGGAAACTTACAATACAACTCTTTAAGACTCATCGGTAAAATACTCCACAAGATTAGAAGTAATAGCGCGAAGAATCTGAGACAATGCCATATATCTTGATAATATTATTTTCCTA
>JAOSBN010000006.1:2337797-2357189 GCA_027563595.1 Erythroxylum suave | reverse complement strand
AATAAATTTGTTTTTAATAACTATAATAATATTTAAATTTAAAATAAAATTTTGTCACTAAATAATAATTTCTACTAAAACAAAATCGTTACAAAAGGTTATTACTTACGTTTACAAGAACATCTTTAAAAACATTTACCTACAACAAGAAATTAGTTGCTAAAAATATTCTGCTACAAAAACAGAATCATCACTAAAAACCATTAGCTACAAAAAAATTGTCACAAAATTTTGTTACCTATGTTCACAAGAACATCTCCAAAAACATTTATGTATAACAAAAAATTAGTAGCTAAAACTATTCTGCTACAAAAAAAATCATCAATAAAAATAATTACCTACGATTATGGTTTAGTAGGTAAAAACTTTTATCTGCGAAAAAATACGTCACAAAATCCTATGTACGACGTTATTCGTTCTTGTTGGTTATATCTTTTACCGAAAAAAATATTGTATCCAAAACCTTTTTGCAACGATTTCAGGAATACGTTGTGGATATTGTTTTGCTAACGGGATTCAATGAACACTACAACAAAGTAACCCTTTCCCGATGATGTTTTTTGCAACGAAAACATATTTGTCGCAAAAAGACAACCTTTTGTGACGTGTAAAAATGTTTGTCACCAAAAAGTGTCACCCAAGGGAAAACCTTTAGCGATGTTCACAGAAAATTGTCGCACAATCGAGATCAATGGGTGACGATTTCCAATATTCGTCACAAAATAATGCAATCACGATGCAATCTATAAACGTCACTATAACTTGTCAAACATTTGGCAATGATCTTTGTAAATCATCACTAAATGTTATATAGTTTGTGACGATATTATTAAACGTCACCGAAAGGTCAATATTTGGTGATGAAAGTAATAATTTATCACGAAACCTTGTACATGCAGCGACAACTTCTAATCATCGCTAAATATCAAGCATTCAATGATGATATCTTGAAATCGTCACTAAATGTGCAACATTTAGTGACGAATTTTTACAAACGTTGTTGAAGGTATACATTTGGTGACAATTTATGGAAATTATCACCAAATGATTGACATTTTCATAAATTATTAAACTAACAATTTTATAATTTATCATAGTTAATATATGTTTTATTGGAGATTTGTTTTAAATGTTTAGAATGTGTTATTTGCAATAAAAAACTCACAACACATTTTTAAGTGTTAAACAGTAGTATTAATTAGTCATTAGTATTTACTAACATTGTAAAAATTAGTTATGAAAATTTTTAAAATTTTATTAATATAATGATATGATATATTGAGTAGTAGAAACTTTGAATTAGAAGTTACCCAATTCATATACTCATAAAACTATAACAGTAACAGTCCACATTTAATAGTACGTAACTTGACTCCTAAATAGTAGATATGTCATTTGGAAAATTATTATAGATACAACAACAAATAAACTTTAAAGTTGAGTTTAGTTGATTGGCTCGTTAACTGACAATGATATAATTATTTTTTGGATTCCAAGTAACATGAGAGTCGGTAAAGGTAAATGAGTTTCCGATGTTTGGATTCCCCAGAAGGGTCCTTGCGCGTTTAAACGCACCAATTGAAATAGTAACAGTTGTTCCCTCAAGTGTAGGGTTTTTTACACCCTCTTGCAATAGCTTTTCCGCTATAGCTAAATTTTTAGAGGATGCAGTGAATAAGTCGCTAGATTTAGTACCTAAAACAAAAACAATATATATGTTAGATATTGTCATATTAGTAAATGTTTAAATGAACTGAAATTGGAGTGACATGCATACGTGCATGAGTAGATGAAGTATTCGGAATTGACAAATTTTCCCAATTACAATTTTCCTAATCCTTTATGGAGTGTTGTGACATCGCTCCTGCCTTTATAGGCATATATGTCACCTTCGAAACTGAAGGAAGCTTAAAACAATATATAGTATAAACCATTAAATGTGAATGTATATAATAACTTCATAAAAAGAAATGAAACGTACATAATAAGGAAAGTGACATTATTCGAATGATACTAAACACCTTGAAGAAGAAGATCCGCCATGGAAGGCAAACGATGATTAGTATATAAACTGGAGATTTCTTTTTTGGTGTTGGTTTGCTCAGTAGGGACAATTTTGCCACATTCCTCCTAACGACATCCATTAGGGTCATCTAGAACAAGTCTCCATGTCGATATTCCTTCATTAATAATGTTAAGAGGTAAATTCTGTAAAAGTTTTTTTAGAATAAAACGATGATATGTTTAACTCCAATTTTAATGACAACTAAAACTAGTCTAGTTTAGCTTTTATACATCTTCAATGTGCCTAATGATATGAAAGTTGCCCTTGCTAAAAAGTAAAATACTCTTGGAACAATTTCAAGAGTATACAGAAATTTCATCGAACACCTTACAGACATGACAAACTCATCCAAAGATCCAAATGCAAATTATATATTTTCTGTTCTATCATACTAACATTAACACATTCCATGCTACTTCCATTCATAGACAACCTAAAACTATGCAATGAATGCATATATAATTGCCCGCTTAGAACTGAACATAACACCTTCAAAACAAGTGAAAGCCTAAGGGTGTATATTGCTAAGCAAGATGCATTAAAGTAAGTTCCTCATGAGGCAAAATCCAGAAAGAAATTGAGAAGATTCAGTAACATTTATGTCAACTAAACCGATGAAGACTCCGAAAACTAGTTGAGCAAAATCCAAACTCTCTAACAATAATGTGCAAATATCATAACACAAAGAAATCAATGAACAAATATAAAACACAAAGAAATCAACTTTACACCACAAAAAACACCCTATGTACAGATCTACGCAAAGAATGTCCAGATCTACCCTGGAAGGATAAAAATCTCAACTTTGGCTATTTAACAGTGGTAAAATACTTGTTGTAGAAATGAAGATGGCAACTAAAAATACAACAGATAGTAAAAAAGAAGTGACAGGATTACAGAACGTGGTTTGAGATGTAGGATGATGACTTTGATATGTGGGTAAGACATCAAAGATCGATGGTTTTAGGAATACTTAACGGAAACTATAGAGGAAGAGATGAGTTTCATATAAAGGTAAAGGTTTCTTAACAACAATAAAGATAGATAAAGAAGTAAAGAAAAATGCTTGGGATGATATTTTCAACAATTTGTAGCAAATTGAAATTTTTAGGTGACGATTTCACAGATTCGTAGGAAAATGTTATAGAATTTGCAACGTTACAAGTGTTTGGTAGCCAAATCTTGGAATGTTGTGAGGATTATAAATTTTTCGCAAATTAGTTCCAAATGTATTGGTGACATTTATCATTTATCGTAGCTAAAGCTTTTTGATTTTACAATGAATGTTGTTTTCGAAGTGGAATGTTGCAATTGTAAAAAAAATTTAGGAAGGACTACGTCATCTGTTAGGAGTTAAATTCGAAGATGCAACCTTCATCTTCCTCTCCTTTCTGTGTTTTCTCTCAACTAAAATGTTCCCTCCTTTCTTTAATCTTCCTTCAGTTGTTCTTGTCCACTTTCGACAAGAAATCTTCCCTCCATCATCTCGTAGACCTCCGAAAATTAGGTAAGTTTTATTTCATTTTTTGTTCTCATTTTTTTAATGTCTTGTTGGAACCGTATATATAAGTTCTTATGGTTTCTGCATTTTCTTTAGTTCTTTGCATCTTCTGAGTAGCAAAATGTTGGGTTTGTGTGTGTGTTGTGTGAATGATGGTGAAGAAAGGGGAAATAATGAAGTAATTCATGAAGATATGTAATGAAGTAATTCATGAAGATATGTGTGTCTTATGTTCTGCGTACAAGACGTTGTTGAAAGTCATGTTCCAACTTTCAGCTTATACGAACAATGACATGGTTTCCATTGAGAGAAGTAGGTTTAGGCATAGAAATTGTTTGAATGAAACTATCTTGTCACAAGTGTTGGTGGTGATATGGAGAAAGTATATATATATATATATAAGAAGACATTAAAAGTTGCAATAGCTTTTATTGGACTTTAAAGACCAAATTAAGTTATAGTTTTTTATTGGATTTTATAGATCAAATTAAGTTATAAAGTCTATGTCAAAAGCAGAAAAATTAAAGTTAGCTAAAATGCATTCCATTAAGAAGATGATGTAAAAATGTGTATTGGTCTTCAATACAAATTTGTCAAATACTAAGTAATTCAAATGATGATATTTTAGAAATTATAGAGAGAAATTTGAATTATTAGAGCAAATTCAAATTTAAAATATCGTCAATTCTAATATATTCTATTTAAAATTCAACTAAACCACCTTTTAAAAATTAAACTCAACTCATTAAATTAAATTAAATTCAAACCAAATTGAATTAAACTTAATTTTTTATTAGGAAGATATTTTAAAATATCAAACTTGTTGACATTTTTAATTCAATATTAAATTTTAAAAATTTTTCGATTAAGTGACTAAAATGACTTTATCACTTGTCTACAATATTGACTTAGTTTACAAACTTTTATATTCACAGTTAAGCTAATAAGAACCTTAGAAAACTTCATTGTGCCCACCAATGCAATTCTTTATTTTTCGAAAAAAGTTATCAATTTTATTATTAAAAACACTACCACCTTATTAAAATGAAGGAGATAACTTTTGTGTTATGTTAATGCCTAAGGTAGGTCGACATTGAAATTCTTTAACCTTCTTTCTTCTATATGTTAATTATTGTCATATCCTACTCTTTGTTATTTGTTCAATTTATTTATGATAGAATTTGTTGTTCACCAATTCCATTGTCATACTATTTTGAAAATTATGTGTTCCTTTTTTTGCTTGGAGTCAATAATCACATACAACTATACATCTTTAGGTATGAGAATTAGTAGTAACCTTCTTTGTTTTATATATCGGTTGTCATTTCATTTTATTTTATATTGTTTACTTAATTGTTACTCATAAACTAAAACAATGTTGTTGACTACATGTAATATTAAACATAGGTTTTTTAAACCTAATATAAAATGAAAAATGCATGTTATAACTTTGTTATCTTCTTGTATTGTATAGCTAAATGGTTAAGAGTTGGATGTCTTATCGAAATGGTCAACCAAATACGTAGAAGGAGTTAAGAGTTTCATGCAATTTGTAAAGGATCAAATGGGTAAGGATTGTAGTATTCGTTGTTCATGCATTGATTGCTTAAATGTGGACTTTTAAAGTCAATATGTGGTATATAATCACTTACTCATCCGAGGCATAGACAAATTTTATAGTCCATGGCTTTATTATGGTAAACTTAAGGAAGCAAGTTATAGTAGAAGCGTCAGTACATCTTATGATGGGAGTTACAATAATGATGTTGATGACTGTGATGTGAATGATGATGATGATGATGATGAGACTGATGAGATGTTAGATGATTGTCAAAATTATATGGAGACTGTGAATGAAATAAGAATGCCTAACATAATTGGTAGTATGATCGAAGATAATTTTGGGAAGTTATTGAAAGTTGTTCAAGAATAATTATATCTGGGGTGCGATAATTTTTTTCAACTCCCATTTGTTTTGAAGTTGCTGCATTTGAAGGTTTATATTAAATGGAATAACAAGTTGTTTGACATGTTAATTGACTTACTAAACGATACATTACCTAGGGGAAAAAATTACCGAAATCTTACTATGATGCAAAGTGTAAGGCCCCAAAATATGCACTAGTTGAAATGATGCATAATCATAAAGGTGCATGTGAGATAGGAGTTAAAATTGTGTTACGATTTGAATGTGAAAGGTATATGACTTGAAATTTGGTATTGATGGACTATAGTTAGTAAATTGGGATTAATTGATACCATTAGAGAATTGAGGTATTTAAATGTATATTTGGACTAGGAAAATCACTAAGTGGCAAGTTAAGTTGGTATATAAAAATTAGAATGATTAAGCCTATGAGTTAGTGACATGTGGCATAACTAATACATTGACATTTGGCATCATCCATTGTGTGACAAATGGCTTGACAAGAATGTGACAAATGGAATTGTCAATAAGTTGACAAGTGGCCTAATAGAAGTGTTGCAATAGGCAACATAAATGGAGGGCAAAATGGAAGGCATGCATTGGAGACATGTGTCCATTCATCAAAGAGACACCTAGTAGCGTAGGTGTTACATTCTTGTAAGAAAATTCCTGCAGCCCTCACTTTGTTTCCAATCTCTCCACCGAAATCATCCTTGACCATGTTTTGAATTTTTGCATCAATCCTCTATGTTATCACACAAAGTCCTTTTCCAAACTATTCATTAAGGGAGCTACTTCATGTTATCCTTTTTGTTACTATCTCTATGGTGTGAAGAATCATCTTAATTCCACCTTGATCTTGAAGTTCGGTTTGGTTGCTTGAAAGGAGTTGATATAGTGCGATCTTTGGAGTTATTCTTTGAAATTAAAGAGCTAAGTGAATTATAAACTTAGTATCCTGTGATAACATGTGTTGTTTGATGTTTGATATGGATCAATTGTGTACTAAATTGGGAAAGAATTGAGGTTTGATACATGCTGGAAACTGGTTCGGATGAGTAGTTCTACTGGATAGGTTTCGGTATTTTATCCATATCTTGCTTTGTAGGTATCCAAATTGGATGAATTTAAATTGATATTAAACTAGAAACTTATATCTAAAACTTTCATGAAGGCGTTTAATTTTATTTCTGTCACTAAGCATGTTAAAATTTGGCTTGAAGTTGAGTATTTGGAAGCAGTCACTGTTTGTGAACAGTCTGTAGTCATTTGGGGATAATTTTCAAATTGGTGAACCAAATAGCATAACATTGGTGTCAATAGAAACTTAAGACATAGAGGAAAAAATGTTTGGAAGAATTTTTGGCCTAAATATTTCATTTTCATTGTCAAAATTTTCATGTAACATTGACCCGAAGGTTTGTTTTGGGAAGAGCTGGAAGAAGTTGGAAAAAAAAGGTAGTACACGATGCTGTTTGATAGTTTTGAATATCCTTCATTCTTTTAATTATAACTTCTTCTCCAGACATTCAATTGACATGGTAATTGAACCAATGGACTCTTAAGAGATTAATCTTGACCTATACCAAAAATTAGCACTTTCTCAAATGGATTGATTGAAGAATTTAAGTTGGAAATATGACTGTACTGAAGTATAATAACTGGGATGGTTTTGCTGATTATACTTTAGTATTCTGATTATATCTTGATCTGTAGTTTTCAAGATGGAGTGAATCTTATTTTGAATTAAACTAGATTCATAAGGATACAAATTGTATGAAGTGAGGGAATTCTAATTCTGCCTCTAGGAATTTCATAGTTTGATTGGAAGTTGAGATAAGAATTTTGTTGAAGCTTAAGAACATTTTGAAGTCTTTTGGGCATAAATTTCAGTATACTGACGTAAATCAGATAAAATTGGTATCATTGGAAACGTAAGATAAAGAGGGAAAACTTTCTAGAAGGAAGTATTACCTAATTACCTTACCTACCTGATGATAATAATTGAACAAAGTGGACCTGAAAGTTGGTTGTGAAATAAATCTAGATTGAGAAATTGAGTATGATTTCGCATGATTGAGAATGTGACAAGATTAAGGATAAGAAACCCAGAATTTGCCATAAACATGCACCATAAATATTCAGTATACATGCATGTGCATAATTGAATTTATAATTATGCACAATAATGATATGTGTTTGTATTAAATGTTTTAAAGGAATCCATTGAGCGACCAATTCCAAATATTACCGGGACGTCGAGGCAATAAGCAATAAGGGAGATTTTGTAAGTAATTTAGAAGGTAAATTTTGTTAGTAACCTAAGATGGTCTCACCTTGATTTGTTTTGTTTATTATTAAATTGAATTTGATTTTGATGAATGTGTACTGATTCCGGACATGAAGGTTCGAGGTATTGATTGATGAATGTGATATTGAAGTGCTACTTGCATGTGAATATAACTGACTACTTTACATGGAATGTCTAAAATGACTTTGTTTCGTTTTAAAACTGTTGAGTCCTAGTTATGGGTAAATAGGCATGCCTAGAAGGGTCTGTAGTTGTTTTTGTGACACTTTAGTGTCTTCTGTTATTGACACTTCGATGTCTTCTGTTATTGTGACATAAGTCTTTTCTATGATATGATACCAATTATCGTATCTTCTATATAAGTCCCATTACCCACTTCTATTGATGGATTAGCAGTTGTCTAGTTTTGTAATTCTAACATATGTTTGATTATGACATATTCTAAAGGGTTTATACCCTCTTGTGATAGTCAGTTTTGTTAATAATAAAGTCTATTCTAAAATACATTATGTTTGATTTATTGTTTAATGCATATATATTCTGTTACATGATTCAATATGATAAGTTGTTGATTTATCCTTAGATTAGTTATTACTCACTAAGCTATATGCTTAGCACGGTGGATTTGCCTCGTGTAGGTTCTGAATGACGTTTTTAAAGACTGGAAAAAGACAACCGCAATGGTCAATGAAGTCTGAGTGTTGTTTTGAAATTAATGTAAAATATTTGGTTTGACTTTTGGGCTTGTATCTGATATGTATATATGAATTTGTTTGTAAGTTTGTAATAATGATTTTTTTTCAGCGAGTTTGTGTTACGTACTATATAATTTAATATATGTTTGCCTGAATTGTTTACTTGAAGTTTTCGCATACTTTGATTTGTTTGTGCTGTTTTGTGTAGTATTTATATATCCTTCCAGGAGGTATTTGAGTGTTACACAAAGAAACTGGGACCTTGGATTAGGATGTATTTCAGTTTATGCTTGTAAGTATAACTGTGCTCTTTATTGAAAGGAAAGTAAAGAACTTTAGGAGTGTCCTATTTGTGGTACATCAAGGTGGTGGGTGGATGATGGGAGAGGGAAAAAGATGCCGATGAAAATCCTTCAATACTTTCCTATTAAGCCACGATTACAAAGGTTGTTTACGTCAACAAAAACAACTATAGATATGAGGTGGCATAAAGAGAAATGCATTGATGATAACATTATATGTCACCCAGTTGACTCAATGGCAAGGAAATAGCTTGATAGAAATTTCCCATGGTTTGGACAAGATTGTCATAATGTTAGATTTGGATTGGCCTTAGATGGATTTAATATTTTCGATAATATAAGTAATTCATATAGCATGTGGACGGTGATTCTAGTCCTATATAAGTTACCTTCATGGAATTGTATGAAGAAGCTTTTTATGTTATTATCTTTGCTTATTCCAGGCCCTACTGCTTCTGATAAGGACATTAATGTTTACTTACAACCATTAATTGATGACTTAAATGGACTATGGGAATATGGATTAGAAACTTTTGATGTTGTTGAAGGCAACACATTTATAATGCGTGCTATTGTATTATGGGCTATAAATGATTTCCCAGCATATGGGAATTTATCAAGGTAGAGCACTAAAGGGTATATGGCTTGTCCTGTCTATAATCATCAAACATATTTAACGAGGATACGAAGCAAAATATATTGTACGAGTCATCGTTGTTATTTGGATCATGGGCATAGGTGGCGAAGAAGTAAACAGTTTAATGACAGAGTTAAGTTGGGTGAAGCTCCGATGTAGTTGTCGGGTGATGACATTGTTTACCAGCTGTCAAATTTGGTTGACATTACACCTAACAAACACCCAAGTAATAGAAAGCGTAAGAGAAATGATATTAAACTGAATTGGACTAAAAAAAGCATATATTTCAGCTTGCAATATTGGAAGGAATTACTATTGAGGCACAATCTTGATGTCATGCATATTGAGAAAAACGTTTGTGAGGCCATTTTGGGGACTGTTATGGGAATTCATGGGAAATCCAAAGACATTATTAAGGCTAGACTAGACTTGGAAGACGTGAATATTAGAAAAGATTTGCTGTGAGAAGAAGAGTTGATGGATCATACTTCATTCCCTATGCTTGTTACAGCATGTCAAAAAGTGAGAAACAAACATTCTGTCAGTTCCTCCAATCAGTCAAATTTCCTAATAGGTATGCATCTAATATAGGCCATTATATGAATGTTAAAGAGGGAAAAGTGTCAAGGTTGAAAAGTCATGATTATTATATACTTTTACAACAATTACTTTCTGTTGGAAGACGTGGGTGTTTGCCAAAGGATGTGTCCGTTACTTTGGGTGAGCTCAGAGAGTTTTTAAGCAATTATGTTGTAAGACACTTAAAGTTGAAGACCTTGATAAATTAAAGAAAGACATAGCATTGATTAAGTGTTAGCTTGAACTATTATTCCCCCCCCCCCCTAATCATTTTTTAATATTATGGTTCATTTGGCAATTTACTTACCATATGAAGCAAAACTTGGTGGACCGGTTTAATTTTGATTGATTTTTCCGATTGAAAGGTAATTCATATTAAATTAAACAAGTTTTTCCTATGTTATTTTTTTGTAACAATTCCTAAGTTTTTAACAATTTATGTTAAGATTTTTATGCTCTCTTAAACATTATGTACATAATATAGCTCGATCAAAGGGGTTTATTGCAGAGGCTTATATAGAAAATGAAGGCTTGACTTTTTTTTCAATGTGCTTAATTGACGTGGAGACGAGATTTAATAAACCAGAACATGACTTTGATTTCAATGATGATAATGGGTTGTCTATTTTCTTCCAAAAAGTTAGGCCACTTAGTGAAGGTAAATATGTCAAGTTAAGTAAGGACGAATTCAAAATTGCCTATTGGTACATTTTGAATAATTGCGAGAACGTCAATACATACATGAAGTATGTATATTCCTTTTCATTCAAACAATCATATTATAATTTCCTTATCTTACTGTGTTTTTTTTCTAATAGAGAGCATAAGGATACAATTCAAAGCAAAGGGATCGTTAATGTCGAAGAAAGACATAGGTAGAAGTTTGTATCATGATTTAGAAATAAAGTAAGTTGTTATATTAATTACAAATTATGAAAATATGAGAATATATGATATCCTTATATTTATTTTCAATTTTTCGTACATATGATACGGCTCTACAACTGTAACGTTCAAAAAGCAACAACAACATTATATAGTTTGCCATGTGGGCCTCATATTTGTGGGAAGAAATACACAGGTTCCATTGTTAATGGGGCACGATATCATATACAAGATCGAGATAGTAGAGTTAGAAGTCAAAATAGTAAGGTACTGTTAGATACTTTTCTTTGTGTATTTGCAGGTGCATAAACACAAGGAGCACACGAAGGACAAAAGAAGCTTTTGAAGACGAATTTCCTGATAATAAGAGGCTTGAAAGAGAAATAAGAAGGGTGAAGAGTTTAAATTTTTCGAATCAAGATATGGTCAAAGAAGGAGAACAAGGAGGACCAGAGCGAACATTGATGGATTTCATGAGGCCATTATTTAGTCCTCAAGGAGTTGCGAGATTGGTGGTCTAGGAAAATAACTTTGAGATAAAGCTGGCATTACTTAATATCCTCCAAAACAGTGTGCAGTTCTACGGGCTATCCAATGAGGATCTGAATTTCCACATTACAAACTTCTTGGAGATTTGCGATACTTTTAGATTCAATGGAATGTCTGACGATGCAATGAAACTAAGACTATTTTCATTCACGTTGAAGGATCGGGCTAAAGCATGGTACAATTCTTTGAATACAAGCCAGATCACAACTTGGGAGTAGCTCCCCCAAGCATTCCTTGCCAAAAATTTTCCATTTGCAAAGACGACGAGGATTATTAAGGAAATAACAAATTTCCAGCAAAGGACCGAAGAATCTCTTTATGAAGCTTGGGAGAGGTTTAAAGAACTTCAGAGGAGTTGTCTATATCATAACCTCCAGAAGGAATTTTTTTTTCAAACCTTCCACAAAGGAGTGTGTTCGAGCACAAGGGGTACAATTGACGCAGCAGCCAGAGGGTCATTGATGAGGAAGACGGTGGAAGCAGCTCATGATCTATTGGAAAAGTTGGCAAGCAATAGCTGCATGTGGTCAAGAGAGAGTAGTAAACCAAGATAGAAGGAACAAAAAGGTATGATACTTATTGACTCAGTTACTGCCTTGCAGGTTCAGATCACGGCTTTGATGAAGTAGCTGAACAACATGTAAGGAGCATCTACCTTAGCAGTCAAGGCAATACAAGCACAATGTGAGTTGTATGGGGAGGACAACCACCGCTCAAAGGAATTTTTTCCATTGGCAGCTGGTGTAACCGAACAGGTAAGTTATTTAGGTCAGCCGTAGTAAAGTAACAACTCATATTCAAATACATATAATCTGGATTGGAAAAACTACCTAAACTTTTCTAGGAGTAATAATAATGCAGGTGTTCAACAAAGACTATAAGGACCATCAAGCTTCCAGCAAGATCAAATTGGAACGTTGGATAGTAAGATGGATAAGATGATGGAGGTCTTCGGATCTAAACTTGCAGCACAAGAGGAGAATCATAAAAGGATGCATGCAAGCTAGGAGGAAAATCAGAAGAGGATGGAAGCAAAATTTGACCAGATTTTGAAGAATCATGCATCATCCATCCACAATCTAGAAGTTCAGGTAAGCCAACTAGCTAACGCTTTATCTTCATGAAATGTAGGCAGTCTACCAAGCAACACTGAGGTGAATATGAACGAAAGAATCATGGCCATTACTCGGATAGAGAAAAAAGAAAGTAAACATAGGGAGAAAGATGGAAACAAGCAAGAAGAACAAACAGTGTTGGATGTCCTACCAAGTGGACTAGTAAGCGAGCTGATTAAGGAACTTCAATATGAACTTCCACACCAAATTATTACACTGTGGAAGCCATCTTCAAGTGGAGTAGCTCAAAATTCTAAGGAAAGGTAGTTAAGCAAGATGATAGACATAACGAATCAACTATAGATGAAGCTCATATTAAAGGAATCGTTGAAGGAAGAGGTTAACAAGCACATATCAGAAGAAAGTCCACATATAACATAAAAGAAAGAAGATCCGGGGGACTTCTTCATTCTGTGTAGTGTAAATGGAGTTAGGATAGATTGAGCATTTGCGAATTTGGAAGCTGGCATCAACATGATGTCGTACTCATTTAGTTAGAAGTTGGGTCTATAAGGGTCAGAGCCTACTAAGATATTAATAAAGATGGCTGATTGAACGGTGCATTTACCAAAGGGGATTATCAATAGTGTGCAACTACACATTGATAAGTTTACCTTCCCTATAGATTTTTACATACTAGACATTAGTGAAGACGAGGAAACTCCTATGGTTTTGGGGTGACGATTTCTGGCAACTGCTCGAGTAATTATTAATGTTGAAGGGGGTGAGTTAATATTAAGAGTAGGAAAGGAGCAGTTAACATTCGAGGTATCAAAGAAAAAATATCGTCCTACACCACCCCCAATGGATATTAAGGAACCTAGACTCTAAGGAGGATGGGAAAGTATTAAAGACCCCAAGAATACATTTTGGAAGAAACAAACGTGTAGAAGGTGAAGAAAGGAAAACAATGACGAAGGTGGAATCCATAATGGGGTAGCTCATCTACAAAGTCTGAGATCAATTTCTACACGAGCATCATATTGGTCATTTGAGCCACCACGAGTATAAAGAGAAGTCGATCTATTGACAGTGAACAAAGCGCTGTGTGGGAGGCAACCCAAGGATGTTATTCCCTTTTGAATGTTTTTGCTTAGTTTTTGTTTGACTTCGTTGGTTTGATCATTTTTTGAATTGGATTTGATTGATGTCTGATTTTGTTTGAATTTCAATTTATTTTCTTTTCAAATTTGTTGCTGATGATATTATCTTGATGTGTTGGTAGGTTTTGGGACCATAGAGAGTACATATAAGCTTAGAAGAAGGTTTGAAAAAATAAGGATCACCAATTCTCAATGATTCCCACGAACGCGAGAAATCTCTCCCGAAAGTTTCTAGAGAGAAAACCCACGTCCATGGGAATTATGGTGATTCCCACGGACATGGGAATCCTTTGCAGAAAGTTTCTGGAGAGGAATCCCATGCTCTTGAGAATTGTGGGGAATCCCATCTGGAGGGAAACTTAAGTTTTCCTCCCTCTTTTTTCTCTTACCCACTTTCAAAATTTCACACCCTCTCTCTCTAACCCATGGTTTTGTCTCTTCCCCCTCTCTAAAACTCTTCATTTTTCTTCTACATTCTTGGCATTTTCTTCATCTCTTTCCATTAATCTTACATTTCTTCACTCTTTTCATGCATCAATCATTAAAAAATATAAGGATTTGGTGGGATTTTATTTTCTCTCTCTAAAATATGAATTTCACTCTCTCCCTTTCTTTTTTTGCAGATTTTCTTCTCATAACGGCTCCACCAAAGATGATGAGGGTCAGGCAACCTGTCGACGAGCTCCTCCTTCAAATGTTCAGCGAAGGAAAACCCAACTTAGCGGGAACATATCAGGCCCCATTTCTGATTTACTCGAAAGAAGAAGGTGCACGTTTTTGTGACTTTAGGAGTAAAGAAATAATCAAGCATCGGTATTTGGATTTTGAAGTGTTAGAAAATATAAGAGTGAGACACTGACTTGAAATCATGAACTGGATAGTTTAAATCATGAGGTCTCAGTTGTCTTAAAGCATAAGCAATTTCCCCACCGTGCTACATCAAAACACACCTTAACCCTTAGTGTGAAGCATCATTATATACAATGTACCCACAAGATCCAAATGGGATAGTCAATACTGGTGTTATAATTAATCAATCTTTTTACTCAAAAGCTTTGTTAATGGGGCTGGGAGTAATAGAAAACCCTTGAAAAACCTCCTGTAGTAACCAAGTAGCCCAAGAAAATTTTAAATCTATGAAACATTTCTATTCACTTCCTAATTCAATACTTCCTAAATTTTTTATATGACCCAAGAATGCCACTTGATCAAGTCAAAATTCTCACTTATTAAAGTTGGCGTATAACTGTTTTTCCCTCATGATTTCTAAAATTAACATCAAATGCTTATAATGTTCTTCTTTGCTTCTCTAATACACCAAGATATTATCTATAAATACAATAACAAAATGATCTAAATAAGGCTGAAAACTTTATTCATTATGTCATAAATGCAACTGGAGCATTCGTTCATCCAAAAGGTATCACCAAAAACTCGAAATGACCAATATTTGGTTCTAAATGCACTCTTTAGTACATCAGCTTCTGTTATTCTCAATTAATAGTACCCTGACCTCAAATCTAGTTTAGTAAATACCTGAGCTCCCTATAGCTGATCAAGTAAATCTTCTATTCTTGGAAGTGGATACTTATTCTTTACTGTCAGACTAAGCTATCTATAATCAATACATAACCTCAAAGTTCCATCCTTCTTTTTCATAATTAAAATTGGATCTCCCCAAGGTGACACACTAGGTCTGATAAAACCCTTGTCTAACAACTCCAGCATTGAGTCTTAAGTTTTTTAAGTTCCACAAGTGCTATCTTATAAGGAGGAAAGAATATAAGAGAAGTACCTAGAACTAGTTCAATGGTGAACTTTTTCTCTCTATTTAATGGTAATCCCAATAATTTATCGAGAAATACATATGGAAAATCCCTGACAATGTGAATATCATGTAATGTCTGCTCAAATCTAGTAGCTGTCACAAAGGCTAGAAAGGCCTCACATCTAATTAGTCTAAATGTGCGTATGGCTAAAATCAGTCGAGTTGGCACTGCTTGACTAACACCTTAAAATGTAGCTCTCAGTTGATTAGAAGATTCAATAATAACCTCCTTAGTACATCAATTCATCACAGCTCTGTGAGTAATAATCCAATTCATACCTAAAATAAGGTTTAACTCCTTCAATTGCAGTACTGTCAAATTGGCTTTTAGTTCAGCCTGGTCAATCCGGATAATACATCCTTTACATACCTCTCCAATCATTATATTACTATTGATTGGAGTTCTCATCTTTAACTCTAACTCCAATGTCTCTCTCTTATAATGCAATTAAGATGTTATGTGTGGGTTAATAAATGAATGAGTAGATCCTATATCTAACAATGCAAATGCCTCAAGGTTGAAGACATGTAATGTACCCGTAATAACATCCTGAGAACTCTATGCCTCCTGTCTAGTGATAGCAAAAATCCTGGCCTGAGGTTATAGTTGATTACTCTGTAACTCGGTCCTGGGTACACTAGGGCCTACTGAGGTTGTCTTGCCTTTACCTCTGCCTCTCTGTCCAACTTCACTAACTCTAACAGGTTGGGCAATCATCTCAGACATTGGTCCTCCTCTAACTCCAAACTGGGCTCCTAAAGCTGCTAGGTAGTCTCTGATCTGATGGTCAAGGGAGTCATAATGATAACAAGCTCCCGACACCATCCGACGTACTCTACCATGACATTTTCCACAATGCTCGCAATTGAGTATCTATTGTGCTTGTTCTCTATAAGACTGGCTTCTTAATGCTTGACCTCCACCAATACTAGATTAAGTAGTACCTCCTTTAGATCCGAATCCCATCTGCCTCGATCTAGATTGTGATCGTGTTGGTCTACTTTAATGTTTATTGAATCTCCTACTAGAGGTAACTTGGAAGTGACCAGGCCTTTTAGACTTGAGCTCCTATCTATAAACCCCTCGTTCATCTGTCAATAATTACCCAATCTGAATAGAAGCTGCTCTTAGCTCAGTAAAACTATTTAAATTGGTAATGGCCAATCTTATCCTAATTTCCATATTTAGGCCATACTTAAACCTCCTATATTTATCCTCCTCTATAGGAATCAGGGTAGTAAGATACCCTGATAGTTATGTAAATTGCATCTTATACTCAGTTACTATAAGGTTTCCTTGCTTAAGATCAAAAAATTATTTCATTTTCTAATCCAAATATATTTTTGTCATATAATTAGCTTTGAATGCCTTCATAAAGTGCTCCTAGGTCAATCTACAAGGTCGGGTGGAACTAGCTGGGACCGTTTTCCACCATCGATAGGCTAGGCTCTGAAGTATGGAGACTGCATAATCAAACCTTTTATCCTGCTCGCAGCCCATTTTATCAAACTCTTTCTCTATCCTCTCCAACCAACCCTAGGCCCCTATGGGGTCTGTACTTCCATAGAAGTCCACAACTCCGTGTTTCTTAAGTTTATCATATCCCCTTTCTCTCTTCTCTTGGACTCTCTATGGTGAATATGCATATTGTGGTGTAGGAGACTCTCTATTAGCCCCTACTAACTCAAGATTAGCTGATTCTGCAACATGATCACCTATAGCGGATGACCTTTTACAGACAATGATTTTGATTATTATATGTATTGCTTATGCTTGCTTTGATACCAAAAATTGTAACATACCACACCCATAAGGCATATTTCTGAAAGCATAAGAGAATATTTGGGATATACTCTATGGATATGATATGTTAGGAAACAATTCAGAAACATTTTTCCACCTTACACGCAATATCATATAGCATAGAGGCATTTTAATCAACAAATTTTCAAAGTTCGACCTAATTTTAGAACTTTCCTATATTCAAGCTATGTGAAAACATTTCAAGCAAGCTAAACTTTCCTCTCTAATGATCTCAGTAAATATGTTTAGCAAAACATTTCTACCATCCCATTTATCAATTCTCACATTCATACTCATTTCCAGTATCTAATGACAAATAAATTCATAGAACTTTTCATTATATTACTACCAAACATGTACATTAGGCAATAATTTAGTCTCAGCACAAATATACATATATCTCGAACATTAGTATACAGAAATACAACATACCAAGCTATATATATCAGTTGCAAAGTTATTAACACACTATATACAATGTAGTAAGGTGTTGTGATATATAGATGCAAAACTACTACTAAACCCTGTAGATTCAGTTGATTAGACCTTTGAGTCATGATTTCCAAACATAGGAGTTATACTCCAACTAACTCTAAACCTCTCTTGAACCTGAAAAAACGACATTGTAATTTTGATGAGTTTTGCGAACTCAAAGAATGAACTATCATCAATGCACTCAACAATTCATATCACACTGAACCGTTCAAATTAATATACCAGAAAACCTATAATATCAAGTTAAATTTCAATAACACACATCAACTTAGGCGAAACTCGAGAAAATTATATCACATTTTTAAAAAACAAATTTTATTTCAAAATCACAATTCAATTTAATCAAACATGTATATGAAAATGCAAATATACTTTCATTATTATTTCCTTGTGTTGTAATCAAATATGCCAATTTACGCTTGAGCTTCACACAAATTTCTACTGGCCAGCTTAATAAGCATTATAACCCTGATCACATTACCAATATTAAGCCCTAAGTTCTTATTACGAGCCTTAAGCCTTGATTACTAGCTTTTTGCCCTCAATGTCTACGTGTTGGTCATTTTGATCACAAATCCCATTATCTTATCATTAATGCCAAATGCAATTATATAAATCATCTCATATATCATTTTCTTCTATCAGTAACTGATTATCTAAAATTCACAATCAATTCAATTCAAATAAGCATTTCACAATTATTCACGTAGTCAACAATTGAAAACAAAATAAAAAACACTTCTATATATGGTCCCGAATATCAAACTCCTCAGACCAACAATGTCTAGAATTATAACAATCATATAAACAATAATTTAATAATTGACATTTATCCAAAAATAAATCAACCATAATGAGAAACATCTAGGCTAACTCACAGAACACTCAAATAAGCTATTGCCTCGACATCCTAATAATATATGGGCATTAACAATCACTCTAAGAGCTTATTGGATATGCATATGAACATCGTTCATTGATAACGGATAGAGAGAATATGTATGCGATCCTTAAGTGCAATGTTTATATCACTTTCTTCCTAATGTTTTTTTATGAACAAGCTACCTTCTTTTAATCATAACTCTCTCTAAAAAAATCCAAATACCATGATTCTTACACCCTTTGAAACTAGACTGCATTAGTTTTAATATATCCAAAACTTACACAAACAAAATCTCCCCTTTGGTTACAAACCCCATAAAAATTCTGTCCTATTTTTGGTAAGAAACAAGCTAGCAACCAATGCTTAAACAAAAATAAATCATTATTAAGAAATATTTTAGCCAAACGGTTTCATATAAGTACTAATAAGACATCAATAATCATTTTTCATGTCTTATACATTGACTAATTCAGGCTCTAAAGCCCTAAAAAGTTAGGAAATAATACAAGGTTCTTGCACAGGGGTCTATCACAAGCAATGTTAGGGAATCAAGCATAACTCAAGCTATAATCATTATTTTACAAATACCTTTTCTCAAAGTTCAACCTATGACCTATATCTACAACTTCTGTTCTATGAGTTTCTATAAATTCATGCTCTAAAAGTACATAAAGCATATCAAAAAGGGAAATATGAAATTGAAACCAAGATTT
>JAOSBN010000006.1:2282803-2317574 GCA_027563595.1 Erythroxylum suave | reverse complement strand
AGACCAGAGACAATGATAGAAGCTGGGAAATTTCTTGGAAGATTCTCAATGGAAATTTTCCTACGCGCAAAGCGAGGATTGAATGACATGCATGTTACTGAGCCTGTTGAAGAAGACCAGAGACAATGATAGACGCTGGGAAATTTCTTGGAAGATTCTCAATGGAAATTTTCCTACGCGCAAAGCGAGGGTTGAATGACATGCATGTTAGTGTGAAGACTTTTCGATAGAGTAGACTTTTAGAAGGAATAAAACCTTCTGTCTTCAGTTTATAAATGAAGAGTCCCATGTCTAGCTTCTCGTGAATCCTTTTTGCTTACCCTTTGCTTAGCTGAAAATGGTCGATGCTATTATTTCTTCCGTGGTGGCCGATCTAACCTCCATGGTGCTTAGCTCCATGACAGAAGAGGTGAAGTTGGTGTGTGGAGTGAAGGACGAAGTTAGGAAACTGGTGACCAATTTCAAATCCATTCAAGCCTTACTAGATGATGCAGAGGAACAACAGGTGAAGGAGGTTTCTATCAGGAACTGGTTGTTTAATCTTAAAGCTGTTTCTTACGACATGGACGATGTTTTGGATGAGTGGAAAACCTGGATTCAGACATCACAACTCCAGCATGAACCCGATCCTCTCAAGAACAAGGTACTCTCCTTCTTTCGCTGCATCTGCTTTCCTACGAGTGATGTTGGTCTTCGTCATGTAGTTGGTGGCAGAATAAGAGAAATAAGACAAAGACTAGATGACATTGCATCTGATAAAGTTAGATACCAACTTAATTCAACAGACAGATCTGAAAAACATGTCGAGAGATATGTTACCACATCGTTCATTGATACACAAGAAGTAAAAGGTAGAAAAGAAGAAAAAGATAGGGTCAAAAGCAAGATATTTAGTGGAGCATCCAAGCTCCATATCATCTCTCTCGTGGGGATGGGGGGAATTGGAAAAACAACCCTTGCAAAATTGATTTACAATGACAATGACGACATACAAGGTCATTTTGAGGAGAAAATATGGGTGTGCGTTTCCGAACCTTTTGATGAGATACGTATTGCTAAAGCAATTCTTGAATCTCTTCGTGGTTCTTCTACGCATGATTTTAGAGAATTAGAGAATATATTAAAAGAAATTCGTGCAATTCTTAATGGAAAAAGATTTTTGCTTGTTCTCGACGATATTTGGAATGAGAATCCTAATCAATGGAAGGAGCTGAAGAATTCTCTCACATGTGGTTTATTAGGAAGTACAATTCTGATGACCACTCGTAAAGAAAGGGTTGCATTAGTCATGGGGTGCAATAACGAGAGTATACATAAGATAGGACTTTTGAATTCTGAGCAATGTTGGTCAATAATCAGGCAAATCACATTTGTTAATGGTGAACATGATAACTTGGAGAGGATAGGTAAGAAAATTGCAGATAAATGCAAGGGTTTGCCTCTTGCTGCTGCAGCCATAGGAGGACTCTTACGCTTTAAGAAATCAATAAAAGAATGGTCAAGAGTCTTGGAAAGTGAAGGATGGGAAAGTGATGATCTCTTGGGTCCTTTGAAACTTAGTTATTATGATTTGCCATTACCATTAAAACAATGTTTTTCATATTGTTCTATCTTTCCAAAAGATTCTAAAATTGAGAAAAGGAAATTGATTGGTATGTGGATGGCACAAGGTTACCTGAAAGGAAAAGAAGAAGATGAAGATTTAGAAATAATCGGCGAGACTTATTTTGAGAATTTAACCGCACGCTCTTTGCTTCAAACTTTGCCCAAGAATCATGATACTTGTATGTTGCATGACATGGTGAGTGACCTTGCTCAAACATTTACCAAAAATGAGTGCTTGATCATGGAGGTTCTAAACGATACAGATACTGTTCAAAACTCTTTATGTGCAGAAGTTCGTCATTTAACTTTAATAGTTGCACAAGGTGTTTTAGTTCCAGAATCTATCTATGGTCTCAATAAATTACGTACTTTGATCATTCGATTATTTGAGATTAAGTCGTCATCAGTGGTTTTTCTTCCCCTTGAGAGTATGTTTTATCGTTTGACTCGTCTAAGAACTTTAGATCTTCACAAGTTTGGCATTAAAGAAGTCCCATCTTCAATAAGTAAATTAGTTCATCTCAGGTGGCTTGACTTGTCTGAGAATTATAGTCTACAGAAGTTGCCTGAAACCTTGTGTGAGTGTTACAACTTGCAGACATTAACTCTCTCCTGTTGTTTCAATCTTGAAGAATTGCCTCAAGGGATTGGGAGACTATCGAACTTGATGTACTTAGATATGCAAGGTTGTAGGAAACTAAAGTATCTTCCAAAAGGAATAGGAAATCTCTGGCGTCTCAAAAAGTTGAGTAACTTCATCTTAGGCGTTCATGAGAACGAAGCATCTGTTGCTGATCTAGAGAAGTTGAATAATCTTAGAGGGACTTTGAGCATAATGGGTCTGGGAAATGTGAGAAAGATCGAAGAAACCAAAGCAACGCAATTGAAGAAAAACAAGACCATTAGCAGATTGGAGTTGAATTTTCATTCTGATGGAGATTTTAGGCTGGAAGATGAAGAAGAGTTACTTGAAACTTTAGAGCCACATTTGGATTTGGAAATGTTAGGCATACAGAAGTACAATGGCAAAACGGTGTTCCCAAGTTGGATGATGAAGTTGAATCTACTCAAAGAGCTTTGGATCTCTATCTGCGAAAATCTTCAAGAATTGCCTCCATTGGGGAAGCTTCCGTTCCTTGAAGAATTATGCTTAGGGTACATGAGAGTGAAAAGGGTAGGTATTGAATTCATGGGAATCGAAGAAGAAGATTCACCAGTGGTGGCATTTCCAAAACTAAAAAAGCTTGTGTTTTGTGAGTTATCGGAATGGGAAGAATGGGACGATGGGTGGTTGACGGAGAGAATTAAGAAGAAAACTACAGTTATGCCATATCTGCGAGAGCTTAGTATTTGGGGGTGTCCGAGGTTGAAGACTCTGCCGTATCATCTGCTGTCGCCGACGATCACCAAATTGGAGCGGTTGACTATAAAGGAGTGTTGTGTTCTTCAACAACGAATGGAAGAACATAAGCTTTCTCACATACCTCACGTCATTTAAGGCAAGAAGGTACCTTTTAAAGAAAAGGTAATATTCTAATTCTTTATTTACTTCTTTTTCAATTAATTGTATTTTTTTAGCATATTGACTTTATTTTTAATTTATAAAATATATTCTTTGATAAAAATAATATCATAGATAATATTCTATATTTAATATTGTAATTATTTTAAGAAAAAATTATACTAATTAGTCTATGTTAACAATATAATAAAATATAATTACTTAATTTTGAAAATAATTTAATTCTAACTTAAAATTTTAATATTTATTTTGCATATAATTACTTTTTATTTTTAATAAACTAAAATGTACAAGCAAATATGGTAATATATTTAATGAATTATTTCTTTAATTATAGAGTGAAAATGACATTATGATATCTAACTTAAAATTTAGTTAATTCATCTTTAACTTATAAATTTGTAGGCCTATTCCAATATTAAGGAGCCCAAATGTTGAAGGATGGTCAGCTTCTAGTACGTGATGTTGTGTACATCAGTGAATCGATAAAGACTTTTTTTACTATGATTCTTAAACTTGTGGAATATTTCATCGATAAGTTTCAATAGAGCTGCATCATATAAGTTAGGCATATGGGGGATAACATCACCAAGGTATTGGTATTGTTTACATCAGTGAATTAAGAAAGACTCTTCTTGCTATTACTCATAGGCTTGTGAAAATTTTCTTAGTTATTTGATGATATTTTTATTTTTATTTAAAATTACGTTAGGCGTTCTTCCATATTTTGATGTACTTGAAAATTTCATAGAAAAGGCAAAAGAAAAGAAAATTACGGAATTGTTGAAAATTCGGTTGAAGACTATTCTTATATCAACGGTCTAAGCTTTGGTGGCATAAACTAGGAAAATACCTTGAATTTCTCATCTTATATCCTAAATTCATATCTATATTGACTAACCTATACTTTGTAGCACGGGCATTTCTTATCTTAAGGTTTAATTAGTATTAAATTATCATAAAATCGGTTAAAAATTAAATAAAATTTAAAATATAATTAAGAAATATTGTATTATATATAAAATGTTTTATTTAATTAAAAAAATTATTGAAAAGATTAACTTATTTATTTCAATTTTTAAAAATTTATTAATTTATAAAATAAGCCACGGCACAGCCAGCGGGCTAGCTTGACTTGCCCTATTTGGATAAGTCCATTACGGATCATTCCTATCCCAGTGAGAAACGAGATATTTTTCTTCCTCTTTCGTGGTCGCAAATTAACTACCGTTCCGAAACATGTGGCGTATAAGCAACAATCCAGGCCGAGGGTGTCGAGAACCTTCTTGGTTAAATCGTAGCCGTCCATCTCCGCAAATATGAACCGTGGATCAGTCTTCGAAGTCGATACAATCGCAACCGCTTTGATTCATCTAGTTTAAAACTAGGAATTACGCGTCTCTCCTTCGAGGCGGCTTTAGTAGTTCTTATATGTAGGCCTCTCGCGCCTTTTTTCCAGTTTCTCAACCTACCTCTGATCCGAGTTTATTCAGATCTGGAATTGATATACTTATGATACATGGTTCGCCGGTGATCCGAGGATGTTGGAAGCTTCTTAGCTCAATTGGCTAGGTGTAAGGAGGTATGTTTCTTTCTTTATTATTTTTAATTCCTTGAGATCTCTTAGATAGTTGGACCTGTTTGGTTTATTTATAGGTAATACACGCTTGCTTTAATTCTAATAAGAAGGTTTGTGCTTTAATTCTAATAAGAAGGTTTGTGTATCGTCAGCCTTTAAGATTAGCTTGAGCTTCTGATACTTTGTCTATAGCTGTTTGGATATGATTCCGTGCTCGCATGCATCTCCATGGATTGTGTTTTGTTGAGAGATCTGTCGAGGTATTTTGAGTCGTTTCGTGGTTTCTTATGCTTAGTTTTTGGTTAAGTAACCTATTTTGTCTCGTATATTTAACTTCTCTCGTGTTGAGAAGCTTATATTTGTGAATTCTTGTGCTTTTTAAATGCGAGGTTATTGTACGCAATTTTGTGATTAAACAGATATGCCTCACATATTTAGGTTGACGAGATGATATCTGACGTTTAATTGATATGCATTAACTTTTTAGCCTGTAAACAGCTGCCAAGCTTCATCATCTCGGAGTCGGAGTCATCCATGGACGTGATTTACAGCTAATGGTGATGGATTGGTAGCAGTCGTCTTCTCTTGGTCAGCCATGTCGTGAAGACTACTGCAAGCATCGAGGGTGTATGATATTATGGTATAAATTTGTTTTTGGTGTTTGTTGGAAAATAGAGAGTAAAAACTTCTTTCCCTAATGTTTAAGGTATAACAACATGGTGGTAGATTAGAGATGTTGACTTGCTGTATGTTATTTTGTCCCAGGAGTCAGGACCTTTGCCATGACAGGTGCGCTTGCATGGCAGGTCAAAATCCTTAATAAAAAGTACTTTTTTGGGGTTTTGAGGTGGAGATGGCACGGGGTTTTATTTATTCCCCCGGCTCTCCTCCTTGTTTGTGTGTGCGTTTTTCCTTTGCTTTTCTTTTTTCATTCTCCTCTATTTCCATATACTTCTGCACCAATTGCCGGACCTGTTCATTGGATAGACTTAAGTATAGCTTGCAAAAAAGGAAAAAAGGCTTCTTCATGCTGAATTTGTGGTGAAACTGGCTTTGACGCTAAGTGATGCCCTAGGCATTCTATACTCTTATTAGGAGCAAAGTGGATAACTTAAGCTGACCAAGGTTGGTTATAACTTTCCATCAATTCTGTTAAATATTTTGCTCAGAATAGATTATTCAATTCCTCGCCGTGTTCTTTATCATATTTACTTGAACAACATTGAATCACGGATTGACTGTTTACATATTCTCGATCTCGATTGGATACCTGCATGATTGAGTAGAACACTGGACATCATTGATAGGACAGATGGAAAACTTAACATCGTTGCATGCCTTAGTGATCATTTTCTATCTCACAACATTAATATTACAGATCGATCAAGTCTCATGCTTCATCAGAGAACACTATTATTGCTGATTGAACTGATCAAAGGCTGCAGTTCAACGATGACCATTCTCAATCTCAACTTTAGGTAGTCTGCATCGTTCTGCCACTTCTATTTGGCTGCATAAGTTAAAAAAATCTCAACTTGCCTTTGGCAAGAACAAATCTCATGAATTCGTGCACACTTATGTCACAAGCCGCAGTTATTCTTTAGTCTCAATTTTGAGGTGTGGTGTTGAAAAGCAAATGGTTAGAGAGGCGGCAGGTGGATCTATTCGCTATTTGCTTGATTAGACCCAATATATTCATTAGCTGAGATTTCAGTTGACTAATTTATATACGAGGATCAGGCTTTTATTTATTTCATTAATCTATGCACGTAGAGCATATGGACTGATATTGTGCACCACTTGCAACTTGGAGTTTGATCTAGTTTCCTATTACAAATCGCTGGCTGCGCCCACAAATGTGTCGCATTACCACTAGCATTTGTATTTACATTGGGTTTTTGATAATTTTCCAAGAATATCCATGGGTCTTGGCTATTTATGGCTTTCTGTTCTTATATAATAGTTAAAAAATAATAATTATTATTTTTGTTATTACTTATGCTTAGCATTTTCTGTTAGTTTACATGCGTCTGCTGTTGTGTCCTGATTTTGTAAGTGTTCGAGGACAGCTATATTCATTCTTGTATTACAAGTCAAAATTGTAAAGCTTGTGTAGTTTCCCCTGAATGTAGAAATGGAATATGTATGAAATGTAGAAATTGAATATGTAATTGTCCCAACAATTATCTGGGGTACGGGCAGTTTGAAGAAGCTTATTGCACACCAGCTGGGAGTCGTGCTTAGTTCAGTTTGAGAACAAGGATTCCAATCCCCTTGATTTCAATTCAAAACGTGCTAGGGATTGACTGAGGATCGCGGCAACTGTTTTAGCAGGTGAGCTTTACTTTTATCCTGTTTCTATAATTTGTCTATTTCAGTTTCTTAGGCCGGGAACTTTGCACCTGGCGACGACCAATGACAACCTCTCTCATTCCCTGATCGATACTGTTGGATCGTTGACAGGACGATAGGTGGTGTCGCAAAGTATACGAGTTTACGGAGACTTGAGTTTTGCTCTGGAATGGATTGTTCGATTTGATTCGCGTTGGAAACCGTATAATAACGAATGAGATTCTCACTTAATGTCATCGTGCATTTTGGGTTTGTCTTAGTTACGTCAATGGATTCGAGAGTCACCACATCGTTATCCGTAGATGATCGATGGAGTATAGTTGACTTTTTGTGTTGCAGGTTATTTAAATTTAAGACCTTATAGCTCGCGAACCACGTGGTCATGGATTCTCCGTATCTTCACTGATTCTACTTTGTATTTATACTGAAAAATGTAAATTAACTACAAAGATCCATCTATTTGTTCCCACATGAGATTTGAAGTCCGACCAAATATTTGAAGGTGCTCTTTCATATCTCTCAAAAATGGATAAAAATGAGTATGTACTAATATTCGCTGGGTTCGAAAATGGCCAGCATGACAACCCGTCGGATAGGCATTTCGATCTAAGTGGGCATGAAGCCATTGCGGTCTCTCTCCGTGCCGGCCCCTGGACTGTCCTCAACTTGGGCCTCTGCTTATCTACCGTACGTCTCAACTTTATCTTGCTTGGTTTTGTGAAGGATCTATTAGCTCAAACGTGGTTAGAGCGCCTAAGCTGAAAAGCTTGGGAGGTTGGTGGTTCGAATCCACCTGGATCCCCTTCTTCCCTGTTATTCTGAAATTTTGTTTTGATAATAATGTTATTTCGCGAATAATTGTTTAGAACAACGTTGTTTTAAAGTTTAGGTCCGGCTCATTTCAAGAAAGAGTTCCGACCTGGTTGTTTGATGAAGAGTTAGGCTGGTTGGCAGCCAGGTCGGCCTAATTTGATCCATATTGTAACTGCACAAGTGTTGATTTGCTGCTTTGACGGTAAGTACTTAAATAAATTATATTATTTTCAACACTTATCCATATTGCAGATCTTGCCGTTTTTGACTTGTGGAGGTTCTTCTCATCTGTCACTTTACATAAACTGTATTAGTTAATACAAAACTATGCGTTGCCGACAAGTTGGTGATAGTTTAGTAGGTGCTTGTCGTGACATGTTTAGTTATAATGTAAGCTTTTTAATTTCATCTGTAAAAGTTCTATCATAACAAATATGATTGAGATGGAATTTATTGACTAATCAAATAACTATCTACGACCTTTGACTAAGACAGAGGGATGCTAGAGTGCACGTGCGAAACATGACAAACAAGCACATAAGTCGGACTGGCGTTGATGGCGGTGGAGGAGAGCAGCATGTGGCTGTAGCAAAGTCCTGACGCTGGACCCTGGTATCGTGGAAGCAAACAAATCCAATAAACAATCGGGACATGAATTACACTTTAACATTTTTTTAAAAAAATTAAAATAAAATTTTACAGCTAATTTAATTTGTTTTAAAAAATAGTAATAACACTCTAGAAGTTAATAAGGTTGGATTTGTGTTTGCTCTTAATAATATTTATGTCGGCTTGATCAATATGATATTGCATTCGAGTAATTTAAATTTGTTATAGCAAAGGTAATTCTTTGGCATTAATTAAATATATAATTTGTTATTAACGTTATTACAAAAGGTTTATTCTTATTTATTAAAAATACTAATAGAACTAAAATAATAAAATTGAATTTATATCAATTTATAATAATTATGTTTATTAGTTTAACTAATATGTTATCATATCTATATAGTTTGGAAAATATCAAATGTTGATATATTATAAAAAATAACTATTTTAAATCAACTTGTAATTTAAACTTGAATATTTTTGTAAAAGATTTCAATAAAATTCATTGTTTTGAAAACTGTGACCGAAAGTTAAAGTGATAAGATAAGAATTTTAAGATTTTAAAAGGTTTAACCTCTCATAAAAACGTTTAAAGATTGAATAAAAATAAAGAATTTAAAAAGTGACTGAAGAAGATTATAATTAAAAAAAAAGAGACCGTTAAATGAAAATTAATTGGTCTGTTTTAGTTTTTACAAACTGATTAGTTTATAAAAAATGACTAATTAATTAATTTTTTAAAAAATTATTAAACAAATCAAATTAGAAAGTTAAAAACTGAACTGAAAAATTAGCTTAAACAATGGTTTTCCTTTTATATATTTCATACATTGAATCTACTAAAATTCAGTTTTTAATTTATTTATTAAATAAATAATATAACGTTGTATTTTTTAAAAAATATAAGAGCAAACTGGTATCAAAAACAAGATTAAAGGTTTAATCAGAGAAATACGATACAGATAAAAAATTCTGTGAATCTTGGTTCACACGAACTCGTTTCATGTTCTTGAGGAGTTCTATATGACGGGAGTCTAATGGAACAGAAACCATTTGGTCTCCCAGTTTCTGGTGGTTGGTAACTGGTCTCTACTTCATTCACTTGGTATGCAAATCCTAACTTGCTGTGTTGATTGATCTGATGAAAAGTTTGTGACTTTGTATGTTTTTCCTGTGTCTCAGCTGAATCTCTGTTGGGATTGTATGCTTTTCTTTTTCTTCTTCTGTTCTGACCAATCTTGAGATCTGTCATCTTTTGTCTTGTGAATGATTGTTCAGTTCTTACGCCACTTTATGTGAAATATATTCATTTCCAATACAGCTAGAGTTTAAACCCAGGCTCAAGATCAGGTACCAGAACCACTCATGTTTCGTCGTAAGAACACTTCTCACAATCAGGAAGATGAAGCTCTGCACCATCAGGCCAAGGTGATGAATAAATTGCGTGTTTCTGTGTTGATACTGTAATTAAGCTGTGTACCTGTTACATTACTGCTTCGCTAATTTCCTGTTCTGGTGCTCAGATCAAGGAGCTTAAGGATGCAATTGGTCCTCTGTCTGGTCGGAACCCCCGGTTCTGCACTGATGCATGTTTCAGAAGATATCTGGTAGCTCGAAACTGGAATGTAGATAAAGCAAAGAAAATGTTGGAGGAGACACTTGAATGGAGATCATCGTACAAGCCTGAGGAAATTCGCTGGGTAGGTGATCTTTAAAACTGAGTGTGCATGTCTTTGATCTTGGAAGTATAAAATTTTTCCCTTATTCCATTGTATTGTCAGCCTGAAATCGCAATTGAAAGTGAGACCGGAAAAGTATATAAAGCTAATTTTCACGACCGTCAAGGAAGGACTGTTCTTATACTAAGACCAGCAATGCAGGTACAGAATTGGAATGACTTGATTCCACTAATTTTTCTTAAATTTGAACTAAATGCCATTGCAACTACTGCAGAATACAACAGGAAAAGAAAACCAGATCCGACAGTTGGTATATCTCTTAGAGAATGCAATCCTGAACCTTCCACAAGGTCAAGAACAAATGTCCTGGTTGATAGACTTTACTGGCTGGTCCATGGCCAACAGTGTTCCCATTAGGACTGCCCGTGAGACTTCCTACATATTGCAGAACCACTATCCTGAGAGGCTAGCCGTTTCGTTTATGTACAATCCTCCTCGGATTTTTGAAGCGTTCTGGAAGGTTTGAATTCTAATGCCCTCACTGCATTCTGTTCTGTGAAAACTTGGAAGTTATTGATCCCCACCTGATTAACACTTGAAATCATATGGCTTCCCACCAGTACTAGTTGCTGTGAGAGGCCAATGCTGCTACACACTGATGAAGCTTAAAAATTCCCTCTTCCTTAGAAATGACACAAATCAGCTTACTGTTCTGATCTAATATATTGCAGGTTGTCAAGTGTTTCTTGGATCCCAAAACTTTTGAAAAGGTGAAGTTTGTCTACCCAAGTAAAAATGACAGTGTGGAAGTCATGAAGTCGTACTTCGATGAGGAAAATCTTCCCACAGAGTTTGGAGGAAAAGCCATATTGAAGTACAATCATGAAGAATTCTCAAAGTTAATGATTGAAGATGATCTGAAAACTGCGTCATTCTGGGGATTTGACTACAAGTGACTCATGAAGCCAGTGACGGTTTTAATGGAGCTGAAGCAGCATAAAGTCGGTTGGCTCCCTAATCTCTCCAGCTAGCTATTTGCATCTACTAATGTGCAGATATTCATCTTTGGCAACCTTCATTTGGCTACGAACATTTTCCCTTCCCCTTACTCTAACATTTCTCTTGCTGACACTGCATTTTCATGGAAGGTGTACTTATAAATCAAATGACCCTATTTTCACCAGTATTCATAACTTATTGGTCACATAGGTTGAACCACCGTTATCCCTTCAGATAGCAGGAAGCACTTTATCTTTCAAACCTGTCTAGAACACAGTATCTAAAACAAACTACAATTCAATAGGAAAAACAACAAAAAGTAGGGGGAAAATCCTAATTCAAAAGTCAAAATATTGTGCCAGATCACCATTTTTCAAGCATGAGAATGTTAGGTGCCTTAGGATTTTCAGAACTGGGCATGCTACATCAGGTAAGAGGGATCAAACAAGCCTTCTTTTGAAGTTTCGAGAGGTTGCTTGGTAAGTGCGAATCAGCAATACAATTCCTACGCCAATTCCAACACAAATGCCGAGTCCAATCCCCACACCAACCCTCACACCTGCATTGAACTAGGACAATTCGCCATCTTCAATTTCTAATACTCCTTCCTCCTCCGGTACATGTTACCCTAATCTTGTTCAGTTTCCAATTGTAACTCTTGTACTCTGCTACCTGCAAAGCAGAATTGTGAGGATATCACAAATGAGCCGCAGAAAGCACCGTCCTATTATGTAGCCATTAATGGCTTAAATCATAGTAGGAGCAAAGATAAGGGTGGCACTAAACTGAACGAAGTTCAATTCTAGAGATATACATACCTCAGAAAAATGTCAAAGCACACATGCCAAATAATCAAACGGAGGAGATTTTTATGTTTTTTTCAGATCAAAGGGTTGAGCTTTACTTAGATCAAACCATAGAAATTCCAGTCCATGGAAAGAAGATTATAGAACTGATTAATCATAGCCTACATACCAATATCCCAAAAGGTGCAAATTTCTCCAGACAGAACCAAAATAATCCCTTCACAGAACACTCGGTCACCTAGGAGACAGAGGGACCACTTGCGGAAATCAGCCTCCTTCCATTAACATCAGACTCAGAGCCTGCCAGTGAAAGGATATTGAAAACAATGTAACAGAAAGGACGAGGAGAGGAAATTCAGTACTATCTCACAGCTTGGAGACAGTGCTCTACCCATACCCGTGTCACATCTCGGATAAGATGCTCCATGCAAGTTCAAGTATCGATGTCTAATGAAGCATAAGACCCTTTAAGACAGTGAAACATGTTTCAATACAGGAAACAGACAACAGTTTAGAACATCCCGTTTAAAGTTAATAATTGGGTAAGTACAGAGAATATCTGCACAGAAACATGAGGCTGTTTTGAGCAGTACAAGAACACTTAATGCAATGTCCAATAATGGTAATCAAATGAATTATCGCCAAATTTCAAGAGTTTTACCTTAAGTTCATCACCAGATGAATCGTTTTTGAGGGATCCTGTTGTCTCGTTCTCCAGAATTGCGTCCAACACTCCCTTTCTATTATGCTTCTTTCCATAACTAAGCTGCATAGTTTTGGTTAATATGAAAGACATTCCTGAGAAACACCCTGTAATGTAAACTTCAGTGGTTGGTGGTGGCGACTCAGGATAGGTGATTTTTTTTTCCCTTGCAGATTCATAACTAAGCAGGCCATTACCATCTGTAGTTGCAGATTCACAAGTCATACTCCACCTCTTCTCATTGCCTTTAAACTCCCCATTTGAACCATTGTTGGTCGACATTTGAAGGACCCCAGAAAGAATAAGACATCTTTCTCATACACTTCAAATTTCACACTCCCAGTTGTCCTAATACTATCTGTGCTTACAAATGTAGCTTCTTCAGATTTTTTATCGATTCGATCCCTTCTAAGATGTTACGAGATACCGTCCGAACACATGCCACTTTTAGCACCATTAACTTCGAATTGGGTATCAGGAGTTAGAGGGATGTGGTTGAGAGTAAGAAACTCGGGGGTCAAACCATCAACCTGAAAATTACTGATCCCAACAAAAAAGACTCTCAAATCAAACCAAGATGAGGATAATTTGGGGCGAGACTGAAATGGTGAGTATCTGACAATCCGAAAATTGCAAATTTCTGCTTCACCATTGCTGGATGCTTCATAAGGACCCTCCATGAAAATGATCAGAGCTTAACCCTCACAGAAACCTCGCAACTTAGATTGAACTGATAACATGTAAAGGACCGTGCAAGGGGGAATCAAATACTCAGAAAAAGAAAACCTGTTGCCAAAAGAAGCAAATATTTGTTTACCCAGATGAACCCAAAGAGGAAAAAGGCTTTAAGATTGCACGTGAGATTAAGTTTAGAAGAATGCAGAGAAACCCAGAAACCCAGAACAGCCTCGAGTCACCTGTATCAACATAGTAAAGAAGACCTAATATTTAGGAAACAGAAACCCTTAAAATAGGAAAACGTAAAGAGAAAAATCATAAGAAAGCACCAAACACGTAAGTAGCAATCTTTAGCTGTTCTGTAAGTCAGACTGACACTAACGAAACACGCATGCACACGCTTCAACACCAATTCCAGGAACAAGAAAAAGCGAAAACTACAAACAAATTTAACAAAGAACGAGTCAGATGTACAAAACCCAGGAAGCTAGGCTCAAGTTGACACAAGCACATAAAATCAAGAGATAAAGAAACCATCTTCGTCTGCAAGTTACCTGATTTATCATGTGAGCAGGAGCAACAAACAATTAAACAGAGCAATCAACCTATGCTCTGCCAAACCCATGACCCATTCACTTTTATTATTTTTTTTGTTCGGCTGATCATCAAAAAGAAGAAGAAGAACCTATCAACTCTTTGAATATGTTGACTAAAACCAGAAAATTGCCACTTTCATATACGGATATACCTATCAAACCAAAATTGCCAGCTTTAACCAAACTAAAATATATTTCCAACCACACTCTGAACTTGAGTAAAATTAAGCTCATAATTAGTGTAATTTTCTAATATTATATTCGCATATAGAAACAACGTAGTAATGCTTACGAGTTGCATGAATCATGACAATTATTGTCGCTGCCCGTACGTGTCTATCCATGGCGATAATGCACGGGAAAGATATGAATATTTTTTAAAAAATTCATTTTAATTTTAATTGATTCAATTAACACAAATGATTAACAAATTCATTCGGTTTAGTCAGTTTAACTGCAAAAATCTTAAATTATTTCATTTTTGTTTCAATTTAAATTTTTTGTTAGATTTACTTTAATAAATTTTTTTGGTTAAAAACTGAATTAATTAGGCAACTTTTATAAATTAATAATTTTTTATAAACCAAAATAAATCATTAACGTTCATTTATCAATATCTTTTTTAATTAAACTTTAAATTCTTCAATAAATAAAGACAAGCATATTTCAGCTTTTTATTTTATTTAATCACTAATCGGTTTTATGACTGTCTAATATCGGTTAAACCTTATAAACTTTAAACCTCTAACCTTATTCATTTCACTTCCAGTTCAATTTTTAAAACATTGATTGAACCGAATTTATTATTGATTCAAAATATCAACTTTGAATGTATCATTAGTGATTCAAGTTTAAGAGTTTTAAAACCTTACTCTTAATATACTTAGAAATTAATTAATACTTGGCAATGATAATTCATTAAATCCATTTCTTAAATTACCAGGTGCTAATTTTTGTGTATACGATTGAAAAATTATTACATATTTTTAAAAATTTTAGTTAATATATTCATAAAGAACAATAATTGCAAATATTTTTATTAATATTTTCAAAAATGGGGAGTAAGATAAAAGTTGATATGGTGAATTAGTCCAAACCTAAGTGGAGGATTAGGTTAAGAAAATTAATCAGGTTATTTAAAATCATGCACATTGTTAAACCCCTAAACTTCGGATGACTTATCAACAACCTTCATGATGCGATTTAAGAAGAAGGCTAGTTGGATTACATGCATAAGGGAGGCATGCAAAAATACTAAGGCAAACATGCGTGGGTGAGGTCAGACTTGGTGCAATTTTTGATAAAATCTCGAACCTTGTGGAGATTGATTCAACCTAGGCTAAGGACTTGATGGACTAAGAATTTGGCTCATGCTCGGATGAATAGACCACGACTAGCGGACTTGTTGTGGGAAGAAATGGATCACGCCAGTGTGCTATTTGGGCTTCGGCAAGATCACACTGCATCATTAGCGGATAGAGATCGTGGGGAGATCTTGAATGATGTCGCAACAACTATGAGTTAGAATTGCAGTGAGACTCAACATCTAAAGATAGTGGAGATTTTCGAGGATAAGGGTGTTAGCTTCCTATTTGAATGTAAACTCTATCTTTCTGTTATTTTGTAGATTCTATCTTATCAGCTAGAGTCCTATTCGATGGGGGAGTGTCATCCAATTAATTCACGTGATGTAATCTGATAGAGATAGATGAGATCTTAACATGATCTTAGGCAGTTCAGTTTAAGTGAGATTATGAATGTAACTTGGCTTCCAAGTTAGAGTGCCTATATATAGCTCATTCGAGCTTTGCCCTCGTTTTAGTTAAAGATAGAGCATTCCTTGTATTCTTTGGAGGGAAAGTAACATAAAAGTTGGTTTTACCGTATCTCTCTTGTTTTCTTGTTGCCTTTCTTTTTTTATTGCTTTTTTAACATTGTTTATTCGAGTGCGCGAGTTAAACACTTTAAGGGTCATTGAAGATTGAAGTCTTGCTTAAGCGGACCTAAGTGAGATTGTCGTGTAAAGGGTGTTGGCGATCAACTTCAGTGAAAGTTTAAGTCCCAAGGTGACCTTGTATCAATTAGTATTAGAGAAAAATTTTGGGACGACAGTAGGCAATTTGATATAACGAGTGATTAGGGTGGAGGCATTTATTGGGCGAATTCCTTAAGGGAGGGAAGATGTCACATCTCACAATACTCGATTCGAGATGTTGGAGGTGTGAATCCAACAGTTGTAACAACAAATGGTGGATTTGTTGAAGGCACAAGAGTAGGCCCAGTTTGAGATCATCGTGCTGAGGCGTGCTGTTGCAACGCTAGATGTTTAATCTGGTTGAAACTCCATATCACAACTTTCATCTTTGAAGGTACATGAACCTAGGGTGTTCGAAGGCATACGAGACGCTAAGGTGTTAAAGAATTCTTGTGGGATATGGAACGGTACTTTGCACCTACTAGGGTGCCTGATACTGAGAAGTTCAATGTGACGACCATGTACTTGGATGGGATGTCAAGTTTTGGTGGAGGACGAGAATCTCTGCATAGATCAGTGCAGGTAAAACTCCTGTGGATACGTGGGAGCTCATGAAGAAGGAGTTGAATGATCAATTTCTTTCGTTGAATACTTCATGGCTTGCGAGGGATGCGGTGAAGAAACTGAAACAAGAAGATTCGGTAAAAGACTATGTTAAGTCTTTTAGTTCTCTATTACTTGATATTGAAAACTCTCTTCAACTTTTTGTCCGGGTTACAACTGTGGGTGCAATTGGAGTTGCAAAGGCAAAATGTGAAAGATGTGGTTGGTGCAATCACAGCCGTTGATGCGTTGGTGGACTTTCGAGCGATGAAGGAAACTAAGGCAAGCTCCTCTAATTCTGGAAAGGGCAAAGGCTATGCTCAACAGGAGAATACCGAGGGGAAGAAGGATTCCAAGAAGGGAGACTTCAAGGGGAAAAGCAAGTAAAATGTGGCTCCGAGAGTGGGGAGACGTCCTCCAGAAAGGACAAGATTACTTGTTATCTATACGGTGGATCACATTATGCAAGAGAATGTCTGAGGAAAGAGAAGTTAAACGCCCTGATGGTCAAAGACGAGGAAGAATCTTCCAATGATGCAGTGTTAAATCCAATTATGTTGTTGAATGCGGTTAGTAAAGAACCAAATCTCTATGATGATCTAATGTATGTGAGAATACAGGTTAATAGGATAAAGGTGACCGCAATAGTAGGTATGGGTGCATCACATTCCTTCATGGCAGAAAGGACGGTGCATAAGTTGGGGCTTAGAGTGTCCAAGACCCCGACAAAGTTAAGAACCCCTATGATAAGGAAGGTGATGGGAGTTGCTTACAACGTCCTAGTGAGCATAGAATTTGACGTGCTAAGATGAATTGTATGGTTATACCACTTAAGGATTTTGAAATGATATTGGGGATCAACTTCTTTAAGGTAACAAAGTCGAAATTGTACCCAAGTTTGGGAGGCATGATGGTTATACATGATGATAAATTCTTTTTTGTTAATTGTTGTAGATTCGTTGGTGGGACAAAGGAGACTACAACATCGGTAGCACAATTGTCGACTATGATTATTGAAAGGAGCCAAACTATGCTTGAGAAAGCCCAAAATAGAAGCCGGGTAAGGATCATATCATTGCCAAGATCGCGAAGGATCAGGGTGATAGGGAAAGCTCAGCAGATGGAGCTCTTCTCAACATGTCTTTAGTGAGTGTGATGAGCTTTGAGAGGGCGAATCTAGGTAGAAGCAAAGACAACCCCGATGGATTGGGAAAATGGTACGTGGTTAAAGTACCAATCGATATGAAGGCTTGCTACATTCTTCAAGAGCTAACTAAGGAGTCTTCGAAGAAACCACTCGTGGAGAGTGCCAACAGACTAATCCAGGTGGAAGCAAAGATAACCTCGATGGATTGGGAAAATGGTACATGGTTAAAGTACCAATTGATATGAAGGCTTGCTACAGTCTTCAAGAGCTAACTAAGGAGTCTTCGAAGAAACCACTCGTAGGGAGTGCCAACAGACCAATTCGACGAGGGTGTCAAATCCATCTGATGTGGGTGGTTTGTTAAACCCCTAAACTTCGAAACACTTCTTAGCGATCTTCACGATGCACCTTAAGAGGAAGGATAGCCGGATTACATGCATGAGGGAGGCATGCGAAAATACTATGGCAAACATGGACAAGTGGGATCAGACTTTGTGTGAATTTTGGTAGAGTCTTTGATTTTATGTGAATTTTGGTAGTGTCAGCTAAGGACTTGATGGACTAAGGGCTTGGCTTATGCTCAGATGAATGGACCATGACTAACGGACTTGATGTGCGAAACATTGGATCAGGCCAGTGTGCTATGTGGGCTTCAGTAAGATCACATTGTATCATCAATAGATAGAGATCGTAAGGAGATCTTGGATGATGTGACGATAACTAAGAGTTAGAGTTGCAGTAGGACTCAACATCTGAAGATAGTAGAAATCTTCGAAAATAAGGAAGCTAGTTTCCTATTTGAATGTAAACACTATCTTTCTATTATCTTGTACATTCTATCTTATCGGTTAGAGTCCTATTTGGATGGGGGTGTCATCCAATTGGTCCATGTAATGTAATCTGATAGATATAGACGTGATCTTAGCACGATTTTCGACAGTTTGTTTTAAGTGAGATTTTTAATGTAACTTGACTTTCAAGTTAGAGTGCCTATATATAGCTCATTAAAACTTTGCTCTCGATCCAGTCAGAGAAAGAGCATTCCTCGTATTCTTTGAAGGGAAAGTAATATAGAGGTTGGCTTTACCAAATCTCTCTTGTTTTCTTATTGCCTTTCTTTTTTTATTGCTTCTGTAGCATTATTTCATGAGGGTTAAACAATTCGAGGGTCGTTGAAGGCTGAAATCTTGCTTAGGCAGACCTAAGTGAGATTGTCGTGCAAAAGGTGTTGGCGATCAACGTCGGTGAAAGTTCGAGTTACAAGGTGACGTTTGTATCACACGCTATGCTTATGTTTAAACTCATTTTGGATCCTACGTTTACAAGTAAAAGTTGGGTCCTAATAGACCGTATCAGTTACCTTATGATTCAAGCAAGAGGATATAGCATTTTTTTCCCAAAAAACATCATATCAATCCAAAAGGTAAGATTAGTGATGGGCTAAGTTAGGTTTGAATTAATTTTTTAAATCGAATTTAAATTAAAATTTGATCAAATTTTAAATAATACCACTTGGAAATCCTAGGATGAGGGTTACAAGGATAACAGAAAATCACCAACGATATGATATAACAAACCTCTATCAGATTTCTAAGATAGACAACGATGATTATAGTTAAGACTTCATATATACTAGCTAAGCCACAAGCTCTTCACCTCTCAACTGACGTCAACTCTTAAAGCCTACCTCTTAAGAATCTAAGCTAACCCATCCTCTCTGTGTAACATAAAACTAAAAAAGGATTATAGTTTCGATACTTTATGATGCACAAAATCATTATATAAAGATAATTGCAGAGTATATGTGTATCTCTACGTAATAGAAGTAAATTTATGCAAGAATTAAATAGTTGAATGTAAGTGATTATTAAATGACTCAATAATTTGAAGTAAAAAACTTAATTTGACTTAAACAAAACATAATAATTTTTAATATGGAGTAAATCCACTAGTTTAATATGACGTTCTATACGTGCAAGTATATACTAAGGCTCTGATTGGCAAACAGCTAATTGCGTTAACTGTTAGCTGATTCTATTAGAGATTATCTAATAGTGGATTATGTTAATTAATTTGACATGTGAATATTAGCTCATTTGACTAGCGGATAACATCAATTGTTTATTAAAGATGTTTGGTAAAACTATTACTCTTTTTTGGTAGGACCTGTGGCATCCTCGAGGAATCTTGAAGTTCTTCTCTTCCCCACGGGAGATCAATGGCTCGAGGCTACCTATGACAGTGCGAGTCTCAGAGATGGCCAGATAGTAATTTGGAGATCCTTGCAAACCTTGAACCCCTGCAGTACCAACCAACTAGTTCCTCACCAGACAAATTGGAATGGTTAACTAGCCCTTCAAAACAGTACACCATTAGCTCTGCCTATAATGCTTTAAGATCACCACAGCAGCTAGTCACTTGGTACAAATTGGTCTGGTCCAATCACAATAACCCTAGATGCTCCTTTATTTTATGGCTGGTGTTTCACAACAAGATACCAACCAGGGACAAATTACTCTACCTTAATATTCCTAACTTCTGTTCCTTCTGTCTCTCGGCCAATGAAACCATCCAACTTTTTTTTTTACTACCCCTTCTCCAACACAGTGAGGGACCATTGCCTCAATCACTTTCATATTTCCCTCCCAAGCAACATATCCCTTCAATCCATCCCCCTATAGTATACTCAGTCCTTCAACACCATTGACAACAACCTATTCTCTATCCTTCTGTCGACTACTGTATATCACATTTGGCAGGAGCGGAATCACTGTGCATTCCAAGATGGAGTCAAGGATGTGGGGAGCTTATATTCTCATATAATCTTCCAAGTTATGGAGACTCTTAGCTCAAATACAGTGAGGAGGTAATAGGAATAATTTCTTGTCATTGGTTACTTTTCCCTTTTTTTATGTAGGTCCTGATAACTTTAAGTCACAACATACATGGAGATTCGATTTTTTAGTGTTTTCTACCTATTAAAGACCGAAGGTATACCTTATATCAATCAGCATTCGAGGCATTTCTGGTCGGGACACAATTTCGAATCAAGCAGCAGGATTTTTCAATCTTGACACACGCAATCAGCTAATAGAAGGAGAGACACACATGCAACTACATATCAACAAATCCACTCCTAATGAGGAGTGTAGTCTTCTGGGAAATTAAGAGAGCAAATTTGTCTGGTTTCTTGTTCAATTTTGTATGCTTGTACGTATAGTCTTTCATTTGGGCTGGTACATAACTGTTCATTGTATTTTAAGAGTTATTTTGGTATACATAGAGAATTGCGCATAGAGCAGTCTCATGAGATGTAAATAACCTTTCTGTTTTTCTTATCAATTTTATTACTGATTTATCAGAAAAAATAGTTATTTAGTATTAGCTATTTATATATAAAATGACTTAAAAGGTATAACTTTAAAAAAATATATAAGAACATGAGTATTATATCTTAGTATTTCTTTGAATATTTTCATATATTTTAGATTTTAGTTATTTAATTTTACAAAAATTAAGTTTATAATTCTAATAAAAAACATAGATAATATAATAATAAAACAATTAATCAAATTTTAAATTAATTAAATATTTTGTAATTTTTAAATTAATTAAATAATTTTAAAATTTTATCTTAAATTTATTCTTAAAATTTTATTTTATTAAAAAAAACCAAAACACGCTTAATTTAAAACCAAAATAAGTGTCCAGATGACACTTATTTTGCTTTCTTTTTTATTTTTTATCATTTTAATTTTAATTTTTATAAAATTAATAGTAACATAATTAAAATTAATTTTAATTTTAACTTTAACTTTTTATAAAAATAATTAAACTTAAAATGATAAAAAATAAAAAATAAAAAACTCACAAACTATGATCTTTATGTCACGCCTGTGACAATTCCTATTACGTAGGCGACAGTTTTCTTTTTAAGAGCAAAATAAAGGGTATAATTCACTCTCTTATACTTAAATATTTTCTTTTTTAGCTGATTGAGTTAAATCAGTCCACTCAATTAGTCAGTTACCAAATATTTCTATCGATTGTTTGATATGTTCAATCACCTAAAAGCTTTGAAAACGCAAAAAAATCAGCTCAAAAGGTGTTTATGAAACTAGACCTAAACCTCATGATTGATGGGTTGTCCTCCAACTTTTGACTTAAAAACAATTTGGGACCCTAAACTAACTATCTTTACCTATACATGCGTGTTTACATCACACTTAATAGACATAAACACCAAATGATTTTGATTAGAAAACCTAATTCGCTGCTTAAACCACAAGACAAGGCTTTGATTGTAGAATTTGTCTATCAAAACTGTAAATCGTTATTCATTTAATTGATTGATGTGAAATTTTCTACATTTGTCTACATTGAAGTAACACTAAAGTCAAATTTGATTTAAAATTAATTAATAAAATATTAAAATATCACATGTTAATTATAACATAAACTTTAATTATAGACCTAATATCAACTGTGAACTTGAATTAATGGAAAATTAATGAAAAAAATATTTGCTTTGCTATCAACTACTCAATGGACAAGCTGCTGATCTATTTGAATAAGTTTATGAAACCTTCTATCAACTATTATGAAAATTGTATATTTTCACAATGTTAGTCTCTTTATACGTTATGTAGATAGCATGAGACCTTAAGAGCTATTTACAGTAACGTTATTAGGTCTCCCTGTCATATACTCAATACATACCGATTTATATTGATTAAGGCCCTTTTATCTTTTGCTAGATCTTTTATTGAGCTTTAAAATAAAAATAAAATAATAATAATTCATAATTTATTTTGAAATTTTTAATATAGGCAAAGTATAGAGTCTACTAACAAGAATTAAACTTGATTCAACCATTGTAAAAATTACTAGAATCAGTCATTTGAATAGTTGACCATTACCACTTATAAACTCTTTAACATTTTCATGTTTAGTCAATATGAGATACTCTAACATTCCCCTTCAAGTGCAACTGAGACTGAATATTCAATTGTTACTTGAAATAAATGCAATGATAATCGGATCAGACCATTAAGATTGGACATTCAAACGGACAATTGAGAAATTAATAATTCAAGCTAATACCATATTGACATTTTTAATATAAGAAGAGTGTTGAGTCTACTAACAATAATTAAGTTTGAGTCGGTTGACCAAAATGAGGATCCCAAATTGCATGAGCAATAGGTCTCACATGTAGAGGATCCTGTAACTATTGTCAAAATGACTGGAACTACTCATTTTAATAGTTGACCCTTACCACTTATAAATCTTTTAACATTTTTATGTTTAATCAATATAAGATATTGTAACAATTCGTAATTTTGAGCCAAACAATTAGATTAAGGTATAAACTTACCTCAAACTTAAATTATTCGTTATAATTCATTTAAAATATGTTATTGTAAATTATCAATATTTTATTTAATGCATATTTGATTCAGATAGTCGTAGGGGTTAACATGCCTTACACTTTGTTTGACCCTTGCACAACATTGGTGGTACTGTTAACCTACCCTCAATTGCCCACGTGGCGACTTCATGAACATACAAAATACCCTATATTATACACGTGGCGACTTCTTGAAGCTCTAAGTAATTACGTCGTCCACGTGACAAATGTTAATGCAATTAAGGGGCTCGTGATTAAGAAGAAAGGGGGTAAAGAAGTCATTTGGATGGATATGGGTCAACAAAGTAACATGAGGAAGATTTGATAGGATGCGTATTGGACGGTCATGATGGAATGGGACCACAACTTATCTGATCGTGACGACGACGATGACGTTTAAGTACTCCATCGTGGACCCGCAGAAAAAGATTAACCGGTTAAAAGTTTATTATTAACTATTTAAATTGAATTTATTTATTAATTTAAATATAAATTTAAAATAAAAAATGTATTACAAAAAATATATTTAAACAATAATTATTGACATAAAAAATTGTGAATTTTATTAATGTATAAAATAAAAAGTGGATTTTGAAATATTTGTAATATTTAAAAATTAAGTTGGAATAAAATTTATTTAATTATTAATACCTCATTATGAATATATGAAATTTAAGATCCTGAATTATTTATGTTATATACAATTTATGGATATTACTTCCATATCAAAATTTATCAAAAGTATGTAACTACTAAAAAGAGATTTTCCAATAAAAGGAATTGTTTAAATATTTTTTACATGATTAAAGTTTAGAAATTCAAATGTGATTAAATTGTATAATAAAAATTAAACAAAATTAAAATAAATTAAAAAAGAGAATATCTTTTTTATAAGTGAAGTTAAAAATTAATTAAATAAAAAAGTCATGTTTTTTTACTTTATAAAAATTAATTGATTAATTAATAAATTAATAGTTTTAAATTTATTTCAATATCTTAAAAAATTAAATTAAATTTAATTAATTTAAATACTTAATAATAATAAGACCAACTTTACCTTGCACACGTAAAACCGGCACAATCTTAACCCTAACCATGGTTAGGCGAGAGAAGTGTCACTCGTCCCTTTAACCTTATTAGGCTTGTCTCGACTTTCGACCCCATTTCCATTTCATAGCTCCAACCTTGTCTGCTCTTTTCTTCTCCAACCAAAGGGTAGCGTTCATACTCCTATATTGGATTGCATAAAGAGCAAAGGCATAAAACATATGAATTTGGTCATGTTTTGGAGCGTTTTTCTCATCATTGATTCAATATTCTGCTCAATGAAATGACCATTTTGGTTTCTGCTTCGTTGGACAGAAAAGGTAAATAATTTTTCTTGCAGAATCTTTAATAATATCAATCAAAGGTACGAGCAGAAGGGTTTGTGCTGCAGAAAGAGTCGTGCTGTGTTCATCTGGAGAGGTTGGAGAGTAGTAAAGAATGAAACTTTGTATCAAGATTTAATTTTTATATGTGGGTTCGAGTGTTTCTTGTTGTATAGAGTAGTTTAAGGTTACTGTTTATTGGGAAAAGATTTGATGGGTAAGAAGAAACCTCAAAAGACAAAGCAACTCTCGGTGGCAATATCAGAAGCTTCATCGACAGGAAATGAAAACCAGCAGCATCAACAACTGTCTCAGACTCCTCGAAAGAGAGGAAGGCCTCGCAAGATCGTTGAAAAGAGTACTGAAACCAAAGTGAAGAAAGAGCAACTAACTGGAGAAGGTAACACTGTTGATGGTGATCAATCAAAAAGGATTAAAACTAGCAAGGAAGAAGAAGAAGAAAAACAACAACAAGCGCAAAAGGTAGAGGCTGAGGGAGTCCTGTCGACTCATAAGCGAGGGAAGAAGAAAGAAAGTGAACAACCTGAAGAAAGAGAGCCTCCAAGAAGAAGCAGGAGGAGGAAGAGCCAGCCCAGAAAGAGCTACTAAATCGGTATTATTACAAGTTCTATATATCCACTCTTTCCCGAGGTCTGCAGCTAAATTTGACAGAAACCCATATTGGAAAACCTTCAAGAGTTGATGATCAAATTCAAAGAACTTCAGGTTACGAATTGCAGAATCAATGTTCTTGACGACTAGCTTCTTCATTCTTAGCAAGTTAGCTTGTAAGATGTATTACTCCTTTGTCTGCTTGTTTTTCAAGTGAAAGAAAGGTGCGCTTTTGGGTTAGGTGGAAGGTTTTCTATTGATTAATTACTACATATGCATACATACATACATATATATCTGTATATATATATCCATTGTTGTGCCTGTTGTATCTTCTTGATCTTGAAGAAGATCATTTTCTGTTCAAGCTGGAAAGCTTATAGGTAGAGACTTTCTTATTTGCACTTGAGATGAGTAATTGAACAGAGTTCTTGGTAAGAGTTAAAAGAGCATAGGTTGATGATGAGGAGGTGGTAGTGAAACTACATCGTATAGGGTTGTTTGGTAGATAAGAGCAGATCAATCACTGAGGATGAAGAGGATGATGATGAAGTCTAGTAGTCCTTGATTAGGACGTGCAACATACTCCCTGTATTGGGCGCGTAGAGAGTTTAGACTATCCACCTATATTCGTATCTTTGGGACCAAAAGAAAAGGATAGGAAAGACGGAGCGAACCACCTGAATGAATGAATAAATGTCTCTCTTTGATAGATGGTTTCCGTAAAGATGCCTTTCCATCTTCTTCTTCTTCTTCTTTTCTTTTTTCATTAGAGATCAATTTAGGTCAGGTTTGTTAAGTTCTATCGAGTTTAGTTAGACTGGGCTAGACTTGTTTTTACCATCTCTACACACGCAAGCACTAGGTAATTACTAATTAGCAAATCTCTAAAGTTTGCCCCTATTTTCAGCATAATTATAGATTTAAGGGTTAATTACATAAAAAAGTTCAAATTTTTGTCAAAGTTTTTAATTATAGTCCAAAATTTAAAATGTAGCAATAAAATTTTTAATTTTTAATTTTTTATTCTAGCGCGAACTTTAAAAGTAATAATAAAATGTTCAAATTTTTAAAAATTTTAAATTATAACCCGATGTTAGTATTTTCATTAAGTTTAAAAATGACTTAAATTAGATTACGCAGGTTCAATGACCTGACTGATGCAGCACGCTGTAAAGCGAAAATAATTTAGGACATCAGAAGAACACAAAAAATAAGGGTATCGGGAGAACAACAAATAACGTCAGGCCAGAATTGAAGAAAATTTAAATTTTAAAATTTTATTGTCACTTTTTGAAGTTGGGATTAGAATTGAAAAAAATTGAAAATTTGAACATTTTATTGCTACTTTTTAAAATTCGGGCTATAATTAAAATTTTAACAAAAATTTGAACTTTTTTAGCATTAAACTCTATATTTAATCAAAGCAAATATACTTCAATCGGGCTTGAGTAGCTTAAAACTCAGTTAGGCCTTATTAGAATTTTTGAGTCTTGACTTAAAATTTAAACATTTTTAAAAAATATTCGAGTTTGACTTAAAGTCTAATCAACTCAAATTAGATTCGTTATTTTCAAATCGAATCCAATCAAACTGTATCAAATTAAACTTCTTTTTTCATCCTAATTAATACACTAATATCAAGCAAATTACTCCTTATATTCTGCATAATTATAGATTTAACTAAGACAAATACACTTCCACTAAATATTTGTTTAAGCAACTCACATAACCCTATAACATACCTAAAAACTATATCTTAGTAGACCAAGAAATGCTGCCGATAGAATCTTGAGGTATCACATTTTACAAAAAAGGTTACTTACCATCTTTTCTCAATCTTATCTAGCATTTCCTCTCGATGCTTAGAAGTCTTAACCTATAAGACTCAAATTGTTTAGTTAGATCGGATCTAAAATTTATGGCTCGGATTCTATCAACCTTGATTTTTTAATTTAAAATTTGAAAGTAATCGTTATATTTGATATATTTAGGCTTTGAATTGGGTCAAATTAAGCAGCTCGAGACCAAGCTCGGTTCAAAGTTAAAAAATATTTTAAAATTTTGAGCTCAACTTAGAACAAAATCAATTTAATTGAATGTATTGACTTCAAACTAGATTAGATTAGGTCCGTCCAAGTGCAAATGTTATCCCTTATTATTATTATTAATTACATTACTCGTATATATTAATAAATGATTTATAATATGTAAAGATAATTTTATTAGTATAATCTTGATGAACATGTCTCTCTAACCCATTGCACGCCAAGTTTTTTTCTTTATATTTTCTTCAGGTTTCCTTAGCTAGGTAAGAGCTTTATTCCTTGGGGACACTTCTAGGTGGTCGATCTCTTTAGCTTTTTTATCTTTGGTCAATGGGTTTGGCTCTCCAGGCTCGGGCTTAGCTTCTTCTTAGTGTTAATAAGCAACTTCTAGCTAGGCGAGTCTTATCGCTATGACATTTGAGATCTCCATCTTGTTCACTGATGTGCTCTACACTTTTCTTAGTTTCTTCCTTAAAGGCTTGTTTTTAATTGACGTTACTTATTTATCTAAATCGGCAAGGGTAGTGAGGTGGTATTGTTCACGACTCTGTTAATTTGGATACAACTGGAGTTTTGGGTTCCGTTTTTACATGGAGAGTGGCTTTTGTGACATGTCCTTTGGTTTCCAAGTTTGGTCAGATGATAGCAATTCGGTTGCTGTGAGTGGTGATGTTTCATCTTCTTCTTCGTGTTTATCTCCAGCTATTTCGTTTTATAAGGTGAATCTCTGTTCTCAATTTTTCCAGTTTAGTTTCTATTCGGGGTTTGGTCGGTTGTTTTTTCTTTGTTTGTTTTTTTGGGAGGGTAGGTCAAGTTGCTTCTTTGGATCAGTGATGGTTTTTTTGAGATATGTAGTGTTGCATTGGCTTTTTGGGAATGGAATACACTGGGTACGGTGCAATTTTTGTGATTGACAGGAACTGCATCAAATTTGGGATTTTTAGTGAATCTAATGACTAGTTTTATGTTTTACCGTTTGCTTTAATTGATGAAAATTTTGAGAGATTGGGAGTGGCTTGGTGTTTTTCTTTTAAGGCTTTGTTTTTTTTTTTGGGAACTCTGAAGCTTATGCAAAACTAGGCTTAGTTCTTAAAATTACGTCTTAACGTTGGCAACATAGTATTGAAGCTATCTGGGTTAACAGATGGGCTTGATGTAAAATTGGTGGAATGAGTTGGAGATAGCTCTGAAATTGTGTCATGGGAGTGCAGATGGTTTTGGTGCTAATACTGTTGTTTGAATACCAATTTCCATATGTTCATAACCTTCTCTGTTTCCTTTATTTTCAACAGTTTTGACTATTGCTTTTCTTCTTCGCTTCAATTGTTACTTTGTGCATTTGTTGATCTTTACGTTGCTTAGATACCTAGAGCATACTTGGGGTATCTGAAATTTGAGTACCTTCAGTCGAGATATTACAAATATGAGTAGACCAGCTCTGATACCCTCTTTAAAAAAAATGTATTTAGAGCCTTATTTTCCTCTTCTTTTGGTAGACCAATTAAAAATTTGAGGCTGTCACTTTTGATGATGAGCGTTGATGACCATGTCCTACTAATTCTCATGATTATGTTTCCTAAGGAAAAAAAAGAGAAAAACATATCATCTTCTTTTTCTGGGTAAGCTTGAGTCTTGGTTTTAATTTTGTTGGCCTTGTGATCTGTTGATGAGATTATTGGGCCGCCAGCATTTTGAAATTAAGTTCAGAAGAGAAGATTTCTTCAGAAGGTTATATACTTTGAAAGCTATGCGTATTCTCCTTCTTTTGTATCTACTTTGGAACGAATGCAATGCTGCAGAGGTGCTCTAATTTTCAAACACATTGGTGAGGTTAAACAATTATTGGGTTTTCCATGCAAAGTACTTGGTTTATAGTTTGTAGTGTGGTACAAGTTACACGCATGAAGTTTAGGAAGTTTTTTGGGTATTAGAAGTGTCACACGATCGTCCATCCAAGCAGGTATGTGTTTACTGTTTTTCAAGTTAATTCTGCATTAATGTTGGATAGGACAAGCTGCCTATTTTTAGCCTTTAAGTGGGAATCCATTCCTCAGGTACACTTTTACCTTTCGCTTATCTAAGTTTCGGTGCTAATTTGGGGTTTATTGACAGTGTATTATCCATTTTGGTCATCTATATGAGTGGCTTCCGTCCGTTTGTATAAGACATCCTTGCGCCTCTAGCAGTTTATGACAAATCCATAATTTTTTTTATGATACATCAACCTTTTCTTTTATTATATTATATTTTATTTATGTATTTATTTATTCTAATTTTATTTACCTACTTTTTAGCGTACCAGTTTTACATATTTACTCTTTTAACTTTTATTTTTTTATGCATTGTCTCATTAACATGTGGGTCTATCGGAAACAACCTCTTTACTCAGTAGGGGTAAGGCTACTTATATCAGACCTCCCTAGACCCTGCTTTAATGCGGGATTTCAGACTGGGTGATAATGATGATTATGATGAATCTTGATGAACATGTCAAATGTATATAATATAAAATTTTTTGTTGGAGATATGATGCTTGTACTTCCTCTTCTCGTCTTGTTTGATCTAAGTATCAACAAATCCAAACTCTTCAAAGTTTGAGGTTCGCCAAGTTGATGAACATCTAAAAGCAACCTAAAATGTGCTGAAGATAAAGTGATAAACAAATTTCAAGTGTTAATTTGTATTAAATAATTGTTGAATACCAACAGTTTGTCCCCAAAAAAAAGAAAAATAGGAAATTCAATACTTAAAAAGGTGAATATTAGCCTTTTATTAGCATATAAATTCAAACTAATTAAATTTGATTTAAACTAATAATTTATTATAATTATTAATTTAATTCAAATATAATTATTTCAAATAGAGTTTAGGAATTGATTTGTGTTATTATATTAGTGGCATATGGATATAATTAGTCCATGTCCGAAGTTCATAATGTATGTATTTCGTTGTTATTTTTAACCTAAATTTAAGAGAAATAATTTTTCTAAAAAACTAAAACGAGTTTTTTTTGAAAATTTTAAAGATCATAAAGTTTTTCTAAGATTTTTTAAATTGCACTAAAAGTTAATGTTTAGGTCCCTTGTATTTTGTTAGTAGTCATTATCGAAAGACTAGTTCTTTTAATTAAAATTAAGAGTTTTTGAGGATTCATGAAACCTTTTGCATTGTATCTGTGTAAACCAACAGCCATACTCGGGATCAGATCCTTTTAGGAATTGAAAGAGAGAGAGATGAGTGATAAGAAGAGTAAAGTAAGAAAGGCAAAGTTGGAGAGAGAATATGTACTTTGTTAGTTAACGATGAAGTGTACAAGAAGTCTGTATATACATGAGCAGTAAAGAAACTAACTAAATAACTCTAGTTCAGTTACATAAAAATGCAGCTTTTTCTCAAGTTAGTACAGTAGTCTTCACATCCCCCTCAAGTTGGGAACATAGTGAGACCCAACTTGGAAGATAACATCAAGTATGAAGCGTAACCAAGAGGCTTGGTCATAAGGTCAGCCAGTTGCAGTTTTGATAGGATATATATGTAGTTTGAAGAAAGTCATCTTGTATTTTCTCTCGAGTGAAGTGACAATATATGTCCAAATGTTTTGTTCACTTGTGAAAACATGGATTAGCTGCAATTTGTTGAGTAGCCTTATTATCACAAAATAAAGTAACTAGAACCTGAACTGGAATGGATAAATCCTTGAGCAAGTAAGATATCCAAATCAACTCACTGGTTGTAGCAGCCATACTCCTATATTCGGCTTCAACAAAAGACTTAGAAATAGTAGATTGCTTCTTTGTCTTCCAAGATACTAGGGCATGCCCCAAGAAGATACAAGAACCAGTAAGCAATTGACGAGACATCAAGCAAGAAGCCCAATCTACATCTGAAAATGCAGTTAATTTGAGTTGGGACTGTACAGGATAAAATAGCCCTCCAGAAATGGAATCTTTCAAATACTTGAGCACATAATTAATACCCTGCTTATGAGGAAGCTTAGAAGCAGATAAGAATTGACTCAAATGTTGCACTGCATAAAAGATATCAAGCCTAGTCATTGTCAAATATAACAACCTGCCAATAATTTTCTAGTCAACAAAACTGCAAGTACACAGAGTCGTTCCTGGTACTTACACATCAAGTATTCCAAGGTCGTATCCTACGAGGACTAAAATACTCACTACTAAATTAATCCTAGTTACTTGAACAAAAATGACAAGAAAATTAAAAGTTGATTGGATATGAGTGAACAATCAATTGTAAAGACTATGAATAAACAAACAAGGTAAATTTCGATGTTGAGATTTAGGGCTTTAGGACTCACCAATTTAAGGAATTGATCGATAAATTATGGAATTGATTGAATGAAAAGTTATAATAACAACAAAACAAATTCACTTATATTCTCTCTCAAGACACACAAGAATACCTAACTAGTTGATTACCATTTTCCAATGTGAAACCTAACCGGTCAAATTCATTAAGAACAAGCAATCCTAAGTTATCACACTAGTTTAGGATATCTCTATCTCTAAATCTAATATGTTTATCTTCCTAATGCACAAGTCACACTTCACCTATCAATCCATCATATGATTTCTAAGATTGCATCTGTGGTGATCAAGCATAGAAATAATAATGAAGCTCAAGAAAGATAAACATAACTCAAGAACCTTCATTCAACTCCAATCAATCCACAAAATAGGCTACACCCCTAACCCTAAATGGGGTTTAGTTCCAGCACATGATAACAGAATCTGAACAAATAGAAACAAGCAACATTCAAGACAGTGTAGAGAGAGAAAGTTGAAAGAAAACAAAAACAAGCTTGCTTCTCTCTCCCTTCTTCCTCTTCTTTTCCTCTATTTTCGTGCCTCCTTTGTTTTTGCCTTGTTTTCAGTTTCAGATCTCCTATTTAGTTCTTCAAAACGAATATATATAGTGTCTTGGGGTCAAAGAAACCTAATGTTTGCTAAACAGGAGAATAAAAATCGTGTCTATGCCGTCAATATCCGTTAGGCGGACCTTCTCGTGTCTCTGGAACAGTTTGGACAATGAATATCCGTTAACCGGACATGATGTCTGTTAGGCAGACATGATGTCCGTTAAGCGGACATTCACAGGTCTGTAAGCCTTCTTTCTCCTCTCATGTTCATTTAAAGGGACATGATGTCTGTTAGGCGGACATACACTCAGCATCTTCATAAATGTGCACTTTTGACCCTTTAAAAGGCCAAATCTCTCCTCGAGGTCTTCACAGAAGTTGTAGAGCTTGGAGTCCTCTTCGAAAGCATACTTGAATGGACTTAATCCGACATTCACAACGAAAGTTATATCTTTTGCCCCAAAATCTCTCTAATTGTACCTATTAAGCAATATAGTTAAACTGTGTGAGAATTAACCAAATAAAGCTCTAAATTCACATAGAGATAAGTCAAATTAGTTCCACTTCATCCCAAAATCATATATAAATAATTTTGACTTATCATTTGCCTATAAGTTTTTGGATGATCCAAAGGTTCTCCCTCTGTAAAAGACAGCTTGGTATATTGAGGAAGAAGAGTAGAGCAAGGCTTAGCTCCAGTCAAACGAACTTTAGATAATATATCCAGAATATATTTCTTCGATTAAAATATGTTCCCTGCTCATTTCTATGCAACTTAATACCCAATAAATATCATGCAAGTCCTAAGTCCTTAATGGTGAACTTAGTATGCAAAGCTGTCTTCAAACTAGCAATGTCAAAATCATCATTACCAGTAATTAAAATATCATCAATATATATGAGTGCAGTCGTAAACTTATCTCCTACCCTATTAACAAACAAGGAGTAATCATTAATGGACTAAACATAACCCAAGTAAGTAAGAAACTTAGTAACTTCTTTATTCCACTGTCTTGAGGCTTGTTTAAAGCTATACAAAGACTTCTTTAATCGACAAACTTTACCAAGTTTGGCTGCATGATACCCATCAAGAGGGTCATATATATCTCCTCATTAATATGGCTTTGCAGGAAAGCATTGTTAATATCGACTTGATGTAAAGGCCAATTTCGAGTAATTGCCAATTACAACTCTAACAGTAGCAAATTTGGCAATAAGAGAAAAAGCGTGCTTATAATCCTTATCCTCCTTCTGATCAAAGCCCCTGATGACCATCCTAGCCTTGTACCTCCATTATTGGCTGAAAAGGCAACAGGATCTACAACCTGACTGTTAACTTCTTTTTTTCTTTTCAATTTGTTGTATCAAGTAATAAGCCTGGTTAACTGAAGGTAATGGATCCATCGATAACACCTGATTCCTTACTCCTTCATACTCATCATTAAGCTTCAGTAAAAATTGCATAAGCTTAGACCTACTATCCATTTCAATAAACTTTTGAGTAACTCCACAACTACAACCACATTTGTATATAGGAATATTGATCAAACCATTTAAATCATCCTAGCATCTCTTGAGTTTACCGAAATAAGCAGTCATAAACATGCTCCCCTGAGTTGTTTGGCTCAATGTACGCTCAAAAAGTCGATATATCAAAGGGTCATTGCTTTGACCATGCTTTTCATTAATTTCTTTCCACAGTTGCTCCACAATTGAGCATATGGAAACGAATCTAAAAGCTCTGGAAGCATCGAGTTCAAAATCCAGCAAGTGATCGTATATTCACATTTAATCCACCTTCGATAATCATGATCATCAGAATCTAGTTTCACACACTATCCATCCACAAAACCTAGTTTCATCTTAGCACCTAGAGCCATCTTTACAGTTCTACTCCAACCTAAAAATCCTATGCCATTGAATTGGACGATAGTGAGCGACATACCAAGACGATCTCCACTTGATAAAATCAAAGGATCAATCGTACCTGAAGTAGCGCGGTCAGTGGAGCTGGCCTTCTGCAGTCAAAAATTCCTTTGGCAAAATCAACTTAGAATAGGTAAATAAACCAAGAATAGATGAACCATAAGCATCAGTGATTAACTGAACAGCAAATCAGTTGTAATCTTCAGTTAATCGATCAACAATCACTGGACGACAAGCAAGATCTGAGCAACGAAGCGCTCTGATACCATCTTAAGAATCGAGAGAGAGAGAGAGAGATGAGTGATAAAAAGAGTAAAGTAAGAAAGGCAAAGTTGGAGTAGAATATGTGCTTCGTTAATTAATGATGATGTATACAAGAAGTCTTTATATAAATGAGCAGTAAAGAAACTAACTAAATAACTCTAGTTTAGTTACATAATAACACAACTTTCTCTCAAGATAGTACAGTAGTCTTCATAAATCCTCTTTTTTAATTAACCAATTCCTACCATATTCCATTAAATATTATCTACAAATTTATATAAGATCTATATAAATATGTAAAAAAATTAAGTGACACAGAATTGAAACATTTTAAAGAGATCAAAACGCTCCAACCGGTTTTACTCGTGAACTTCCCAACTTTAGCTATAATACTGCATGAGTGGAAATGCTCAAGCAGCCTCATATTGGGCCTTCCAGGATGCTTTCACTTCGAAATGCTAGGCGCTCAAATGTAAATGTAAAGTATGCTAATAGTATATTTGCACAGGGCTAGTCATGTAGCACCCCCTTACCGCAGGGTACACACCGGGACGCCCGCAGGTCATTCCGATACATATCCTACGATAAGGGTG
>JAOSBN010000006.1:2261347-2282703 GCA_027563595.1 Erythroxylum suave | reverse complement strand
CACCCCCCCCCCCCCCAACAAAAAAAAACCGCTTTTTCGGTCATTCATTTAATATCATTAACTCATTTTCCACTCTCTCTCATGTGAGAACACTTTATGAACTGAACCAGTTGGTGGTGTTGATGGTTGATAGGAAATCAAAATCGATATAATGTGATTCCCTGATATGGATAATCCAATTTGGGATAGGAATAATACGGCTGCTTTTAATGCCCAAACCGCAAATTGAATCATCGGCGTCATCGGCATCGGCATCAAGAAGCTTAGTGTAATAGCGAATCGGATTCTTGTTGCATCCAATTCCCGAAATGCGTATTTAAATTCGACGAGGATGCGAATTCCCAGGAAACCGCTCTGTCTTTGCGTCTTCTCCATCTTTCCTCCTCTTCCCCGAAATTTGCATCTCCATAAATTGCCCAACCACAGACCCTTTCACACTTCAGGTCCGTTGCCTTGCTCTTTCTTCTCTCGTTTCTACCAACCGTACCTTGTTTCGTTGTGATTTTGTTCAAAAAAGTTGTTTTTGTAGTAGGAAGGTTGAGTGCAAATTGGTTAAAAGACGGGTAATTGATCGTTAAATTGATGCTTTGAGCGTTTCTTGGAAGATTCTTGGCGTGAGAGCTTCGAACCTATCCTATTTTACTGTTTGATTGGGATTTGCTTGTGGATAACATTTGCATGGTCTTTGTTTTTCCCGGGAATTTTTCATATTTGAAAAAATGTACTCTTTAATATTCCGTCTTTTTTTGAATAGGAACTAGAAAGTGGGTGTGTTTTATTCTATCGTTAGTCATTTCTTCTATAGTTGAGTCCATGTAGATTAGTCAACTTGTTCCAAGTCCACATGTACACGGGGTTGTTTCTGCTCATGAATGCTATATTTAGTAAAACTATTCAACAGTAGAGGCAAGTAGACAAATAATCTCTGTTAAAATTAGTTTCAATATATGTAATGAATTGGATTGTTTTGATCTTTGCAATTTATGGTCGTTTTTTTGGAAACTGGAATGCTTGCTGTTTTACTGTAGGCTTCAGAAAGATGGCCTTTTGAATACCAACCATGGATTTTGGCTGATGGGTAATAAGAGGGAATCATGCAATCACATAAACTTTTATAAAATTTAAGTGTTGAATTTCTTAAATGATGCATGTTTACAAGACGAGGCACAATGTTTATGTTCAAACTTAACTCTACTATCAGGAGTTAATCATTTGCAAGCTGGCTACAGAATGGATGAGAGTCAAAGGACTGTTGTTGGTGACAAGGTATCAAAAGATAAGAACTTGTCTAGCAGTGATGGCTTTCAAAAACCATCTATATGGTCCTCCCCGGAAGGAGGATGCCAGATTGAGATTGCAAAACAGATCTTCTGCAACAGATCTCTGAATATGAAGAACATTGTAGCTGTTGGGTTTGATATGGATTATACCTTGGCTCAATACATACCTGAGACATTTGAGTCTCTAGCATATGATGGCACTGTCAGAAAGTTAGTTTATGATCTTGGTTATCCACGAGAGGTTAGTGCGCCATTAGTTGTTCTTCCTATATTTTTTTTTTGTTGCTTGTGGAATGAAAGAATGATTTTTCCATTGCAGTTGCTACAATGGTCATTTGATTGGACGTACATGGTTAGGGGCTTGGTTCTGGATAAAAAGAGAGGCAACATCTTGAAGGTAATATTCTTAATGTTACATTTTCAGCAGTTGTCTTAGCCTCATCGGCTCTTGTGAACCTTCTGAATTGGTAACTCTGCCTTATGCAGATGGATCGTCACAAGTATGTAAAAGTTGCTTACCATGGATTTAGAGAATTGTTAAAGGAAGAAAAAGTTGGCACCTATGGGAATACTCTGATACGTGATGCTTTTGACGAGCCAGAATATGCGCTTATTGACACTCTTTTTTCATTGGCTGAAGCTTACTTGTTTGCCCAACTTGTAGACTTTAAGGATCATAATCCTGGAAAGGTTCCAAAGGGAGCCGAGTAAGACCAGTAATTGCTGCTTTAATTATAGCTTATGATGCTAGGATTTTCTTCTTTGTTTAAAATTTCTTTCCTTTATCATGTCTTCTAACTAATTTAATTGTTGACCACATAATTTTTGAGTTATTTTAATTAAGTTAAACAATACTGATTGTCACATAAGTAGTCCAGCTTCAGAACAAAAATTGCTTCTGCAAAATAAATGCAATTGCACAGCATGTTATCTTATGTTGTTTCATCAAGTGTTGTACTCTATTAGCCATTAAAGGTCTGCTGGATTAGCTTAAACTTGTCAATTATAAATGTTTGCTAGATGATATTCCAACTTTTCTCAAAGATTATTGATGCCTAAAGCATGTTACCTTCTGTGATAGCAAGTTTGAGTGCTTTGGTCTTCTTTGTATGTAATTATCCTTTGTATGAACTGAGTATCCTCACGTGTTCATCATGAAGCAAAAAACATGATAGTAGAGTGTATTTGGTGATATCTGGAAATTAAGTTGTTTGTGGAAACGAATGAAATGACTAGTATATATTGGTGAAACATAGCAATTGAGGACATTAATGTTGCAAAGAATTTCTTACCAACTATGACATAGCATCACACGGTAAACCTTAATTTTTAGATTATGTATCTTTTGCTCTTTTTAACCTACTCATTACTTGCACTTTCAATGTCCAACCAAAATTTTCAGTTATGCTCGTATGTACAAAGATGTTCGAGCAGCGGTTGATTTGTGCCATCGTGATGGAACTCTAAAGCAAATGGTTGCTAAAGATCCTAAAAGGTGAGGGTACAATTGGTATTTTCTAATAGTGTATATATAGAAAACTAATGTAATATAGTTAATTAGTTGTAATTACTAATTTATCCCATGTACATACACTATGTATATTCACTATTATAATAGTGTATATATAGAAAACTAATGTAATTTAGTTAATTAGTTGTAATTACTAATTTATCCCATGTACATACATTATATATATTCAATACAAATCATGAGTCCATCCAGGTACTCTTTCACAATCTAGCATGGGATCAAAGCTAGGTTTTTCTTCAAAACCTAAATTCTCTCTTTTCTCTTTTTTCTCTTCCCTAGCCGCCGCCTAGCGTCGTCCCTCCAAACCCTAGGCACCGCCATTTTTCTTCTCCTGACGCTCTTGCTTCCACTGCCACCTTCTGCCGCCATCCTCTCTTCTCACCATGGCCGGCGATGACGCAACCCCCAAGGAGAAACCCTTGCATCCTGTGTTCACGGTGGCCAACATCAATCAAAAAAATTTGGTTCACCCTTGACAATGAAAAGATACAATACGATCATTGGGCTACTTTCTTCCGCCTTACTACTGATTGCTATCATGTCTCTGATCACATAGATGCTCCTACGGTTACCACCCCTAAAGATGAATCTGTGTGGGAGGCCGTTGATTTTGTTGTTCTCTCATGGATCTATGCCACTATATCTGATGATTTAGTTCTTTCAATTCTGAAACCGGGACAATCTGCTAGAGATGCCTGGGTCAAATTGGAACAAATGTTTCGTGATAATGCTGGTGCCCGTGCTGCAAAACTTGAGGTTGAATTTGTTTCTTTGAGGCTCGAACATTGTAATTCCCTTGATGAATATTGCAATCGCTTAAACACTCTGGCCGAGAGACTTGGTAATGTGGGATTTCAAGTGTCTGATGCTCGTTTGGTGTTGCAATTGACCAATGGATTGCCAAGTTCATATAGAACAATTGCTACAATAATTCGACAGCAAAATCCAATGCCCTCATTAATATCAGTTGTGTCCATGCTCCGCCTCGAAGAACGCCATGATGCGCCAGCTTCCTCTGCAGTTATGGTCGCTTCTCCAGCCTAGTTCTACCGCCACTTCACAGCCATCATCCCGGCCAATCGCTACCCAAAATAGTGGCCGCGGTGGTGGGGGAGGGCGACGCAGCAATGGCTGCTGCAACAGTCGTGGTGGGGCCGTGGGTCTACCCAGACCTGTTTTGCCCAACCTGCCCAACTGATCGCTGCTGGCGGCTTGTGGGTCTGGTGCCCAGCACCCGGTGCTCCTGCCCAGCCATGGGTTCCTCCACCGCTACCTTGCCCATACCCCACTCAAGCTAGCCGTGCTCCAAGCGTGTTAGGGCCAACACCTCACAGTCAGCAGGTTTACACCGCCACTTCATTTGATTGTCAGCCTATAGATATTCAGCATGAACACTCCGAATCATCGGTGGTACATGGACTCCGGGGCCACATCCCATTTCACTTCTGAACCAGGTATGCTCCCATCTGTCTCTTCATCTAGCACTGTTTCTAACATGCTTGTCGGAAATGATATGAGTACTCTAGTGCGTGGCTCTGGACAATAGATTATTGGGACTTCAACCCGACCACTTCACTTAAAAAATGTCCTCCTCGCCCCTAACATTATCAAAAACCTTGTGTCTGTTCGTCAGTTCACTATTGATAATCATGTGTCTGTTGAGTTTGACCCATATGGTTTTTCTGTGAAGGATCTTCGTTCGAGGACACTGTTGCTGAGGAGCAATAGTTTGGGAGACCTGTACCCTGTCTAGCTGAGTCAGCCCACAACTTCTTCCCAGTCTCTAGCAGTCCTTCCTTCACCGGTGTGGCACAATCGCCTTGGTCATCCCGGGAGTCATGTTTTAGAGTATCTTAGGAGTCATAAATTTATTGGTTGTAATAAGGATCTTAGCTCCAGTTTATGTCATTCTTGTCAAATTGGAAAACATATTTGTTTGCCATTTTCGGCGTCTTATTCTATTACAGTAGCTCCCTTTGACATTATTCATAGTGATTTATGGACCTCTCCTATTTTGAGCAAATCTCATTACAAATACTACTTATTGTTGCTTGATGATTTTTCGCACTTCTTGTGGGTTTACCCCCTTAAACACAAGTCTGAGGTCTCTTCTAAATTCAAGCAATTCAACAGTTTTGTCACAACTCAATTCAATAGGTCTATTAAATCTTTCCAATGTGATCTGGAGGGTGAATTCGATAACAATCCTTTTCACGAATATACTGCTAATCATGGCCTTGTTTTTTGTTTTGCTCGCCCACAAACTTCCTCTCAAAATGGGAAAGCGGAGCGTATGATCCGATGCATAAATGATATGACCCGAACTCTTCTTTCACATGCCTCTCTTCCTCCCAATTTTTGGGTTGAGTCTCTCCACATGGCAGTCTACTTGCACAATGTTCTTCCTACTAAAGTTCTTCACAACAATAACCCCACTACTGTACTTTATCATCGCATTCCTAGCTATGATCACATTCGTACTTTTGGGTGTTTGTGCTATCCCAATCTTTCTGCCACTGCTCCTCATAAGCTAGCCCCTCGGTCTACTAGATGCGTGTTCCTTGGGTTTCCCTCTAATCATCGGGGATATAGGTGTTTAGACCTCTCCATTGGTTGTGTCCACATCTCTCGTCATGTCACCTTTGATGAGTATGTGTTTCCCTTTTCCACTACTGGGTCCGTCTCCCCTCCTGTGTACAGGTCTCCCAGCCTCGATGTGAGTCTTTCACCCTCCGTTATGGTCGACCAGTTTCACAACTCACCCCCGGCCACCCGCACCCGTACCCATGAACCACATATTCATTACACACGGCGTGCTTGCACACCTGCCACTCCCACTTCGGCAGCGCCACCCTCTCCTCATACGGTTGAGCCTACCCCCTCACACATCGAGTCCCCATCACTAACGCCACCTGTCCACTCCCCTCAAATGACCACCCGCTCCAAACACGGCATCACCAAACCAATCCATCGCCTCAGCTTACATACCCAAAAGCCTATCCACATCTCTCCTTTGCCTAAGTCCCATGTGTCTGCTCTTTCAGACCCGCATTGGAAGGCTGCTATGGATGATGAGTATGGTGCTATGGTGAAGAACCATACCTGGAATTTGGTGCCTCGTCCTCCTGGTGCCAATAATCTTCGGTCTATGTGGCTCTTTTGGCATAAGTTTCGGGCTAATAGGGCCTTGCAGCGTCATAAGTCGCGTTTAGTGGCTAATGGTAAGTCTCAGCTAGTGGGTGTGGACTGTGAGGAGACCTTTAGTTCGGTTGTTAAACTGGCCTCCATTCGTGCTGTGTTGACTATTGTTGTTTCTCGTTCTTGGCCTATCCGTCAGCTTGACGTCAAGAATGCTTTTCTTCATGGGGATTTGAAAGAAACAATGTATATGCACTAGCCGCCGGGTTATCGGGATCCTAAACACCTTGATTATGTCTGTCTATTACGGAAATCATTATATGGCCTCAAGCAGGCTCCTCGGGCTTGGTTTCAGCGATTTGTGACTTTTCTCACTGATAGAGTTGGCTTCTCTGGATGTACGTGTGATGAGTCACTATTCGTTTATTGCCGGGGTTCTGATATAGCTTATTTACTTCTGTACGTGGATGATATTATTATTACGGGTTCCTCTCCTTATCTCCTGCAACAAGTTGTCTCACAACTGTCATCTGAGTTTGCTATATCTGATCTTGGCCCCCTTCATCACTTTCTGGGTATAGCAGTTACATGAGACTCCTCTGGATTGTTCTTGTCACAATGCCAGTATGCCCTCGAGATTCTTGAGCGCGCTTCTATGTCGGCCTGTAAGCCTGCTTCTACATCGGTTGAGACGGGTGTCAAGCTCGCTGGGGGGTCCGGACCCCCAGTATCTGATCCCACTTTGTATCGGAGTTTGGCGGGTGCTCTTCAGTATCTCACTTTTACTCGCCCTGAATTGTCCTTTGCGGTTCAGCAGGTTTGCTTATTCATGCACAACCCCCATGAGCCTCACTTTCATGCTCTAAAGCGGATTTTGCGGTATGTTCGCACTCTTGATTATGGTTTTTGCATTTCTGCTACTGCTATTTTTGGCCTCATTGCATATACTGATGCGGACTGGGCTGGATACCCTGACACCCGACGGTCCACATCTGGTTACTGTGTCTTTTGGGGTGATAACTTGCTCAGTTGGTCCTCTAAGCGTCAGGCCACAGTTTCTCATTCTAGTGCTGAGGCTGAATATCGTGGTGTGGCTAATGTTGTTGCTGAGACGAGTTGGATTTGTAGCCTTCTCCTAAAGCTATAGGTTCCCCTGCCTCGTGCTACCTTAATATATTATGATAATGTTAGTGCAGTTTATCTCTTTGGTAATCCTGTACAACATCAGTGCACAAAGCATGTGGAAATTGATTTACATTTTGTTCGAGAGAAGGTGCGGTTGGGGCACATCCGTGTTTTACATGTTCCTGCGGATTATCAGTATGCTAATGTCTTTACCAAAGGGTTGCCCTGTCATCTATTTGAGCATTTTAGGTCCAGCCTAAGCGTTCGTTCTTCTCCCGCTCTGACTGCGGGGGTGTAACAGTGTATATATAGAAAACTAATGTAATTTAGTTAATTAGTTGTAATTACTAATTTATCCCATGTACATATTGGTAAGGGCCCTACTGTATGATCTCGTCACGGAATGATTAAGAGAGAAATCTATCTTCTTTCCCTTGTTTTTGTTCTTCCCTTTGGAGGAAGAACCGATTTTGAATAAAGGGTAGCTAGCTCTTGACAGAGCTAGCTGAATAAATTACAGCTAAAGTAACTACTATTTTTCTGTGATAATTTCGATACTTTATTCATTGGTAATTCTACTGTTTATATAGGCAGAATAGGATAATAACAATCCATCTAACTAAGACTCCTATTATAGTAGAACTCTATTAAGAAACAAAAACCAGAAAGGATCTTTCAAAAGCTAACTATCCTTATCCAAATACTATCCTAATCTAATCTTTTATTATTGCTCCTATCTAAATAAATTCTCCAGCCTTCTCCAGCTTATCAGCCGTTACCCAACTTCTTCCCTCTCCTTTGATAAGTTCTACCCACAAAAGCATCCTTATCACATACACTATTTATATTCAATACAAATCATGAGCCCATTCAGGGACTCTTTCACAAACTAGCATTTTCCTCATGGATCAAGACGTAAAAGTTGTGAATAGTCATGGTTCACCACATGCCCTTTATCTAGATACCTTGGTCTGATGGAGTATGTTTCCTTGAGGACAAGCACATTTATCGTTTTGTTGAACTGAATCATTCTTGTCTTTGTTATATGTCATGTGCAGCGATGACTTTTTTCTCAAATGGTTTGACAGACTTTTTCCCCCTTCCTTTGATCTTTCTGTTAGTAATCCACTAAGGGTTTACAAGCGTAGGCCCAAGCCTCCACGCATTGAGATATGGGGGGTTGGTGTTTGGGTGTTTGGGGTGATGTGCTTCCTTGAACGACCTATGGTGGATGTGTGGGAAGAAGGAATAACCTCCTACTAACACTTTCCTTTCTCCTATGATACTCCATTAGGTACATCAATGAAGATATATCTATAGTTCCAATGCTTCAGATGCTGAGAGATTCCGGTAGATCAACATTCTTGGTGACAAATAGGTGCTAATGCTCTCCTGTTTATATCTTGCCTTCTCTTAAAGTAATTGAAGAGAATGTTTTTCTGTTTCTTAACATCACTTAAGATGGCACAATTTGAGAGCACTGATTATATGTCTTTTGCAGCTTATGGGACTACACAAACATTGTGATGAACTTTCTTTGTAGTTCACGGACCATGGATGGCAGTAGAACATGCAACTTTGATTGGCTTAAGTACTTTGATGTTGTCATCACTGGGAGGTCATGCTCATTTCATCAAAGCATAACATCAATAGCTTCATAATTATCTTTGGTTCTGTAACATTGCATATAACTGGATGTTTCACTGAAACCAACTTTTTTAACCTCTTCTTTAATAATTATTTTTTCTTATACTGATATCTATACCTGTGCGAGTATTAAATCTGAGAATCAGGGGAGTGCTACTCTAGGCTCCACTCCAAAAGCAAATTTTGAATTTTGAGGTTCTTCCTAAAATGGTTTTGAACAGACATTGCGTGCTTGCATGCCTCTTTTAAAATGTGAAACTACTTGCCTTATATGATGAAAAATTAACAATAGTGTTGATATGAAAATGGTTTTGCATGCTCATGCAGGCAATTATTGCGGAACTCACAAAACGGCTAAAATTTTGAAGGCGTTTATTGTTGTCTTTTACCCATTAATTTCATGCCAAGTTTAGGTTCCAAATACTTAACTGGTAAACCTTTAATTGGTGTCCAAAAGTATCTGCACAATTTAGGAAACTCTAGAAGCTGAAGACTTGTCTGTCCTCGAACTATCAATCTACTAGTTGATGACACTTTTAGTGACATCTATTGACAAACCTATTATTTTTGTTAGCTATAACTACTTTATGTGGTAAATCAGGGGCTTTTGTGGTTCTTTGTCTTTTTAATTTAAGCAACTTTGTGTTCAGTGGAAAACCTGGGTTCTTCCATGAAGAAAATCGTGCTAATCTTTTTGAGGTGGAAGCTGAATCTGGAATGCTACTAAATACTGATAACGGCACTCCCATGCCTCAGGTTTGAGGAGAATCCTTTCATATACTTATTAATTGTAATGATCCAGTGACTCCTTTAAATGATTCAAATGTTGTTCTCAAGAAAAGGTGGGGAGTACTTCTCCAAGGATATTATCGAGGGAGACAAAAAACAGTTGTCGTATTTTCCAGGTACTTCCAATTTTGTAATGCATAATAAAGTTTCCATTTTCATTAAAGTTACATGTTTTCATAGTACCAAGTCCTTACTTTCTTGGAAGGAATATATGGGATTGAACAATTAAACTAAAGCATTTTAATTGTAAATGTTTCACTTTGAAGTTGATTGTGTCTTTGAAATTACTTTTTCAGGGAGGCAGTGTTGCTCATCTGCATAAACTGCTATCAATTGAATCTAGTTCTCAGGTGAATCTTTGTTTGTCTTTGTTTATTCTTATGGGTACAAAACTGTAATATGTACATGGGGGAAGGCTATATTATATACATGTCGCCATTTACGAATACTGATCCTTGATTGGAAATTTTGTTTTGTTTGTTTCTAATATTAGACACCGCATGTTTTGGTTGCTATTCTAATATATTGTGTTTTAGTAGGTTCTTTATGTTGGAGATCATATCTATGGAGATATTTTACGCAGCAAGAAGGTTCTTGGTATAATGATCTTTTATCTCATTATTTCTAATGCTCAAATATTAAACATTGTTAGTAGTACCATAACCATATTAATTTTGCATATAAGTTTTTACTGTGATTAGCGTGGTCTTTTATGAACTTATGAACAGGTTGGAGAACAATGCTTGTAGTTCCTGAGCTAGAGAGGGAGGTAGAACTTCTTTGGAAACTGAGGGATACAAGGAAGGTAAATTGCAACTTGTTATTAAGCTGAGATAAGGACTATGTTAATGCTCTTAGACCACTTTAAATTGATATTCCTAGATGTTACGTAACTAGCTGTTCAAGATAATGATGCTTAATCTTGCCAGTAACTGCAATATTCTTAAAATAGTTAGGAGCCAGAATTAGTGAACGAGCCAGACATGAAAGTATTGGTTTCTTCCTCTCCCTGTTATTTCTTTTGCTGAACTTGCTAAAATACCAAGTCGTCAAAAAAGGATCGCATTCTGGACTGAAGTACTGAGTATATTGCCTGCTGAGAAAATGTTGAACAGTATCTTCCACAGTTGATCGTTATAAGGGACTGTTCTGCTGTTGTTTAGGTTGTCTGAACCTATTTAGAATTAAGGCCTATAGTGATTATTTTGCCCCATTTAAATGACATATTATCCCTGGATGAATGAATTATGTCTCACTTTCCCCAAAATGACATCTTCTGCAGAACCTTAGATTGTTGAGGAATGAACGCGATCGAATTGAAGACCATTTACATCATTTAAAATGGTATCTAAAGTAAGTATATGTTTGGGACAGTTGATGCAAATCTTATATCTTCATTTACTGACAAGTTACTGCTAGGAGGGAAGGATAATGCATATTAAAGCGATGATCTATCCAGTTTAAAAACAAATTGGCATTAAACAGGTCTGATGATCTTAATGATGAGCAGAAGCAGGAGATAGCCAAGTCCTTATATGAGTTGGAGGTTCGATAAATAATTCATGACGCCACTTCCTCTTTGTACCACCTTCCATGTTATACATTCTAATGATATATATTTAATGTTTGTTGCTTATAGTGCCAGCGGGATAAGGTACGAATTACTCATCAACAGGCTCAACGAGAATGTCACCAAAAGGTGAACAAATATATGCAACCTTTATATCACAGTATACACATATTATAAGTGTTAATTCAGATTGACGATTTCTTGTATTTTTCAACTTCAGTTTCACAAGGTCTGGGGACAACTCATGAAGACTGGTTATCAAAATTCTCGTTTTGCACATCAGGCAAGAATTGATCACGTCTCTGTGCTAATTTGAAAATATGTTTTCAGCAGTGTCTCCCATGTCTTCCAGTCCTCTACCTTCCGTTATTATCTTCAAGTTTCAAGGCTGTAGGATCTGAAACTTGCATTTTCTGCATTGTACAGGTAGAAAGATTTGCTTGCCTTTACACAAGCCAAGTGTCCAACTTAAGCTTGTATTCTCCAGACAAATATTATAGACCCAGTGAAGACTTCATGCCTCATGAATTTCACATCCTTCCTCTGTAAAGCTAGAAATTTTGTGGGACCTTTGAGATGAAGAATAATGACGGGGGCTTTGCCTACCCTAGAGGGTTTTTTGGGTTATAGATGAAGTGTAGCATATATTGCTAGTATTCTTGTACCCATAAACCAGATGTTACCTAACCAACTTGTAGCTTCTTACCTGGCATCTAAATTATCAGTTAACTGTAAGAGTCGTAAAAACGACATGGTTTCACTAGTTGAAGATAATTTATAATGCATTTTTAGATCAAAATGTCTCTTCATTTTATTTTTTCTTTTGAAGACCCAGACAAAGTAGCAAGTAGGAATATGAAAGAGGCAAAAGAGGAATATAAACCCTCTTGTGTTATTATACTATGCATTTTCCTACCTGGGGATTTATGGCAAAACTGTTAATTACAGAAGAACTTTTATGCATATATCTCAAGCTTCCACTCAACAAAGCAAAAGAATTCATCTTTTTTTTTTTCAGTTTCTTTCTTCATCTCTCCCAAAACTAAACCCTTGATTTGAAATCATTTTCAGAAATCACCACCTGAAAATCGAAGGCATTTCTGAGCAGGATTTGTTTTGTGAAGCTAACCCTCATCTCGCCTCTCCATTTCTTCCATTTCAGGTGGCTCAGGGAATATTTCACTGGATAGCTTTTTAATGGAAGATGAATGTTCAATCCCACCACTTCCATGTGATCCAACTCTGCCCACTGAATGCCTTAGGCCACTGAGGCCTTCCCTGTTGGTGGAACCATGACTGATGGCATTATCTGATGAACTGTGTCGCCAGCTACGGAAAACAGCAGTATTCCAGGACCTCCTAGATGAAATTGTTCTCAACCTCCCTGAGCTGTAACGCTCCTGTCTTACCACCTTCAAAGGGTTCTCCAAGGCTCTCAGGATGTGCTTCATCAGTGGACGTTTTGCCGGCTTTGGGTTGAGGCATGAACTTGCTACAATTGCCATTGCCCATACCTCTTCCAACAGGTCTTCATCTATGATCAAAAACGGATCAATGATCTTAGTCACCAGTTCCTTATCATGTTTACTGATATATGCCAGAGTATGATCCAACCACTCCCTTGATGTTGCATCATCTGATTTACTGATGCCGAGCTTGCCTGTAACAAGCTCAAGTAACACCTTTCCGAAACAGAAGACATCATAGGCACAAGTTGCTGAGGATGGACCTGTAGATTACCAGAAATAGATTCAAGTTTCTACTAGCATAACCAACAATGAGAACATCCAAAGTCACGAGAGAAATGCACATTTCAACCAGTATTCATAGCCAAAGTTGATGCAATTCTGGTCCATATTTTGTTCATTCAGAGATATTACCAAAGTTTGTGATATTGAACAGGTGGAGACAGTTTTGCAGATACAATTTCGTAAGAACAACCTGTTATAGTCCCAATAACCTCGCAGAGCTCTTATAATTTCTAGGTAGTGTTTTGAAAGTACATATAAGGGGAAGTTAAAACAAAAGATTAAGCATTTCACATCTGTAACTACTATACATACCAGAAGGGCCAGCTTCCAAGGAACTGCATATTAGCAAGAAAAGGTGTTACTTTTCCTTTAAAACAAACGATAGTTGAAATGAAAGGAGCCTTAGTATAATTTTTTCCTGTCTTTCTCTTAAATTACTTACTGTTGCTTTCGCAAGAATCTTGTCATCACATTTTGCTGTAGATCACCTTCCTGGGGGCAGACCTCGCTCAAGCTCCCAAGTCGCACCTCGAATTTATCATCTAGCAGGATACTACTTGCTTGTATATCTCTTCAAGCAACAAGAAGGAAACATGAGAATTACAATCCGAAGTGTTCAGTGAAATTCTTTTGAACAAAACAATTAAGAAATATGCATCTTGCAGAAAGGATTCATGAGAGAGGGAAAAGAAACAAGTTAACTTTCTTAAATCAGAGAGCATATGAGCAGGTAATTTTTGTTACTCTAGATCTAGTTCTAAAAGTGCTTATATGAACACAGAACAACTAACACTTCGGCATTCGCGGTCATTCTAATAATCCATGAAAGTTCATCACAATCAGCATAAAATCAACATCCAAATTACAGGGAAAGCAAAATCGAGTCAGCGTAGAATGTGCAATACCTATGAACAAGGGGAGGGCTACATTCATGGTGTAGGTAACAAAGTGCTTCAGCAGTTCCGATCGCAATTTTCAACCTAGTAATCCAATCAAGTGGCTGTAAACCTTCATCCTCAAGATGTGGTGCCCTGTAAAAGGAGCTACCCAAGTCTCCATTGACCATATATTTGTAGACATAAAAAAGTTTCTCATTCTCCAAACAATGTCCCAAGAGAGGAACCAATCTTGTATGTGAATATCTTTTGAAAAGCTCCAATTCCACCATGTAAAACTCTTTATTCATGGAGTTTAAGTTGATCATTTTAATAACTATAGGGATTCCTCCTTCCAGATAACCACGAAAGAGATCTCCAGAATGACCATGCTTGATGACATTTGCTTCATTAAACTCACCAGTCCAATGAAGCAGTTGATCGTATGTGAAAGATCCTCCTGGATTGAATACATTAGTAGAATCCTTGGGATGTGATTGGTTACCTCCTTCTGGAACAGGTCCAGCATTTGCAATGTCTTTTTGATTTGAGTTGTTGTCACACCTTCTTAGAAATATCACTAAAACCAGTGCTAGAACCACAATGAAGAGAACTCCACCAAACAATCCTACCAAAATGTATATCCATCGTTTGCTCTTCTTTGCAGCAGAATCTCTAAAATTTAAGCCTCTCGCAGAGTAGAAGGATTGACACTCTTCCAAACTCCTTTGGTTAGACTCCCCTTCAAGGCAGTTTCTGTTCAGGGTAAAATTGCTTGGACCATCACCAGGAACCATTCCTTGGAAGTAGTTACCAGACACATCAAGGGAAGTAAAGTTTCGAACTGACAATGGCAAAGGTCCGTATAACAAATTGTTCGATAAATTGAAAGAAGAACTTCTGGCATTACCATGGACACTAAAATTAGGCAAATTATCTGTAAAGATATTACCAGAGATGTCAAGTAGCGACAAATTTTGCAATGACAGCAATGCAGGAGGAAGAGCACCGTCCAGTTTATTCCCACTTAACACAACAACTTCCAATCCTGTAAGGCTCAAGAAAAGACCATCTGGAAATGCACCCTCGAGCTCATTTCCTGCCATATCTATCCTCTGCAAGCTCCTTAACCTTTTTAACCCTGAAGGTAATGACCCAGACAATGAATTCTTGCTAATATTAAGCTCAACCAATTGAGAAAGATTACCAAGTTCAACAGGTATTGGACCAGTAATACTGTTATCAGACAAATCCAGGAACTGCAGACCAGTAATACCACCTAAACCCGACGGGATTGACCCAGATAAGTAATTTGAGGACAGGTCAAGTCTAGATAGATTACCAAGCGATGCAAAAGATGTAGGTATTGACCCAGTAAGCGAATTCCTTGAAAGATCAAGAACAGATAGTTGCTCCCACTGTCCCAATGCAATAGGAATACGGCCAGCAAGATCATTGTCAGATAGATACAGAGCTTTGAGTCTAGTTAAATTACCAAATGAAGAAGGAATCGGACCGGTGACTGAACTTGACCGGAGATCCAGTACTTGCAATGAACCAAACCGGTAGCCAAACCAGTCCGGTATAGAACCTGGAAGTGAAAACCCGGAAGCGTTAAAAGACTCCAAGAACGTAAAATTTGTCAGTGCATCAACACTAAAACTGGGATTCAATCGTCCATTATGGGTTCTTCTAAACCCGGATATGTTGATCCCAACGACCCGACCGTTCTTGCACTTGATTCCCTTCCAACCACTGCATGGTTCGGATCTTATAGGCCATTCTTTGCTTCTTAGCCCCAGTGAAGACCGGAGATCGAGCAATGCCAACCTTTCCTTCCACATAACTTTCTGTGATGACCCACACCGAATCAAGAAGAACAACAGCAAAGCTAAATGGAGCAGAAAGCTTCGACCTTTTTCCATTTCCATGAATATGCTTAAAGTGGTCGATACAAATTCACCTTCTTTCTTCTTCTTTCACCTGTTTCTTGATACTGATGTTGATCATCACTCTAGTCCTTCCTCTGCCCAGTGATGTTAATTAGTATTTAAGGAAAAAAAACGTATAAAGACATAAACCAGAGAACAAAGCAAAGATTGGAATTTTATGGTTTCTAGTTATGTGTGTAATGTCCTTACCTCCATTCACAACCTCTCGTTCTGTTTCCTACGTTGGGCAGTTCTTGCTACTTTTTAAACCCAAAAACCATAAACAGCAACAAGGTACTGTCTCCTTGTCTCTGTTGTGTACATTACAAACCAAAAAGAAAGAAAAAAGGAACCAATCTTTTCTTGAATTTTCCTCTTCAAAATGCTAACTTGTTCCTGGTAAAGTTGGTAATGCCTCAAACTTCGAGTATCTGCTCTCTCTGTCTACTGCATATCTTTTAACCCTCAACGAACAGCCATTAATGAAACCAACTTTAGCTCTTCTTTGTTTTCTGAAAATAGCAACTAGGTAGGCCCTGGTTCACAAGAGTCTAGGGAAAGTTTCTAACTAGCTAGGCATAACTGTAATGGACATGGGTTCATCGCCTATGCTGTGTTTCTGTTATGAATCATATAATTGGAGGAAGCTAGCTCGTGGGGTTGAAGCTTCTTTCGTTTTCTTTATAGGCACGAGGAACCCACGAGGAACACACCCCCTTCGGACCTGTTAAGAAATAACTGACTAGAAGCATATCCGTGTAATTTAGTGTCTTTTAGTGATTCGAGACACCATCTTCATTGGCAGGAAGGAAAGAATTTTCAACTCAAGTGGCGGCTGATCTTTGGTGGGTTGAGATTTGCCTGAGATTTACACAAATTGTTTATTTATTCCACAAAGATTCGAACTTTTTTCACTAATTAGTCCAACTTACTAGCTTTGATCGTTAAAGATACGTTCTTTACTTCCTTCAGGATCTTGGATTAACATGAAAAATCGTATCACTGCCCTTTAGGAGTAGTTTAATTCGCTGGAGAGATTCCTTAGACTGCCGAATTCCTCAGTACAAATTTCTTTAATTCTTGAGAATCTTAATATTTTAAAGATTCTAATTTTTTTTAAAAATTAATTGTCCATGTTATTTAATTTAAATATATATCTAGTAAATGGCTTTTATAAAATATATTAATTTACTAATTACTATATATAATTAAGAAATAATCAACCACATGACCATTGTTTTGATAGCTTTTTATAATTAGTATGATTAACACTACTTAAATGTTGTCTTTACATATAGATGAATAATTTATAGTTTTTTGAACTGGGGAACCATAGTCATTATTATTTGGATGCACACTAGGTAAATCTTCGGATTGACGTAATAGTCTGTAAATCACGCCAACTTGGTACTCTGCACTATGCAAGTCCTGTACGACAGGTTCGATCGAGAGAATGTAAATAGGAAGATTCGAACACAAAACCTTTTGGCCCCATGTGCTTCCACTCTATCAACTCGACTATCCTCTAAGAGGCAAATAATTTTTAGTATACAAAAACTAAGTTAGACAATATTAACTATAGTCATTGTTAGGAGAGCTAAAATAATGATTATATTTTATATTTAATAATTAATTATCAAGTATAAAAGATAATTAATTGGCAATTTTTCAATCATTAAGGATAAAACCACATATTATTAGACCTCTTTAGATTTCGCATGTTAGCGAAATTATTACTGGAAGTTGTTGTTGTTGTGCAATATTTCGATTATTAAAAAAAGAAATATAAAATTAATTTAAAATGAACAATTTGAAATTTAATTCATTAAATAAAAAAATCGGATAATATAAACTTAATTCTACTTCACCCAATTGGACTGGGCCAAACAAAAGTTGAGTCAACTGTTGGATTGGTCGTCAAATGGGGTCCACGACAGCGAGTGACTGGACCGAAGTTGGAAATTATGACTGACGTGGCAATCCCTATAAGCTCCTGTGTTTTTATCTTCTTTTGTCTTTGTTGCTTTACGGGTAAGGAGTCCACACCATCGTTGGATTCATTTTTAATTAATATAACTAAAATATTATTATTTTTAAAAATAGATTAAAATTATTATTAATTTCAATTCTCAAATCAAATAAATTTAAATCGTTTCTAAATTGTAATCAATGATTAGGTTTACGGTTAAATCCAATCGATTTAAATTTAATAAATTAATAATTTTAATTTAATTAATTAAAAGTTAATAGAATAAATTTAAATTAATCTATTTGATTTAAAATTAATGATTTTAATTTAATTAATTAAGAGTTCATGAAATTAATTTAAATTAAAAATTAAATTTAAATTGTTTTATTAAATTAATTGAGATTATTAATTTTAAATGGATTGCATGATCATTGATTAAAAGTTGGAAAAGGATATGTCATTAAAAGATATTCCACTTAAAATTTAAATTTAAAATATTATTATTTTAAAATAATTAAAATATTATTATTTAAAAGTCACCAAATAACATGACCCACATAATTTTATTTTGTTTTCTTTTTTTACTTTTTATCTCGATCAGTTAGAAATAAGGCTGTGTATTATTATATTTTTCCAGATTTCATATATCTACAAAATTTTTATTGTGTGTTGTTTTCATTATTTTTATTATTTAAAAACAAAAAATTTAAATTAAATTTATTAATTTGTAAATTAAATTAATTAAGATTATTAATTTTAAATTGATTGCATCCGAACCCCAAGATCATTGATTACAAGGTGGAAAGCAAATGTCGCTGAAAGACATTCCACTTAATTAAGTTGAAGAGGACGTGTGATTAGGATGTCACTTGAGTAATTATTGAATGCGACAAAAGGGGTCTTAATCAGTTAGACCAATTCAACCGAAAAAGACTAAAGAAAAAGATGAATACTACGTGCACAACTTGGCCATTTGTACGCGTCGTGTGATGTCGTGTCGCGTTGTGTCGGCTGATAAAAGCTAAAAGACAGCGCTGCTTTTGATTTGTGCTCATCCAAGTAGCCACCGCATCAGTTGATGACCAGCATGCACATGAGAGTAAGACTAGGTCAAGCCTCCCCTCAAGATTTTTTTTATTTTATTATATTAAGCTTTCATTTGGAATATCATGGCAGTGACAGTACTGAATTTGATTACGAAATACTATTTTACGTAATTTTTAAAATTTGTGAAACAATTCATGAGGTTTTTTTAAAATTATAAAATAGTTTGTTAATATATTTAATAACATTTAAGACAAAATGTTAGTACAAAATTCTCATTTAGTATAAAATTCTTATCATTAAAAAGAGTCTCATTATTATCATCATCATCCTTCAAATTCACTACACCAAATGATATGAATGTTTTATAATCTAAGATTCTCTTTCAAGTTACTCTCATCTATCAAACTCAATTTCTTATAAACTCAATCCACCAAAAGATCAACATTATCGATACAAATTGGATCTACTAAACTATTTATTCTATTAAGAGTCCTAGTAAATAATAAAATTAAATTATTAAAAAATTATAAGAAATCATATCTAACTTAATAACGATAATAACATAAATTTTCTGAAGTTTTAAATTGTATCGAATAAATATCAAGTCATTTAATCTTTTGTGATTCAATCTATTTCATTTCTTGGAATTGATGAACTTAAATGTATTTAAATTCCTTTCACTTCCTGTTATACTCACACATTAACTTAGAATTTGAATTATAAGCATTTGCAATTTTGGAACACCACTTAAAACCTTTTGCAATTTTGAAATACCACTTTCAAATTGGTCATATCAAATTGTAAATCACAAGACAAGAAAAAGTAACGTTATAAACAAAATAAAATGATTATTAATTTTCAACAAATAAAAAAAGTAATATATATATATACTTACATTAAGTTTTTTTCTTTGATGAGTAGCAATTGACATCTCAAAATCACCATAAGCCCTTTTATAAATCTTCATTTATAAACTTAGAAGATATTGCATCATCTTATGGGCAACAACTGTTGTAATAGTTAATAGCATTCCCTTTTTATCTTCATCTTTTTTTGAAAAGTTTAATTTGAAATAAACACTAGTATTAAAAAAATGTGTTAGCTACAAACAATAAAGAGTAAAGTTGTCTTTCTCATCTTTCATTGATGATTGCAATATAAGATGTGTACAAAGAAGACCTATTTTTTATATTGGCCTTACTTGCTTCTTTCACCCTCTCTATGACATCATAAAAATAATTCATTATTGTCTTTTCATCACAATCAGCTAGACGAAGTACCCTCATCAAAGGCCCACAAACTTATATGATAAATTAACATTGGAACCAAAATTCAATATCTTCAAGTATAATTATGGAAACTTCTAATCCAACATGAGATCTAACATGCTGAGATGCAATTCAATTATCACTTATAAACATCTATCTTAACTGTTTATTCATCATAATAAAATACTAAAATGATAAGAAATTTGTTACAAATCTTGTAATAGCAAGACGACACAAATTCCTATTATTGGTGAAATCCTTTTTCATTAAATTAAAAACTCATGCATGATTGTAAATAAACTTAGTCACCTTTTTTGCTTGTTACACGGTCTCATTAATATATGAAAATACCTAAAATTTCCTATATTTTTCAATATTAAGTCAATGTAATGTGCAGTGAGGCTAATAAAAAGAATTATACTTGTTTTGTAATCTTCTTTCAGCCGCTTTATAAGTGGAATCGTTATTATTAATGAATTGAACAATATTTTCTGCACTTGCTTCATTCACAACTTTGTCGAATATTTCAAACAAAGTATCAACATTCCTAACAAAGTCAGATGCATCAATAGACTTACATAATATTAAGCTTTTTGTAGAATAAATCAAAAAATTAATAATAGGCTTATGTCTTCCATTTATCCAACCATTACATATGATTAAAAACCTAAAAGTAGCCCAAACCATTATTCTTTTATCTAAATAACTTTTAATTTCATAAACAAAGTTACTCAACAGTTTGCCTTTGTAGTCATCATTTGAAGGAGCTTTGTCTCCCAGATCATAAGAAGTAATAGAATCTACCATAGGTTGATAATAATAAGACTAAGAAATATTGAATGTTACACCTGAATCATATCACCATATAGGAATTGACATATCTACATTATGAACTACGCCCCTTGATTGTAGGGCCCTACAAATTGAGCACTAAGCTTTTGGAGTTGTTTATGGTGCAAAAAAATTAGACACTTGTCTTCTTCTTTTCTTAACAATGAGTCTCATGCAACAATTACTTCTTCTTTGTTAGGAATACTACCACTTTCAACGTTCCAACTATCATCTGGAACATTAAAAAATGAACTTTCATTGCCAATTTCATAATTCAATCTATACCTTCTATCTTTTTCATGTTGATATTCTTTAAGCAAAGTTTTTATTTGTCATTTCACATCAAGAATTATTTTTTTACAAGGTTTCACATCACCATTAACCCCAACTAAATGCTTTTTTAATATGACTATTCCTCCACCTTTTAAATGTTTGTTACAAAACAAGCAAATGTTATGGTTCTTCATTTTGGGAACCAATTCAAGATAAGCCCAAACTGGATCATTGTATCTTCTTGAAGCAGTTGAATTTGTTGGACCAATGGTGGTTGACAAATTAAATCCCTTTATGTTTTGATAATAATAAAATATATAGAAATGATTAA
>JAOSBN010000006.1:2210427-2259009 GCA_027563595.1 Erythroxylum suave | reverse complement strand
ACTAAACTAAAAAGTGTGTAGTAAAGTGGTTTGCCAAAATCCTAAGTGGGAGCTTAGGTAAAGGACGTAGGTCTTAGTACCGAACCTATATAAAAACAGTGTTTGCTTCTCTTCCCTACTTCTTGTTTTTAAATTCGTTTATTTATTTTGTGTGATTTTAATTTCTGGTTTTTGTTGAATTTTACAAAAAGGTTCAAAGATCTATTCAACCCTCCTTCTAGATCGTTTACAGAATTATTAGGAATACTTGAATTTTCTTCAATTTATCTATAAAAATAAACGAAGAATTATATCTAAATTAACTTAATAATTTCATATCAAAATAAAGAATACATGATTTCATCATCAACTACTATCACAAAATATGCAGTGTTTAACTAAAAAATCCAAACTAACACAATTACACAATACATATCTACATCTTATATAATATAAATCATTTTGTACGATTACATCATACGAATTCAATTTCATTCAACACAATGTACCAATAAGTCAAAAACTAACAATTCAAGTATTTAACATAAACAATTACACAATATCCATATAAATCTTAAATAATATAATTCATTTTGTATGATTACATCACTCAACCATAAACTAAAAACATACACTTACAATTATAACATATTCAACTTCAACTATAATTTACAACTTACTTATGTAATCTCATAGTTCAATTATAATCTAATATATTTAGTTTACTCATACAATTCAATTTGCAATGCTTCAATTAGTTTGTTTTCTTAACTAATTTTAATCAACATTCTTAGTTTCTTACCCAAATGTTCCAATGCATTACTTTTTTTCACAAATTGAAAATTCCTAAATTGCATTGAAATTAAACAAACTTACATAAATAATTTCAAATTTCAAAATTTTCCAATGTGTCTAGATTATATGAAAATTGGACCGACTCGCATAAACAATTTTAAATTTCAAATCTAAATTTTCCAATGCATTAATTTTCTTTATAAATTGACAATGCCTAAATTACATTGAAATTAAACCAACTCACATAAGTAATTACATTGAAATTAAACCAACTCACAAAAACAATTACAACTTCCAAACCCAAATTTTCCAATGCATTACTTTTTTTTATAAATTAACAATGCCTAAATTACATTAAAATTGAACCAACTCACACAAACAATTAAAACTTTCAAAACCAAATGTTTCAACTCACACCAACAATTCTAACAGTCCAACCATCACAAAATATACATAGGTCAGGTATTCATAACATTGATCATAATATCATCGCAATTCAAAGCAAAGAACTCAACCAAAAAATAGGAAATGCATTTTAAAGTCGAGTCTTGAAGTCTCTAATGTCTGGTACAAACAATCAGTCAGTTCAGCTCGTCTCGGGTCAGGTCAGGTCAGGTTTGGATCTGAATCTGCATCTGAAAAATTGAAATCCCATACTTGCTCTCTACAAACAGCTGTAGGCACTGGGGAGTGGGCTAACTAGGTTTTCTTACTATTTTTTGGCCGATACAACCAATTTGGTTCCATTATTATTTTTCTATTGGGGCTTTTAGTTTTCAATTTTAATTTTTAGTTTCTACTTTTCTTTCAAATAAAAACAAATTTTGTTTGATTGTTAATTGTCAATGCAATTATATTTTTATTATTGATTATAATTACATACTAGATAACACTCAAAGATAAATTACTTTTAATTAATTAAATTTATTTTAATATCATATATAATATTTATTAATAAATTATCAATAAATTTTATTTTATTTGATTAAGATAAATAATTTAATAATTACATTTTATTTAAAAATTAATATTTATTTTATTTTAATTACTAAATCAATTTTATTCTAAATTTAAATATTTTGAATATATTTTAAATTTGATTATATCATTAATAATTAGTTAAATAAAATTATTCAAAATTATTTAAAATTATTGTTAATAATTAATTCAGTTAAAAATATAATATTAAATTAAATTATTCATAATTCTAATTAATATATATTAAGTTAATAGTAAATCATTTTATAAAAAAAGAAAAACCACGTTTTCGAGGCTTTTTTTTATAAAATTTGAAAACTAGAATAAACCAAAGCTAAAAACAAAAACCCTAGAATCAAACAAACAATTTTTTTTCTAATCTGAAAACAAAAATAGAAATAGCATATAATAGTTTTAAATTATTCATTAAATATTTTTATAATCTATAATTTATTATATTTACTAAAACATTTTCTTGTTTAAAAAATTAATATTATGAATTATTATATTTTGTGCACAATTCAATTCAATTAGTATTATGTAAATTGCATATTTTTCTTTTCTGTTTTATTTTAATTTTTTATTTAAGAAATTGCGATAAGAAAAAGGGACCCGAGGAATCATGAGAGTAGAACTTAGAAACATTAATGATTAGTTGGACCGGATAATGTTAATGATTAGTTGGACCGGATTCAACGTTTCTTTCGGGTCAAGAATATTTCGAAGGATTAGGCTCGAAAAGTCTAAAACCTAATTTTTAAGTTTTAACCATTTAAATTAGATAATATTTTTTAATTAATTAGTATTTTATTTATTAAAAAAATAATTTCATTTTGGTGAACTGTAAATTTTGAAATTAAAAAATTAAAAATACCAATTTTTACAAGAGGTGACTACTAAATTAAATATGGTTGATGAAGTTATAGATTTACTAGAGTCATCAACGGTATGAATTAGTACACTATGTTACGTACTCGTACACATAAGTTGCATAAATCGACCGAAAGTTAAATTAATAAGATAAGAGATTTAATGTTTAAAAAATTTAACAGAATTAGACTATTGTGAAATCGGTTAAAGATTGAATAAAATTAAAGAATTTGAAAAATGATTAAGGACGGTCATCTTTATCGATCAAAAAATTTAAAGTTTAATTAAAAAATATTATTAAATGAAAACTAATCAATTTATTTTGGCTTATAAAAATTGATTAATTAATAAATTGATTGATTTCTGAAAATAAAAATTATTAAACAAAATCAAACCAAAATTTAAAAATTAGTCTGTTTAAAATTTTTATGCTAATTAAAACATTGGTCTTTTACCATTTTTCTATTTAGAGGTTGTGTTGCTTACTAATTATTCATATAGTTGGGCCTTTAGAAGGCTGGGTCCATTGTTTCCTTTCACAAGAAGGCTCATTCAAGGCCTCTATATATCATCAAACAGAACAACGTTCAGTGGGAACAAATTACCCATGGATTCAACTGCCATTTAAAAGTTTAATGGATTTTTCATTTTTGTTCCTTTATTTTTTAAAATAATTAAAATTAGTAGGAACATAAAAATATACTTGATTTAAGTAATTTTAAATAAAATCTCTTTTTTTAAATTTTTTTTTAAAATATCTTCTCTCAAACCTTCGTTAAAAAATAATAATATAATATACGTGAAATGAGCGTCAAAGCATCACATGTAAATTAATCAGATATTGTTAACATAAAAATTTAACTCAAGTTTTAAATCCAATTGTGAACTAATTAAAAATGATCTAAACTAATAAATTTATTCTAATTATCTTGAATTATTAGTTTGAGTTGTTTTAGAAACAACATCTCCATTAATTAGGGTTTATATTGCGCACGACTAGAGCTTCCTAGGTATTGTATCTCGGCGGGATTTTTACTAGTTGTTGTCGTTATTGTATTAGTTTGAGTCGTAGTTTACGAGATGTTTGGAAAGGTGTGAATTGAATTCAATTAAGGTGTTTGGAAACACAAAAAATAGATGAGTTCAATTCATGCATGTAATTGAAACTCATCTTCTTTATAAATTGAATTCACTCTGAATTCACCCCTGTAAGCATAGGAATTCAATTATATTGAAACTTGAGGAAGACACCTTGGAACAAAAAACTGTTGTTTGCTATAAGTTTATAACCAGACATTCATCAAAGTTTATTTATTTATTATGGGTTTTTATTGAGTCTAATTCTTTACCCAACATTTCTTATCAAGAATCTCTCTGTGCCATTCAAAAGTAGTGTCTTGCTCTTTTGCTCTTTTTTTCTTTGGACTACTTCACTTCTCACTCTATTGTGCTTCACTTGATTAGATTCCAAAGACTATTAATTAAAATATTATTAATAATTAATCGACTACAATATAATTAATTAAAATATAATTAATTAAAATTAATTACAATATTTTAATTAATCAATATATTGTAATTGATTAACTACAACATATTTAATTAAAATATAATTAATTAACTAAAATATAATAAAATTTTACTTCTAAATATTTTTGACAAACCAACCACTGTTAATGATAATAGTAATCATTTCTTCCTTTTACCAACCATCATAATTATAATGATAATATTTATTCTCATTCTTTACTGTATTCATTCCAATTCCAAACTTTGTAATTGAATTTATTTATAATATTACTGATTTTGTTCCAAACAGTGTAAATTGAATTCAATTCAATCTCATTAATATAATTGAATCCAATTCGTTAATGAATTTAGTTCAAAGGTTTCTAATTAGTTTGTTAATTTATTTGCATCAAGTCTAACAGTTAAATTTTCACTGTTAATTTTTAACAAAAGTTTAGAAATAATTCTCTGAAAAATAATCAAAAATTAATAATTTTTTTGAATCCTTAAAAAAAAATTCAGATTCAAGAACACTTGTACTTGAACTACCCTAAAAACAAAGAAAGTGATGATGTTACAAGTTTGAATCCAGGCATATAATGAAACGACACTGACAAAACCATCATAAAAAGGAACAGAGAATCCATATCCGAACCATATCTCAGTTGCAGCCCTACTGAATGTTCCCATCCATCGAAACTGAATCCTCAATCTCCATCCCTTACAACCTGGCAAGCTCCATAACTTTATTGTACACCCAATTCCCATTTCAAGTTAATCCTTAACAAGCTACACATGTTCATCCTGGCACGGACTGAAGTCAACAGATAAAAACTCAATTTAATCGAGATTCAGAATCAAAAAACCTAACCTGATTAAAACCCATTATTTTATCCTTCAAACCGGATTACATGTTACCATCAGCCTGCAAGGAATTGCGTATACCCATCATCATTGGATCCTACATATCCCCTTATCAGGAGTGAATATTTTCATTCTCAGCATCTGTCAACCTTGTATATTCTGCAGGTTTCTTTTTAATCTTGTAAAAGTAGGTGTCCAAGGTAGGATGTTTCCAAAACAATTCACCACTCTCCAAGCTCCTCTGACACCAAAACACCTAACCAGAAACCTGGAGAGACCCCATTGCCAAGTTGTAAGGGGGACCAAAGGAATCAAATGAAACCATCATATGTACATGACATTGATGTTGAATCTGCACAAAAAAAGAAAATTGAAGGTGTAGAAGAATCACTTTTTATAAGAAACAAGATGGATGATAAGGAATCCAGTCATATGTAGCTTGATTTATCTCCAAGTGTTCATCACATTAGAGCTCCCTCTTCAGCATCACCAAGTCATTTTCAAGCAGTGATATTTCAGAAAAAGTCAGGCAAATTCTGTAGCTTCATGAATCAATCAAAGGTTTTTTCAGCAGAAATGCTGCGATTCAAAGATTTTAAATTGCAGATTGCAAATCGAAACTTAATCATATAATGCACATTCTGTGTGAGAATCGATAAAGAAACAAGGATAAAGAACTTGGAAGTCTTTTGTCTGTACAGGAAATCCACTAAACCTGGATAGAATAAGAATATGTAAGATCAAATTATGCTTATTAACTCTACTTTTTAGGAGTAAAAGACTCCTCTTGTGGTCTTATAATTTTCAATTTTTAAGAAAAATTTCTTCTTAGACTCTCTCGATCGGACCTATTGTATAAGATTTGTTTAATCTAAAATACCTGATTAGCGTGATTCGTAAACTATTGCAGCAATCCGAAAGTTTACGATTTCTCCATTAAAATAAAAATAAAATTACAGATGAATTAAAGAAGTATTATTTATACGATAAGTTTGTAACTAATTAAATTTGACTTAAATTAATAATTTAAAATAATTATAATAAAATATTAATTTAAATTAAACGAAATTCTAGCATATATTTTATTGTTATTTTTTAAAAATAGATTGCATGGAATTTCTTTATCTCTTTAAAAATAGATTCCTTTTTCTCCATTAAAATTAAAGCACCTGTCAATGATTCCAAACTCACGTCGAATATAGTCTGACTGATGGAACATATACAGTGTCCGGTCTCTGGTCTTACCACCAAGCTCCTCTCCAACTTGCAGTAGTTCGGGTCCACCATGGAAGATAAAAGAAGAGGAAGATAGGCTTAAAGATTTTGAAAAGGAAAGGAAAGACATCCGGAGGAGATAAAGTGTGCAATTTCTGTTGGACGTTGATGATAAGGATTCTTAACATGTCAAGAATACCCAGAAAAATTGTTTTCTTTTTTTTTTTCCTTCTTCTTTCCATGCTTCCCTGGAAAAGTTATTTTCAATGAGGTCAACCGCATAATCTTTTGTTCCTTCAGATATGTATTTATGACTGACGCAGTCTCCTCCACATGGCGTACTCTACGTGTCAGAAATCAGCTAGCTTGCTTTTCTGTGTAAAGATCCAAATTCCTGGAAAATCCCCTTGAATGTGTGGCTGCAATGTTAGAACTGCAAACACTTAAAAACAAACAAGACTCAAAATGATAGTGTGTTGTTTTCATCATTATTTTTTAATCCAAACATAAGAGAAAGTATTTTAAAATCTTAAAAATTGTTTAAAATTTTAAAAAACTTTAAAAATTAAAAGATTTTTCTAAAATTTCTTAAATTATAAAAAATGTAAATATAATGTTTTTTTAAAGAAATAGTTATCAATTATATCACTTATATGACTATTAAGTAGATTTTTACTAAATTTTTGTTATTATTGCTGTTATTAAATTCAAATGATAGTCATGATTCTCACTATATAATATGAGATTAGATATCCTGTTTCGATATAGTGTTTCTATTATATTTCATTAAATCTTATTTATACATAAAATTTTATTTTAATTACTCTGTTTTAATCATGTTTTATTAAACTTCGTCTAACAGAGTAATTAAAAAAAGTTTTTTAAACGGTAAATCGAGAAATTCTATTAACTCAAATCATCTCGACAATAAAGTTATATTCTGAAGCTCACTCACACATAGTTTCAAAGGCACTATCATGCATGCAGCTGTAACATAATCCATTGAATGACCCCATCTGATTCTTTCCTTTCTTTTGAAAACTCATTCAAGACATGTATTATGATTTAGACAGAGGTCTAAAGGACATATGACTTTATATGGTTTAATTAATTTTAAAAAAGTCAGAAAAATATTTTATATTATTAAATTTTAACGACAAAACACACTAGACACACTTAACACATATAGACCAATCTTGACATGGTTACCTGATCTGACTATTAAACTTGACTTAAACCTGTTAAAACAGGCTTAAAATAATAATTTAAAATAATTATAATAAATTATTAATTTAGTTCCAATGTAATTAATTCAATTGAATTAGTTCTTAGTGTTAGTAGCATTTAATTGGTTTATATATGTTTTTTACATTACATGTATTTCATCATCATTTTTTTGTTGAAAATGTACATATTCAGTTATCCCATATTGAAAAGAGATATATAAATAAAGTGAGTTATATATAAAAATATGATTCGTAACCTAATGTTTTAAGGTTTTAAGTTAAGATATAATATCCTGATTGTTTATGAACTTACTTTGATTCAATTTAATTTCTTCATAACCCTTCATTTTTTAGTTAAAAATATAAGAGTAAGAATTTTTTAAAAAATTAAATAACTTTTAAATTTTTAATCAATCACACAAGAATGAGGATCACATGACTTTTGTCTTTTTAAACGTCATATTGTCCAATCATGTAGGAACTTAAGTTACATTGGGATGGCCAAGCACAAGTATTACTTTTAATTATTCGTTCTTAATATGTTTGCTCGCGATAATTGCGGTCTCTCGAAGAATCCAATGACTGCATTTTTTACGGGGATCAAATCTTCTGTATGCATAATTCTACGTCAATCCTATTTCGGATGTTGGTATCTCGTAAACATATAAGATTAAGAAAAAAAGTGTGGATAAGATCGACTAGAGAATAAGGTTGACACAGAATTATGTCTGCATCAATCCTATCCTGATCCAGTATTTCCTGATCCAGTATTTCCAAGAAACTATCCTGACTTGATCATTTCTCATATTAGACAAAATCAGCAACGTGTTTACTATGTGATGCATAGAGACCGATTTATGTTCTTAGTTCAGACAATCTAGAAACTTATCAAAATTATACATAAAGGTTAAAAGATATTTACCTGCTCTAGTTTCAAAAATAATTATTTAAAATTTAAAAATTTTGGAAAATTTTAATCTAATTTTTAATTTAAAATATTCCTTTCCTTAAATTCCAGATAATCAAATAATGCTTACATAATGATTTCACTTAACTCTTAAATTCGAATTAAACCAATTAAATTTGACTTAAATTAATAATTTAAGAATTAAGTTGAGTTATCATACTACAAATACCAAGTTTAATATTTATATCATATGCGTTTCGTTTTTAAAATTTTTAACCGAAGTGTAAGAAAAAGGGTTTGTCTAAACAAATCTAAAAATTGAGAAATGTTTTTAAGAATTCTAAGGATTAATTTTTTAATAAAATTTCTTAAATTACCTGGGAATCTTAAGTCTTTACCGTATACATAAAACATCAACATCATCTGTACTAGACAGCTACACATGTTTTGGAACGTTGTTAAGAATGCAACAAGTGTTAAGCTGCTTCTGTATCATGTATAAAGTTTGTACAAGAAGCAAAGAAAACGTTCGAAGTGCTTTTCTGTTTTTACACAGCTCGAAATGAACTGCTTTTGTTTTTTTACCGAGCTTCTTGGTGCAGTTATGGATGTTTCAGGCACCACCCATGACTGGATTTTACATCCAGATCACGCTCTTGATGGGTTTTTGCATGAAATGAAAAGCTTTATAGAACATAAATTCATGGCATGTGTTAATAGTTTCAGTTTTTATTGAGATTTAATAATACAAAAGGTGATCTGCTTATATAAAAAAAACAATTAAAAAAATTTAACGATTCGATGTTAAAATTTTTAAACCGTTCAATTTTTTGGTTCAATTTTTAACTTTTTGGTTCGACTTATTTTAATAATTTTTATTATTAAAAATTAATAAATTTATTAATAAATTTGTTAATTTTTATAAATTAACAAGTTCTTATAAACAAAAATAAATCAATTAATTTTCTTTAATAATCTCATTTTTAATTAAGCTTTAAATTTTTAGGTAGATAAGAACAATCTCTTTCAATAATATTTTGGATTTTTTAATTTATTTAATCTTTATCCAACTTTATGATGGTCTAATACTAGTTGAACCTTTTAAATCTTAGATTTCTTATTTTACCACTTTAACACTCGATCTGTTTTTTAAAACATTGATATAAACATTATTTTTCCTTAGTTAAGAAGCTGAATTACTAAGAAATTTGTATATAAAGCTTCTAAACAATTACAATTTAATTAGAATAAGGTAAAGAAAAAATACCTATGTTGTAATTTAATAAAGTACTTTAGAAAAACTTTTTAACGTTTAAAATTCTTGAAAAGACTTTTTGTAATTTGCAAATTTTCAAAGAAACACTTTTTAAGTTTGATTCAAATAAATTATTAGTTTGAATCGAATTTAATTAATCAAATTCAAATTTAAAGAATTAAGTTAAATGGTCATTTGAGTAAAAATTAATTGATACAAATCATCACCGTCATCATCAACACCTAGTTAAATCTCGTTGAGCACTGAAGTTTGGGGAGGTCCGATAGTACATAATCTTATCTCTACCTAATAGATAAACTGTTTCTGATAGACCCACATGCAAACAATTGATTGATACAAATATGATTGTTTATATTACATTGATTTTGATGTTTTTTAATTAAATTAACGATTTTTATAGAGGATTTTTTATTAAAAAAATTAAACTTTAAGATATTTCTTATCTCTTTTACCCTTTTAGTGTAACATGTCATATCACATGCATCGACATCTTTAATCACGAGTAATTAGATATAATCTGCAAATTTCACGTGATTATTGCATATGTTAAGTTAATAAATTATATGTATGTCACGTTATACTTCCTTTAATATTCCAAAAGATTTTTACTAAAGTTAAATAAAAATAAACATGGAAGCTAATCATGAGTACTTTAACTGTTTGTTTAGTCCCCACCTTCCTTTATACACTGTACCCTACTAAGCTTAGCTATTACTACTATATAAAGGCCATTAAGGGCAAGCTCTAAGTCTCATACCATCTTCTTCTATAGTGTAATTAGCTTCTCTTCTTTGTGTTAAGGTTCTGCTATGGCCTCGAGCTCGACTTGGACCCCAAAACAAAACAAGTTGTTCGAGAATGCTTTGGTCATGTATGGGGAGAACACTCCTGACCGGTGGAACAAATTAGCTAGGGCCGTCGGAGGCAAAACTGTGGATGAAGTAAAGGCGCATTACGAAATGCTTGTTGAAGATGTGAAGCAGATTGAAGCTGGCCAAATTCCATTGCCCAACTACAAAAAACCTACCAGAAACTCTCCCTGCATGGATGAAGATCAAAGGTATATACGATACCCGGAATCCGGAATCCGTAGTTTAAAACTTTTCGATATATTCGAAGCCTGCAATATCCCTAATTGAAAACCCTTAGATCATAGCTGTTTTTGTTCATTGTGCATGCAGGTTAAAGGGTCTTAAACTCCAGTGAAGCATCATCTTCCACTGAAAATTCTCGTACTAAATGATTAAACAAGCATCGAAGACCTGTGTCCTGAGGTTATGTTTCAGTTTCCTGTTATGTTTCGAGTCAGTCAAAAAGTGTATGTTCTTATCTTAATACAAATATTAATTCCTATTTTGTTATTAAATTACCTAAGCAAGCTAAAGATAAAAAAGGAAGGGAGGTGATTAGATGATGATTAACACACTCTTTAAGATAAAAAGATAAGATTAAGAGAGTTCTCAGAACAGAATCATTTTGCTTTGACTCGATAACTACTGATGGTTACTGCTTGGTGATTGATATATGACGAAACGAGAGGGGATAGGTAGAATTGATTTGAGGGTGACAATCGAGAGGAGTGCGTCGTGAGAAACAGCTCATACGTGCTTGTGACATAACATGTTATTTGACATGATCACCTAATCAACTTTGATTATTTGGAAAGAAAAGAATAATTTATGGAGATGAAAGGACAAGGATGGCAACTTCTATTCAGCCTAAAAAAAAAAAAAGATAGATAAACGTAAATTGATTAAATTTTAGATAATGTATCGGATTGTATAACCCATCCGACACATTATCATCTCTAAGATAACTAAACATGTAACTTGTTTATGTTATCGCGAGAATACTTTAAAACTCAACAAAACTAAGTCATCGTACTCATGATTATGCTTTATTATGGTTGGCAAAGGTTAATGGTAAGAAAATTGACAGCTCAAGCTAATAGAAAGACTTTTTGTATAGAAGAAGAAAAGGTATAGATGTTGAAACTTGGGATTGTTGGAAAATCGATTGAGATCTGATCCCGAACACGACAGAATAATTACGAAACTTTTTCGCAACCTTTGATTTATCGAAAACTAAGATCACTTTAATTCTATAAAATGAATAACACAAAGCATAATAAAGCAGAAATTTAATTTGTACCTTATTTCGAAACTTGATCTATCTTGTCGTATCTCTCTAACCATTTCCGAAATCAATCTGTCTTAACCACCGTAGCCGCACAAATGTCCGACCTCTAACTGTATCCACGGAACGAGTTAAGAGAACTCTGTAACTCTTACAGAGAGGATTAAGCATGAAGTACTAGCTCCATAGAGCTTAAGGCTGTATATAATAAGCTTTGGACGTTTTAGTAATTTAATTGAAACTGACTAATTTCAATTAAACTTTAATTAAAATTATAAATAATTCTAATTAAATGTCAATTATGCCCATATAAGAATTAATATCTCATATTGATACTTATTTATTAAATATCTCATATTTAATCATAAAGTTTTTCAAACTTTACAATCAAGTCCAACTTGGCTAAATTAACTTTGCTCTCGTCAACCTATTCTATATGTGAGACCCATTAGGTTTCCAAATATGTTGGCAATGATTATAAAATCTAATTCTAATTCATAATTAGAATTAGATAAATTAAAACTCCTTTTAATTTATCTTTAATTCTCCAATTAAATAATTTATAATCATAGATCAAGATTGGCGTCTAGCAACGCATCATGACCACCTAAATATTTAGGAATGTTAAAGTGGTTTGACTAACCTTTCCGTGCATGATTTTTCCATATAATTCAATCCTTTCATCAACCAATGTTTCAATTAGACATAGAATATGAAATTAATATCTACTCTATTTTGAGTCTAATTATATTAGTTCTCTGTCATTAGCTTTTGATTCAATTAATAATATTTGTAAACTATTTACAAATGTCATTTCACCTTAGCCAAGGATTTCCCGAATTAATATTAATTAAGAACAACGGAACATTATCCTTAATTACTTTAAGGTAATGAATCATATCTTGATCACTCAACTATCTCCATATAATTCATGCTACATCCAATGACTACCGATTAAACGACTCATGATTAAATAGATCATAGATAGTATCAAAACATAGCAATCCTTATACAAGATAACTTTGGTGATCTCAAGTCTAAGAATCACTTAGACAATCATCATAATGAGATTTCCATAGACATACAAGTAATGTTCTAAATGGATCTCTCATATCGGGTTTGTTCAGTGAATTTGTTCTCTAACAAACACCCATAAGTTTGTTTAAGTATCTCTATACTTTAGCCTATGAGATCAACTACTTCCTTCATAAAGAAAAACACAACATATGTTAGTTTTTTTACGTTCTATTAATGTTCAACCTTAATAGAACAATGACTAAGAACATTTAGGAATAATACATATATGCAATATGAATCTCATAATTATAATCTCATTATAATTTTATTTGCAATGTACAATTATTCCATGGAGTTTATCATATACATCTAAACATGTACAAGATAAATAATGCCTTTAAATAATTTGTCACTAAACTACAACCAAAGTAATTAGTTGTGGGGCATAAACCAACAGGGATATTGATCAAGTCTCAGACGCGAGATCGAATATGGATGATGATGTTAGAATCATGGTAGAAATCTGGCAATCCAAATATGATAGGGGATGGACTTCACCTAGATAGAGTAAATACACTGATGAAAGAAGTTGAGATAAAAAAGGACACAAAATTTAAAGTGAAAAATCCTTTAAAAAATAAAGAGAAAAACCACGGGCAATAATAAAATTTTTCCACTATATGAAACAAAGATTATAAAGGAAGATCTCTCAATCCATATCTAGAATTAACACACAATAAGGGTTTGGGGTGAGGAGAACATTAAGGGGAGGTCAAGGCTTCTTATCCACCAACTTTCGATGTGGGACAAATAAAAGCCAATAATCTCCCACTTGCAGATTTGATTGAGAACCAATCAATCTCCAAACTGTTCTTTTTATCTTTCCATTTCTTTGTTTCTATATCTTTGCCAAGCTATACAAGGATCTATTGCGTATGAATTTATCATTGTTAATTGGCCTTGTCAATGCATTTGTTAGGTTCTCTTTTGTGTTAATTTTTTGCATGTCCACACTTCCACCTTTTACTACTTCATGTAAAAAATGGTATTGAACTCCTGTGTGTTTAGTTTTGGAATGAAAAGCTGAATTTTTTGCATTATGAAAGGATTATGACTATCACAATACAAAAGAATTTTCCCTTATAGGTGCCCAAGCTCCCCCAAAAACTTTTTATCCAAATTGATTCCTTGCAAGCTTGTGTAGCTGTCATATACTCAGCTTCTGTTGTAGATAGTGCTACAATTGTCTATAGTTTAGATACCTAGCTCATAGCTCCTCCTAGAATTGTAAACACATAGCATGTAGTGGATTTTCGTTTATCAAGATTGCCTGCAAAATCAGAATCAACATATCCTTTGATGGTAAATTCAGATGCTTCATAACATGGAGCAGCATTTGAGGTCCCTTCAATATATCTTAGGATCCTCTTTACAGCTCACCAATGTTCTTGACTAAGATTCGCCATAACTATTCTCATTACATGTGCGATGTCTGGTTTTGTGCAAATCATAGCTAACATTAAACTTCCCTTAATAAATACGTACGGTACTCAAGACATCTCTGTCTTCACTACTTCACTGTTAGGGATTTTACTTGAAGATAATTTGAAATTAACAGGAAGAGGGTTAGAGATTGATGTACAATCTTGCATATTGAAGCATTGCAAGATTTTCTTTAAGTAATTCTTCTGAGAAAGCCAAATTTTCCTGTTATTTCTGTCTCGATAAATTTGCATCTCTAGAATTTTGTCTGCTGATCTTAAATCCTTCATTTCAAACTCTCCAGCAACCTAAGCTTTAAAATCTTGAATAAAATCTTTGTTGGGACTTGTAACCAACTTATCGTTAACATACAACAATGATACAATGCAGTCATTATTACCAAATGTCTTAAAATAAGCACAAAGATTTGCACTAAATATGTTGAGTCTATGACTCATTACGAAGGAATTAAATCTTTTGTACTAACAATTTGGTGCCTGTTCTAAACTATACAAGGATTTGTTCAACCTGCAAACCAAGTTCTCTTGCCTGGCTCTTCAAAAACTTCTTATTGATGCATGTAAATTTCTTTTTAAAGATCTTATAGAGAAACACAGTCTTTACATCTAACTGCTCTAAATATAGGTCCAATGTAGCACACATAGCTTGGACAAGCCGAATTGTATTAAGACAAACTATAGGTGAAAAAATTTCAATAAAATCAATACCTTCTTTTTGAGTATATCCTTTTACCACCAACCTTGCATAATACCACTCCACTTGATCATCACTTTTATATTTGATCTTGTACACCCCCTTATTGCCAATGGGCTTTCTCCCTTGTGGCATTGGTATAAGATTTCATTTCTTATTTTTATGGAGAGCTTCTATTTGAATTGTTAACATCTAAAGTGATGCATCTAAGCTATCGGTTGCTTCTCGAAATGTTAATGGTTCTCCATCTTTTGTTAAGAGACAATATGTAACATTACCAGTATATTAACAATATGTAACATCACAAGCAGCAAGGATCCTAGGTTTAGGATAAAGGATAATACAATTAGGAAGGATTTTCTTCAACTTTTTTCCCTCCACATTAACCTCTTCTTGGTTTCTTCTATATATTATTTTGATTTGTTGTGCCAACCAAAAGCTCAGGGCAATGCTTGTTTTCGATGATATGGGTTTTCCAAGACTATGGAGTGCAAGAGGTGCTGCTTCTGGTGCTGGAGCCCTTCTTTGAAGCCCGGTTTTTTGAGCAAGTCGCATGCTTTTAGGCCTGGAAGGAATGCACATACGGTGATTAGTTGTTTGTGAGACGTTTTGATGAAGCTTCCAGTCCCAGAGTTGTGTAATAAGAAGAACAATGGGATCCAGTCCCAAAGTTCAGGAAGAGTTCCAAGATGAGGCTCGCGCTCGGTGCTTTCCGTGGACTCGCCATATATACACCAATGGAGTGATTAGTTATTTGTTTCTTAACTCACTTCCAATATTTGTTTTTATCTTTTTCTCTTCTTTGGAACTCCACAGATATGGTTGTCGTCGTCAACATGATTACCGTCAAGGCCAACAAGTCGTTGTTAAAGTCATCCTTAAATCAAAGTCGTACGAGGAGGTTCCAGCAGATACGGTGGACGATGGAGTGCATTTTAGGGAAGATGACAATGATAGACAAAGAATGATTTTAGCTTTTGTCTTCTGCATTGTGGGTGTCTCTGGTACATGTTCTATAATCCTTCCCTTTTAGGGTCTGATGTTTCATCTTGTCTCTGCTCTACCAATACTAATTAAAACCCAGGTATTTTTGCATGGTTGTCCTTTTTACATGCTCTTTTCCCTCTATTGTTGTGATCCTATGCATTTGTTACATATCCGAGCATAAATGCTAATTACAAGAGAGGATTGTGCTCTACCTTTTACCTTTATTCGTGCCACTAGTAGATTCGAGTACCGCTTACGCTCTCCCTTGCTACATGCACTGAGAGAGTTAGCAGGTGATATGGTTGTTGTGTAAACTAGCCTGGGCGTTGCCATCCCTGCCCTGTACACAAATCCTGTCCGACCGCCCAAGCTTGGCGGTAAGGGATGGTGTAGCTTGGGTACTTGCGCTACATGCAAGAAATGCATTGACAACTTTTGCAGAGCTTTGGCACTTCAATTGTCTTTTCGGGTAATTGGCTCGAAACTCCTGACAAATCTGCTATTGTGACTGTGTTGATACTCCTAACACGTTACGGCCATCTTTCTTTTCCTTATAGGAGCTGTTGGTAATTCCACTTTTTAACTTGCTACTTTTTCTTACACGGCGTTCCGTTTAGATTCCTTCCTAACCAAAGTCTTCTTACAAAGTTTTTCTCTAGAACGCATTTCTTTCGACACACTGCTTCTCAGGCTCATCGTTCTCTATCAATTGCATGCCTCTTTAGTAAAAATCTCTCTGGCAAGCGTGAGATAACTACTATACTGCCCTCTTTATTTGCATATTTCTTCAATTGCTATTACTGTTTGCTACTTTTAAATTGCATTTCTGTCACCCTTATGTGTATGTTTTCATGCTTGGCATTTGTTCACTCTGCCTTCCTTCTATGTTTGGCTTTTTAATTTCTCGCGGTTGGCTCTTATGTTGAAATTTTTATTATTCTTCATTAGTGGTATTTATTATTATTATTATTATTATTATTATTATTATTATTATTATTATTATTCCCGTGTGTCGCTTTTTTAGTGGTACTTGAATTTATTTTAGCTATATTCTTGAGATTTGGGTTTTTTATATTACTATTGCTATTTAGCGACTTGTTTTTATTTTATCTTGGAGGTGCGACTTATAGTATCGTTCCACTCCAGTATTTAGTGTTGTGTAAATAGTAGGCTCATGATTTTAGAGGCTTCTTAGGAGTAGTCCTGAGGGATGAGTGATGGCTTAAGACAGGAGGATGTCTTCAATTCGCGCGGTTGAAACCAGTGCGAGTGGGTCGATGCGTGCAGTAGGGGGGAATGAAAATGGCAAAGACATACTGAGAGTCAGATCTTAGAACATTAGGACCCTAACAGGTAAGTTCTCAGAACTAGTGGACATTTTATATAAGTATAGGATACAAATCGTCTGCATTCAGGAGCCAAAGTGGGCAGGAGCTAAAGCAAAGGAGATAGGAGGTTTCAAACTATGATATTCGGGAAGTACATAGAAGAAGAATGAGGTAGGTATCCTGGTGGTTAAGGACTTTATAAGTAGAGTGGTAGGGATTATGAGAATAGATGATAGGATTATGGTGGCTAAAATTATTTTTAGCCAGGTGGTTCTCAATATCGTTTGTGCGTATGCACCGCAAGCGAGTTTAGACATTTAGCAAAAATGACTGCTTTGGGAGGCGCCAACAATTCGCTAATACGGAGCAGATCATCCTTGGAGGTGATTTTAATGAGCATATAAGAGTTAGTAAGGACGGTTATTCAGGTGCACATGGGGGCTTCGGCTACGACATTAGAAATGAAAATGGGATTGCTTTATTGGACGTGACTGTGGCTTATGAGTTAGTCATCGCGAATTCCCTTTTTAAGAAAAACAAAGCGCACTTGGTAACTTTTCATAGGAGCAGCTCCAAGACCCAAATAGACTATCTCCTTATCAAGAACAATAACAGATCATGGTGCAAAGATTGCAAAATCCTACCAGCTACATGCATATCGACTCCATATAAATTGTTAGTTCTAGATTTTGATGTCAAAGGATGGAGGTCATAGCCTTTTACCCAGCAGTGTCGTTGAATTAGGTTAAGAGGGGACAAGATAGAACAATTTAGGTCACAAGTTAGAGCAAATGCCATATGGTCTGTGAGCGGGGTTGCAAATCTGATGTAGAAGGGTGTCGCCTCTGTAGTGCGTGCAACTGTCGCATATTACCTAGGGGTATCCAAATGGGTTCCCAAAAGGTGAGGAGGAGGGCGAATGGAAGGTTGGTGGTGGTCAGGAGAGGTCCAGTAATCGGTTAAGGCAAAGAAGAGAGCTTTTAAAGACCTTTTAGCTAGTTCAATGGAGATGGAGAGGGAAATTAATAGAGTAAAGTATGGATTGGTAAAACGGAAGGCTAAGAAACCTATCGCAGTGGCTAGAGGGGAGGCATATGAGTCCATGTATAGGGACTTGGATACGCTAAGGGGAGCACAAAATATTTTCAAGCTAGCACGAGATAGGGCGCGCGAGACGAAGGATTTCATCCAAGCTGGTTGTGGGATAAAGCAGGATAGCTACTCACAGAGACCCAAGACATCAAGAAGAGATGGCATAGGTACTTTCAAGGCTTATATAACGAAGAGATAGTGAGCTACGTAGAGTTAGGAGAATCCTCTGAGACTAGACATGTTTAGGATAGCTGCATAAGGGTAAGGATTACGAGAGGAGAAATTACGAAGGCATTGAGAGGGATGGGGAGTGGAAGGGCAGTGGGGCCTGATGAAATCCCCATATAGGTATGGAAACAATTAGGAGGTATCGGTATTGTATGGTTAGCTCAACTCTTTAATGTGATTTTCGAGTCGGCCACAATGCCAAATGAATGGAGACTAAGTCAATCGATTCTCGTATACAAGGCAAAAGGGGACATCCAAGAATGTCACAACTATAGAGGAATTAAACTATTAAGTCATACCATGAAGTTATAGGAGAAGGTAATTGAAAAAAGAATCCAGAGAGTTGCATCTGTATCGGCCAAACAATTTGGATTTATGTCTGGTAGGTCCACAATAGAAGCGATACATCTACTTCGTAAACGCATGGAATGCTATAGGGAACGCCAACAGGATCTACATATAGTTTTTATTGATTTAGAGAAAGCGTATGACAGGGTTCCTAAAGAACTCTTATGGAGGTGTTTGGAGGCCAAGGGTATTTCTGTCAACTATATTAAAGTAATTAGGGATATGTATGACGGAGCGTTGACTAGTGTAAGGACGATAGGAGGGGACACGGAAGCATTTTCTATCAGTGCTAGTCTCCACCAAGGTTCTGCGCTAAGTCCTTTGTTGTTCACATTAGTGTTAGATGAAATTATCAAACATATTCAAGGAGAGTTACCTTGGTATATGTTATTTGCGGACGATATTATCCTAGTAGAGGAGACCAAGGGGTCAATGCCAAGTTGGATCATTGGAGAGACACATTAAAGTCAAAACATTTTAAAATGAGCAACTCTAAGACGAAGTATGCTGCATGCAACTTTTCTAGGAACCAGATGGAGCATGAGGGAGTAGTAGTAATTGAGGCCGACATCATACCACAGCAGACGAGTTTTAGGTATCTCGGATCCGTCATTCAGAGTGATGGTAATATAGATGTCGATATAGTACATTGTATTAGATCACGATGGGCCAAATGGAGGAGTACATCAGGGGTTCTATGTGATAGGAAGATTCCTTTAAAAATCAATGAGAAGTTTTATAAAATGGTGATTCGTCTAACCATGTTATATGGGGCAGAGTGTTAGCCTGCCAAGCGTAGGCATATAAAACAGTTGTTGGTAGCGGAAATGCGTATGCTTCGGTGGATGTATGACATTACAAGGAGAGATAAGGTCCGGAACCAAGTGGTGAGAGATCGACTACAAGTAACCAGCTTTGTCGACAAGTTGAGAGAGACCAGACTTAAGTGGTATGGGCATGTGTGTAGGAGGCCTGCTGACGCTCCGGTACGAAGCTACGAGGGAATAACACTTAGGGGGTGCTTAGTTAAGGAGTATGAGAATAAATCAATGGGAATTGAATGAACGGTAAAGGTTGGTTCGTTATTATGATTGGTTGAATAGTTTTTTCATACCTTAGTTTTGGGTAATGGTCCATACTTTCATTGTATGGGAGGAATGGATTTGATTTCTACCAACACGAATTTTTTATTTTTTTAATTAAATATAATTAAAATGTAAAATATAATTAAATTAATTAATTAAGATTAAGTAATTAATTAATTAATTAAAATAATTAATCAATACAAAATCTAATTAATTAAAATGTTGTAATTAATTAATTAATTACAATATAATTAATTAAAATATTGTAATTAATTAATTAATTACAATATAATTAATTAAATTATTATGGTTACTTAATTAATTACATTACATTTAATTAAAATATTATTAATTAAAATATAGCTATTCATTAATTAAAATATTATTTATTAATTAATTAATTGCAATATAATTAATTAAAATATTACTATTATTTAATTAAATTACGTTATATTTAATTAAAATATTATTATTAATTAAAATATAACTATTCATTAATTAAATATTATTATTCATTAATTAAAATATTGATATTAATTAATTAATTATAATATAATTAATTAAATTATGATTACTTAATTAATTACATTATATTTAATTAAAATATTATCACTGATTAAAATATAACTATTCATTAATTAAATTATTAATTAATTAAAATATTGTAATTAATTAATTAATTAAATTATGATTACTTAATTAATTACATTATATTTAATTAAAATATTATTACTAATTAAAATATAACTATTCATTAATTAAATTATTAATTAATTAACTAAAATATTATTAATCATTAATTAAAATATTGTAATTAATTAATTAATTATAAATATAATTAATTAAAATATTATTATTATTTATTTAATTACGTTATTTTAATCAAAATATTATTATTAATTAAAATATAACTATTCATTAGTTAAAATATTATTATTAATTAATTAATTAATTGTAATATAATTAATTAAAATATAATTCATTTATTAATTAAAATATAATTTATTTTGTAATTAATTAATTACAATATTTTTTACAAACTAACCACTATCAATGGTAATAATAATCATTTCTTCATCTTAACCAACCATCATAATTATAATGATTATATCCATTCTCATTCCTCCTTATATTCATTCTCATTCTCATTCTCATTATTTTCTATAAACTAAGCGCCCCCTTAATGAATATAAGAAGAGAAGAGGGAGACCTTACAAGAACTGGTGCGAAGTGATCAAAGAGGATATGTTAGAATTGGCACTTAATAAAGTAGTAGCTAGTTATAGAAAAGTTTGGAGGGACCGAATAAGGGTAAAGGATTAACTGTGTAACGGATCAACTGTACCTGATAATCAAAATCAGTATAGTAGTTCCTAGGAGATGCTAGGGCATGCTGTGTAGATTGCACGATAGGTGTGGAGGGACAGTAAGGGGTCACCCTAGCAGGGGCTCTGAGGACGGCTACCTTACCTATTGTGAGACAAGGAGGGATTGGATTTGGTAGCCTATTCAGCTCACGTAACCTAGCCCCCTTTAGGTATTCCTCATTCCTTGTATTTTCATTTATTTTCTGTTTATATTTCTGTAACTTGCATTATTCGTATATTGTCTCATTTGCATGTGGGTCCACCGGAAATATCCTCTCTACTGTGTAAGGGTAAGGCTATGTACTATTGGACCTCCTCAGACCCTGCTTTATTGTGGGATTTTAGACTGGGTGATGATGATGATGACCCTCCTTAATATAATCGGATTGCCAAGTTAGTGTTTTCCTTTCATGGGTTGACTGTCGAACTTCTGTGTTTTCATATTCAACTGGGTCTTGCTCCTTGTGATCTAATATAGCCTTAGTAGAATCTTCTTGTTCAATTTTCCTTTCTTCATGAATCGTTACAACCTCATAATTTTCTTCAGATGTGCTACTTTGATCTTTCTCTTATAGTTTATCTTCTGCAAATATGTCATCTCTGCTAATGACGAGCTTGTAGGCAATGAGATCCAATAGTCGATACCCCTTGGCTCCATTTGCATATCCCATAAATCTACGTTTTCTTAATTTTTGATTCAATTTCATGATCTCTTGGGTATTATACATCACCAACACAAAACTTCCAAATGTGTATAACTAAGAATAATCTGCTGGTTTACCAGTCTACATCTCCATCGATGTTTTCAAATCGATCGATCTTGTTGGTGATTGATTAATCACATAGTTGGTAGTCTTTATTGCTTATGCCCATAATGACTTTGTCATACTTACAGATCTCAACACGACTCTAGTTATTTCTAGTAGAGTTATATCCATTCGCTTTGCCACTCCATTTTATTAAGGAGTGTGAGGCACCGTGAATTGACTTTTGATGCCTTCTTGATTACAAAAGTCAATGAACTCAATCACCAATATAGACATTACCATTAGCAGTCCTTAGGCACATCTGCTTTTCTCTTGATAAGATATGCCCAACTTCTTCTAGAGTAATTATCAATAAAGGTTACAAAGTACCTTGCTCCACCCAGAGGCGTAACTGGTGCTTGTCATATATCAGAGTGAATCAATTCTAATATACCTTTACTTCTAGAATTAGATGAAATAAATTTCAATTTATGCTGCTTACTTGTGACACGGTTTTCCTAAAGGAGTAATGATACCTTTTTTGGACTAGGGAGTAGTTTATGCTCAGAAAGAATCTTCAATCCTTGTTCTGACATGTGACCAAGTTTATGGTAACAGAGTTTTGTTGCATTTTTTGCAAAACTAACCAATGTAATTGCTTCCAAATACGCGTCTCCCATAAGCTTATATAAGTTTGCAGCTATCATTTTCACCTTTATTATAATAAGCGCTCCTTTTATCACCTTCATAACTCCATTTTAAATACAGCTCTTGCACCTAAGCTCATCCAATTACCCTAAAGACCATAGATTCTTCTTTCAACCCTTCACATGTCGCACATTTGGTACGGTGTGAACTGTATCATCATACATCTTCAACTTGATGGTGTAAATCCCAGCAATCTCCAAGGCATAATCATTTTCCATGTACACAGATCCTGCAAAGATAGTTTTATAAGTGCGAAACCAATCTTTACAAAGAGTCATATGTCATGTTTCTCTTGAATCCATTATCTAAGTATTAGTGAGCTCTATTCGTCCTTGAACATCGTTGCTACTTCACTATATAAAGTTTCTCCATTGGCAACACGTCCTAAAGGCCTTCTCTCCACCCTTCCTGAATCGACATTCACTTTTAAAGTGTCCTCTCTTACCATAGTTGTAACACTTGTGATTTTTCTTGCTTCTGGATTTTGACCTTCCTTATTTGTGACTTCTTGTGAAATTACGCTCCATTAACCATCATCTCATCATCGATGAGGCTTCCATTTGATGTAAACTTGCTAGCCTTTCTTTCTTGTTGACGTGTTTGCTTTCTTCTTCAAGAACTGAAGCAACGACATCATAAAATACCAAATTGTTTGTGAGGATATCATTGATTAAATTGATGATAAGATGGTTATATGAATATGGAAAACTTTGAAGTAGAATCTTCATACGTTCAGTTGGATTTACATTGTGTTCCAACTTTAAAAGTTGAGAGCATAGAGAGGTCAGAGTATTAATATGCTCCATTACCGAAGTAGATTCAGACATTTGGTGTATGCAGAGTTTCCTTTTCAGAAAAATTTTATTTTAAAGAGACTTAGCTTCATATAACTTTGTGAAATGATCTCATGTCTCCTTGGTTGTTTTCTTTTCCTTTACTCCTTGCAAAATATCAGTTGATAGATCAAGATGCAAATCTAATGTGGCTAAGGCATCTATTTGATTCCATTTGTCGTCATCTGTGAAACCTGTTGCCTTAACACTAATGACCTCCAAGCAATTATCTTTGTCTCGTCAAACTTTGTAATATCGAATTTAGTCAACATTGCTTTTATCACAATTTGGCTCTTCTAACACAAGAATTAACTCTCACTCTCTCACATGAAAAGGGAAACCACTTAAACTGTAATACACCTGAAAAGTTTCTAAGAAAGGCTACAGGGGTCATAAATGATCATATTTAAAATTTAGTCTCCTTCTATGAGCTTTTCCTAGACATGCACTTAATCATCTCATATACTAGTGAAAAATACCCCAAATGAAAACAATAACTCGAGAATAAAACCACCCTTAACCCACAAGAACACCAATTGATATGGAAGATTAGACTATGCTACAACTACAGAGCATACTTAAGCAAACCTTGGGCTTTGATAAGACTAATAGGAGATGGAGTCCATTTGGATAGAGCAAACACACCAATAAAAAATTGAGATAAAAAGGGAACATAGAAAATTTAACGTAAAAAACCCCTTAAAAATAAAAGGATAATCATGGGCAAGAGTAGAAAATTTTCCACTATATGAAACAAAGATTACAAAGGAAGATTTCACAATCCATATCAAAAACTAATACACAAGGAGAGGGAAGAGATTTTGGGGTGAGGAAAACCTTACGGGAATGGAAGTGAATCAGAGTGCAACCTTTGTAATAACTACGTTAGTAGAAATGTGAAGAGAGACCAAAAGAGAGAGAAAGGATAGAATCACACAAGAATATTTGAATAAGGAAATAACAACATTCTATTTTGAAATTAGTTGGTGGTGATCAACTTATATACATGTGATTGAGTAGAAATTCAATATGCACTAGCATATTATTAAATATATGAAGTTTATTTAAAAGTCACGTTGTCATTTTAGTTAGTTTTGAACGTTGCTTCCCATGTCTTGTTCATCTTCTTCATTTAATTTTATACCTTATATAGCCTCAATTGAGACTTCTCATTCCTCCCACTTTTGATGTGGGACAAATAAAAGCCAATAGAGAACCGACTACAAGTCCAAGAATTCAAATGTTTTGAGTACCTGATTAGATTTGAGTACATTAAGCAATAATCAAAAGTTAAACTGATAAGATAAAAAATTTAAGATTTAAAAGATTCAATTGGTATTAGATCATCATAAAATTAGATAAAGATTAAAAAAATTAAAAATTTTGAAATAAGATTAAAAAATACTCTCATTATTCGTTGAAAAATTTAAAATTTAATTAAAAAAGAATGTTCAATAAAATTTTAATTGATTTATTTTAATTTATAATAATTAATTAATTTACAAAACTAATAGATTAATTAATAAATTAATCGATCTTTAACAATAAGGACTATTAAAGTAAATCAAATCAAAAAAATTAAAAATCAAACCAAAAAATTGGTTTAAAATTTTCACAATTGAATCACCCGAACAAGTTTAATTTTATATCATTAATATTAAGTTATTACTTTTCTGGACTTGCAAAAACAAATACATCAAATAAAGGTTTTTTTAGTTAGGTTAGGGAATTAACAAGTGTTTATTTTTATTTTAATTATCTAATTTTAAAAATTAAATAATTCAATTTAAAATTTTGTCAATATTACACTTTACTAAAATAATTTATTACCTCAAGACTATATCAGAATGGTCTTTACAGTTTTAATATTTAGAAATTACATGAAAAAGAAGATGTCACAAGTATCATTTATTATATTAATAAATTATTAATAAAATAACATTTTAAAATGAATTATTTGATTTCAAAAAGAATATTAAAATGATAATATTTAAATTTTTATAACCTATTATCTTTTTAATTTTTTGTACAAAAATTAATGAAAGCTTAGTTAAAGTTGGAGTGTGTGAATTGTAGAACTATTGTATTTATTAGTCATGCAAATTCTTGTTAAGACATATAACTTAATGATTCTTTAAGAGTGTTTTAAAAATTAGATCAAAAAGTTAAATTAATAAAATAAGAAATTTAAAATTTTAAAAATTCAACGGTCGTTAAATCGATTAAAGATTTTAACATATGCTTAAAAAAGCATTCTTACTTACTGAAAAATTTAAAATTTAATTAAAATAAACATTTTGATTTATAAAAATCGATCAATTTACAAAAATTTACCGATTACTTAATAAATGATCAGTTTGCAACAAAAATTATTAAAATAAATTAAACTAGAAAAGTCAAAATTGAACAAAAATTTTAACCGGTTCAAAGCTAAATTAGTTTGGGTTTTAATCATTAATTTTTATAACTTACATATTTGTCATTGACATTTTAAAATCAATTTTTATGATTTTTATAAATTAAAACAAAAAAATATAATCTAAAAACTCAAATAAATATGTTTTTGTTAAATTTAAAAACAAAAGTAAAAACAAAGAATATAAAATAAAAATAGAAACAAACAGGTAAATCAAAGATGCTGCTCACAGAATGGTACATCTCTTCCAGGAAAATCACATTCTGGTGGGTAGATACACTACAATTACAGGTGAAGGACAGGGAAAAGGACCATCGTATTTATCCCGGAAAATTTTTACAAGAATTGTTGCAAGTTCTCCAAATGCAAAGATTTTGACTGCCTTTCCCTTTGAAATTTGAACTTATTTCATGCAAGAAAAGTAAAATTTTGCACATACTTATCTGAAGGAACTCTGTATTTCTTCCAATGTTCTTCCTTTCGTCTCGGGAACCCATATGCTCGTAAAGGCGATCGTGAAGGCACTCACAACCATGTAAATGGTAAATGTTGCTGCAGTTGAAGAAGGAAATGAGTCTGTAAGAACTTTTTCTCTTTGCAAGTGTACTTATCTGCACTAAAATTGCAGAGAAAAAAAATTTGAAAGAGGTTCAGTGGGGATACAGACCTCCAGTGCTCCAGCTTAAAAGCAAGTTTGCAGTCATTGTAACCGCCCAGGAGATGAACCAATTGGAAAGTGTTGCTGCACTTCCGGCCAGGCCCTTGATGTTGATCGGTAGAATCTGCATTCGCATGTTCGTTACATCCATCAGCCATTTCAGAATAGTTATGATTTGTTCTTTTGAAGGGCATTTTATAGCTTTAAAACTTCTTTACAATAATTCTTTAGGCTAAGTAATGCATACACCTAACTGTAAGCACTAAAATCCTGAACTATGTCTTCAGTATTGACCTAATAAAAGATCATTGATGCTTTTGTGCCATTTGGCTGATTCAGTGACATTGATGATTTCTAGGAATTCTAATTGATGAAGCAAAACTTGAACATATCGGTACCTCAGACATTATAACCCAAGGAATAGGACCCATTCCCAAAGAAAAGGCTATTACCAAAGTCTGAAACAAGAGAAGGGAGAGGCAGGTTATCAGAACTTAACCAAAAATGATAAAATTAAAACCTTGAAATAATTCATCTCTCTAATTGTATCACGTACCACAACTCCAACAACTGAAAGGATTCCGAATATGGTATACAAGGTAGAGTCTTTTGATAGAAAATCCTGGACGAGTAAACATTATGAAGGTAGAATAATATTATATTGCTCCATAATCTTGTATCACAATAAACAGAAAAACTCTTGTCAACGAGTTAATCCACTTACCTTTGCAAAGAATGACACTGCAACAATCAGCAAGCTAACTGTCATTCCACAAGAGGAAACCTATGGTGACAGGAAATGAAAAAAGTCACCCACTTCTGTCCAAATTATAAAGACTCACCAGAATAGTTTTGCTTTAACTCACTATAAGGAGAACCCGACGGCCTGTTCTATCAATCAACCAAGTAGCTACACCAGTGGCCACAACCTAAACAACATGTGCGTAACCATATAGATAAAGAGCTTCATAGGACCATTTCAAATTAATGACTCTACTAATAATATTAAAGACAATAACTTCAGATTTTCTTTTCAAAATGTACCTGAATTGCACCAAGCCCAAATGTAGCCACATTACTATTTGAAACCCCTGTTTAAGGGCAAGAAATTAATCAGAACCATTCTACTCAAATATAGTTGATCTTAAGTGATATATTTCCTGAGGACGGTCAAAGAGTAGTCCTGAATTATCAATGGGAAAAAGTGACAGTCAATATGGATGTCAACTAGCAGTAGCTCTTTTGACGATAGACCATGGATGCATTTTAGAGGTCAAACAACACTATGTAGTAACTAGTAATACTAATTATTTCACCACTAAGATTCTAAGAAAACATGGTTTCAGAAAGACATTCAGTTAATATTTTACCAACTGATTTTGAGTAGTAAAGGTATGTAGCAACAAGAAGGGAAGCTTGCCGCCTTCAAATTGGAATAAGCTTGTAACTACACCAAAATAATTTGATTCCAATATTCCAAAGTTAAGAACATGATAAAAGGTTTATGTGAGGAAGAGGAAAATGATTAAGCCTACCGGAAGCTGAAAAAATGGTACTGGAATAGAAAAGAACACCATTTATCCCACTAAGCTGTTGTAAGGCAAGTAGACCTATACCAACCTGCAGGAAATTGATTGATCGAAAATAAAAGTCTTGTGTTTTATGCTATTTTTAACTCCAGAAAGTTAAAGATAATGACAGTACATTACCATCAAAGGAAACCAGTATCTTTTTCGTTTGAGATCTGCAAATCTGATTGTTGTTCTTCTGCTAGTTGAAGCAATGGCTCTCTACACAATCCATAGATGCAGGTCAAATTATCTAAGACTGATAAATAATGTAAAACACCGAAAGAAAAATTTGGTCTACAAATCTTATGCAAGGAAAAACATTGAATATGGGAAAGCAGATCAGCTATTTCACTGGCAGCCATTACCTTAATTTCATTCACTTCAACCGAGATATCAGTATCAAATCCCCGAAGAACTTGCAAAGAAGCTTCAAAATCTTCTGTCATACCCATTTTTGCCTGCATTTTAAGGAAGAAACGAGATAAAGAGTTTGAATCATTAGAGCTTAAGAAAAGGTTTGATTCTGATCAAGGAAAGAACATTCTCGAAAACTTACCAGCCATCGAGGAGACTCTGGAATGAAAAATAGACCAGGTATCAAGACAGTACATGGAAGAATTCCTGAAAAACGAGGATTAAGTTCCATGATTCAAAACTGGAAGTCTGCCAAGATTGGCAATGATATTTAGGTGAATTGTTGACCAAAAGTTCGGTTTCAATGATTGGTTTTTTTTTTTTGGACGTGTTGTTTACAATTGAAGGCAATCTTTCAGAGTGTTACCCAAAACTGCAAGTATTCTCCATTGAACAAAAATTCCGAGCAGGTAAGCAAGCATGATCCCAATTGTGACAGAAAGCTACAGAGCAAGACAAGTTGAAATTAGTTACTCCAGGGATTGTGAAATTCAAGTGTTTGTATCTGTTAATGAAAATTTAACCAGTAAGCCTGCATGAAAAGCTAACCTGATTCACTGACCCTAAGGACCCTCTCAAGTTTTGAGGGGCTATCTCTGCTATGTAAACAGGCACCTGCAAAAGATAAAATAGTTGAAGTCCTAATTAATTTTTAGGCTTCAACAACCAAATTCAGTCGGAAAACTTTACCGTATATGAGATAATTCCCACACCAAAACCTTCTAACAACCGTCCCATGTATAAAAACGAAGAATCCTACACAGAACAGCTTCCCTTCAGAAACAATTGAACATGTACATGCTAGAAGTTTCAGTGAAGCTAAGTAATTAAACTCACTTTGGCAAACGATATCGCCAGCCACCCAATGACATTTGGAATGGAAGCAATCATTAGAGACTGCATTTGAAACAAAAAAGACGGGACTCATTAGTTAAACAACCTAAATTAAGCAAAATATCTAGGTATAGAATTCTTGTGCTTAGTGATAAAGTAATCAGTAATCCTACCCCTTTTCTTCCAATATACTCCGCTATTTGACCACTAGCTATAGCACCAACCATAGCACCCACATTCGATAGAGAGCCAAATATCGAATACTAACCCAAAAATAAATGGAACACAGTTAGAACACATGATGAATAAGCCCAATATCAAATTTAAAGCAAAATCGTGTATTCACACCTCTGAGACCGTAAGTCCAAGATCCTTGGTGATGGCAGCTTGAGTTGGAGAAGAATAACCGGACTACAATTAAAGAAAATTAAAACTTGATATATCAAGAACTTCTTTATCAAGCTTTTAGCAATCTTGATATTTCAAGAACTTCTTTACCAAGCTTTTACTAATCTTGATGTTTCAAGAACTTCTTTACCAAGTCTTTTCCTTTCCCATACATTACCATGTTTGTAGCTAATCGGAAAACAACATAAATCTTTAGCTTGAGTTCATTCTTCATTAACGAAATCAAACAGTAAAATAACAGAAACCCATGTTCAGTTATCAAGCATAAACTCATTATGGCGATTAGCAGATGGGGGATTGAGAGAGTCCCTCACAGTAAAGCCAAATTGGATGGGACCAAGAGCAACAATCAGTACACAAGCGAGGACAGATATGGAACTATCCCGAATGGCCTGAGAAGACCCCATCATGCTTGATTGTCTCGACCCCATACGATACCAACTCCCAGTGTGAAGAAATGGCTTCCGCTGGTCTCCTCTCCCATCATCATCATCCCTGAAACTCATTCTTCTCTATTCGAACAGTCACCCAATTTTGATTCTTAAGTGACTGATAAAATGCCCCAGGGAAAGAATAGCAGAGAAAAGGAGAAGTAACGATGAGTAAAAGAGAGAAAATACAAGTATTTGTCGTCTCTGTGTTGTCTGTATGTAGGGAAGGCAGTACAAGACATGGTAGATGTTACTACTTACAATTGTTGTTGGTGCTAAGCTGTAAATCAGTTTATCTACCTGAAACGTTCTTACATGTTTTGTCTCGTTAACTCAAAAAGAACCAGCTCACACTTGTACTCGCCACGTTGGGTACAATCATTATCGTTTCAGACTGACGTGTAAGGTTGGTATCAGGTTAGATTAAAGTTACGCTGTGCCCAAATTCGGCCTGTTTGACAATTGCAAGTTAGATGACAATTTGCTTCGTTGACGTTTATATTAATTGATTTGATAAGAGAATATTATCAGTTATTTATTAAAAATATTTGATAAAATATGTTGTTTAGTATTATTAATTATTAATTTGTAAATAATTTATAAGAGTATAATTTAAAAAAAATTATAAGATATGAATATTATATTTTTTCGTATTTAGTTGAATATTTTTATAAGAATTTAGACTATAGATATTTAATTTTACAAAAATTAAATTTATAAATTTAATATTATAATAATAATAATAATAATAATAATCTAACTTTAAATTATCTATTAATATGAATAATACAACGAGCTATATCATATTAGTATTTTTTAAAATAATATGTATAAATTTTATTATTTAATAAATTAAAATATCTATAATTATAGTATGACATAAGTATAATATATAGTAGTTATATACTAAAAATATTAATTTGATGTGATTCTTTATGTTTAAAATTTTAATATTATGACATCTTTAAATGTAAATTAATATTATAAAATTAAATAAAGATAAAAAGTTTAATTAACCCTTTTATTATATTCTTTCAAATTTTAGTACGATTAAAAAAGGTCAACTTTAAAAACACACAGAGCAAAAGTAGAGAGTAGAGTGGAAGACAATATTATCATTAGGCAAACAACTAACTCCAAACACTCCTCTTATGGAGCTTTTAGGAATCAGCTTATTGAAATTAAATAAGCTAATAAACAAATCATTCACCAAATACATCAGTAGTTTTTTAAGATGGTTAAAAAGCTAATTTTTAGTGAATAAGTTAAAAAATAACTGATAAATTATTTGTCAAACACTTCTTTAATCGGGTTTGACGCTTGCACCCAGATTCAAGTTTGAGTTCAATTGGATTTAGATGATCCAAAGTTTGATTTTTTTTAATTTTAAATTTTAAATTCAGTTAACTTCTGTTTTGGTCAGACTGAACCAAAAAGTCATCCGCAATTAGATAAACAAGAATTGAAATTTTAAGTCAAATTCCGTTTTAAAATCAGTAAAATAAATAAATAAATAAGTTTGTTATAATAAAGTAGTTAGTTTTTAATAAAAAAGTTATTAAAATAAATCAAATCAAACAGTTAATAAATAAAATAACTTATATCAAAGTTTAGTTAGGATTGTATGACATTATCCGAAATCGGGTTTGAATTTGTATTGATCCGTCAAAAAATTGGTATAAATAAAAGGTTGCACTTTTAAAAGTTAAAACTTAGTCAAAAAAAAAAGTTAAAAATTTTGAAATAAAATTAGGAAAACTTTACTATTGTTCATTGAAAAATTTTAAATTTAATTGAAGATTAAATAAAAACTAAATAGTTTATAAAAATTGATTAATTTATAAAACTTGTTCAATTTTTAATAATAAAATTATTAAAATAAATCAAACCAGAAAATTAACAAATAAAATAAGTGAGATCAAAGTTCAATTAGGATTACGGGATATCATTTGAAATCGAATTTGTATTTATTTGAGCGTTCAAATAATTAACATTTTAAAGGATTTATCTTTTAAATTTAATATTAAAATGACGTTAATTTGTGATTAAAAGATATTATTTGGATTAATATCCAGATTTCAAATTTAACCCAAAATTTAAATTAATTAAAATTAATCGATTGATGTTAAGTTGAACCAAAAGGTCCTAACTAACGGTCAACTCGGCCTGTATCATTTTTCTCAATTATAGGGGTTTGGACTCTGGACGCTTTCCACGGTGGCTTTTAAGTCAGTTTGGTATTGGCATTTAACACGTGGCTTTTCCAGTTCCACGTTTTCAATAAATTGAAAATGACATTTTTAAAGATAGATAAAGTTTACTTTACAGTACTAATTAAATATTTAGAATTTGATTTATTATAAACGCGACAAAGTCACATAATCAAACTCACTTCATGTTGTTGGAATCACGTGCGCACCTACCTGACACGTGTTGGAGAGCTGGGCGATGTTAAGGTCATTAAAGTAATTGAATTCGGCTCGGATTGATTGGAGATTTGGGCTGGACTTGGACTTGGGCCTAGGCTACTTAGGTCTGTTATTGCAAATTATTTTATAAGAAATAACATCATTTTTTATTTTCATTAAAACCAGGTCTAACTGTAACATGTAACGTAGACTTTATTACCTGTCCTGAATTGTGCATGAAAGGGTTAAAATAAAAAAAATATGAAATACCTGATTTTAGTTTCATCTCGACTTTCAAAGTACTTTTCGAGGCTAAAATGAGCTCCAATCACTCAGGACCTTTACGACAAAGTAGGGTTTGGAATGTCTAATAGTATGCAGTCTTATCCTTACATAGTAAAGAGTCTGTTTTCGATAGATCCACATGTAAATGTGATAATGAAAAAAGTGATGCAGGTTAAAAGAGTAAATAAATAAAATTGATATACTAAAAGATTAGGTAAATCAAATTAAAATAAATACGTAAATAAAAGTTAAATAAAACAACAGAATATACCTAATATGGTGACCATATTTGCTAATACCTAATAAGCTAGAAAGTACGGCTCTGTTTGTTTCTAGTTGGGTTAGGAGTCTTTATTCAGAAACCTTGTAGGTATGACAATCTTAGGGTTTCCAACAACCTCGCAGGACCTTTCTCGATATACCCATATTGAAAAATCAAGTAGTATGACAGAACAACTTTTCTACGACTTGCATCGAGAAAAGATTGATTGGACTTCCCATGCGATAAATATGTTGTGCGATCGTTATAGTAAACAACTCCTAATAACTTAATCGACTGCTTTTGTGAACTTTAAAGGGTATCATTTACCCTTATCTGATCATGTTGGAATTTTCTATTTCTGGTCGCTTCTTTAGTAAGGGCCAACTCTATCATATCTTTCTTGATCACTTCTCTTCAATTCTTATATGGCCTCCCTTCCTCATGTAGTCACTAAGGGATACTTGCTCACAGCTGTACCAGAGCATTAGAGTGCCTTCTGCTCACATAACCAAATCACCTAAGTCTGATCTCTCTCATGTTGTCGGCAATATTGGCCACCTATAGTCTATCTCTCACTACACGATTCCGGACTATATCTCTTCTAGTAATGTCACACATCCACCAAAGTATACACATCTCTGCTACTAACACCTGTCTCGTTATCAACATTTATGACAACCGAAAATCTAACTTAGTGTTTCCATATTCTAAATATTGAATATGTTTTCCTTTTCATCACATAAAAATACAATCTTAAGCAAATTAAGATAAATTAAAGACTTAAGATACAATTTAAATGTCTCAAAATATATAAACAAATTATTATATTTACTTATTAATATCATGTATTCAATTCTGATTAATTCAACAATTAATTTAATATTTGTTAAATATATTATTTACATTTCAATATTTTATAATAAATAAATAAATTGTTTATTTGTAATGTTACTTTATTTAAGAAGTAATATTAAAATACAATATAAGAAACTATAAAAATATTGTTTTAAGTTGGTTTCACATAATTGCGAAATGCGCAACCAATGGCAACTTGCCAAGGGTGTGCTTGAAGTGGATGCAAAGAAGCCCACGCGCCCACGCTCGGAGCAGGAGCGTGGGGACGACCGGAACTGAATGTCGTGGTCTCGGACTAAGAGAGTAAGAGTACATAGAACAACTGAGAGACGTAAAATACTAAAATCAGAAAACGTTAAAAACACACGGAGGTCCTCACTATCACTCGCTGGTTGCTCCGCTTCGTCATTCAAACTCCGTCGCCGATAACGTCGTTATTGCCTTGGCTGCGCTCAAATCCTGAGTAGCTTCCACATGGGCGAACAATCCCAACCCCAACCCCAACCGCAAGTGCAGACTCAGTCCCAATCTTCGCCACATGAGACCTTCACCACGGCCACTGCTCCTCCGCAATCTGCCTCGCATCTGGCGAAAATCCCCGCTCGTCCGAGAAAAATTCGCAAGCTTTCACCGGAAACCGCCTCCGAAACCCCCAAAACTTCCAAACCTAACAAAAGCAGACCTATCCAACAGCGATTGACGCTCGCCGTCGTCGCGAGGTCGCTCTCATGTGAGGGCGAGATGGAGAACGCGATTCGCTATCTGCGGGACTCGGACCCACTTTTAGCTCCCTTAATCGACGCCCACCCGCCGCCAGTCTTAGAGACATTTCGCACGCCGTTCCTAGCCCTAACTCGAAGCATCCTCTACCAACAACTCGCGCTCAAGGCTGGGGCATCGATCTTCACGCGCTTCGTCTCGCTTTGCGGTGGAGCAGCAGCAGTGGTTCCGGAGACAGTCCTCGCTTTGGCTCCGCAACAGCTTAGGCAAATCGGAGTTTCTGGTCGTAAAGCGAGTTATCTTCACGATCTCGCTAGAAAATACCAGAATGGGATATTATCCGATGCGGCGATTCTAAATATGGACGATAAGTCGCTCTTTACTATGCTTACTATGGTTAATGGGATTGGTTCTTGGTCGGTGCACATGTTTATGATATTTTCCCTGCATAGACCTGATGTGTTGCCGATTAATGATCTTGCGGTAAGGAAAGGAGTGCAAGTGATTTGTAATTTGGAGGAATTGCCGCGGCCATCTCAGATGGATCAATTGTGTGAGAAGTGGAGACCTTACCGGTCTGTTGCTTCATGGTATATGTGGAGATTCGTGGAGACGAAGGGGTCACCTCCGAGTGCGATTGCGGTGGCTACTGGTACTGCTTTGACACAACAACATCAGGAGGAGGAGCAGCAGCAGCCTCAACTTCTCGACCCACTTAATGGCATTCTCAATCTTGGGTATGTCTAAAGTTTAACAAGGATATGTAGTACCAATTTGATATTGGTATAAATTTTTTGGATGGTTTTTGCATTCATTTTCAGTTCTTGTATTGAAAGGTTGTGTTTGCTGCTGGTGAATGGAGGATTGCTTGCTCGTAGTTGGTATAGGGTCTTGCTGTAGGTTTTTGAGCTGCATTCCTGAATTATCCAAGTTAATACCTGATTTTAGGATTACCGCATTAAAACTTCAGGTTTTTGATACAAGTGTTCATCTGTTGCGCTTAGAAGTGTTCGATTTTGTGAAGAATCTTCTCATTGTTGTTTGATGTCTGTTCTTCCGTTTAAAATTCGCAGCTTTTGTTTGAAAGTAACTATAATTACTCAGTGATAAATGAGACATACTGAGAGTAGTAACGCATAATAACATGAAACAAACCAACAGTTGTAATTTCCCCAACAAGTTGGCGAAAGTTGATGATTTTTCCACAGAATCTTTAGCAAATATAGATCTTCTGACTTGAAAATCTCTATTAGAAACAACAAGCATCCAATTTTACCACTTTATCATGAAGTATGGTAAAACAGACATGGACATCAGTCCAATCTTGACTTGGTTTATTATGTAACTGACAATTAGAGTTTTCTGCATTTTTCAGATTGGATGGTTTGAACTTTGACATCTTAGTGTATTGAAAACAATGATTTTTATGACCTGCATAGGATAGATTCCTCTAGGGGTTAGGGTAAATTTTAAGGAGGTGCTTCTTACAAAACTATCCTCTAAAACTGGAAAACTATGGGTAGCTTTCTACTTTGTTGACGCAATAAGGAGGTGCTTCTTACAAAACTATCCTCTAAAACTGGAAAACTATGGGTAGCTTTCTACTTTGTTGCCGCAAGGGTATTTATAGAAACTGAGGCAAGCAAAACATGCTTTTGGACCAAAAGGAAATATGTGAAATCCTATTATTAGTTAGTTCTTGTAATTATACCTCAATTTCTTGGTGAAAAACATATATCCACGACTGCTTTCATGACATACTTTATCTCAATTATTGTTTATTAATATTTACAATGCTGAAATTGATTCATCAGTGTACAAGGACTATTGGCTATGGAGAATCATTATAGTAGTGTACGACTTTCAATGAAAATAGAGTCCATGTCATGTTATTAGCGAAATTTTTGAGTTTTAGGCCACAGCGTGAACCTAAAAACTTTGACCGAAGCCAAACCGATGATATTGGTGTCGTTTTTGATAAAATCTCAACAAAGATGGTGATGTATGAGTGGGGAAAATGAAATGTTGAGTACTTGTAAAGAGTTCGTAAGTTCAGGGGATTTTGATATTGATATCTGTTGATGGATTTTTTGGAGAAACAGAAGATTGGTTGAGATTTCATGACATACCAGTTATGCAATGGATCTAGGAGATGCAAAGAAAGAGATCTCAAGGGACTCAAGCGGTTGGTTGCAAATGCTAGAGATGGTGCATAGAGGAGTTGCAAGTGCAAGAGATAGTGCATAGAGGTGTTGGAGTGTGCAGTATTCAAAGTTGGAGCATGCATAGCAAGCATGTGAAGTTATGATGTGGGTTGTGAATTGGTGTTTGACAGTTTTTTGTTATGTTATTCCTTTTATTAGTCTTGAACAGAGAGTTGCAATGATACAATCTGTATTATTCAGACTGGTTAAGCAGTCTTTAATCGGGTAATAAGAATATTCTAGACTGGAAAAGTATGAAGAATATCGATGCTTGTCAACTTATGGTAAAAGATTAATACTAGGGTTTGACGTGTTCATGAGGCGAATGATTAGCATTAAGTTCGCTTAATAGCTCTGAGACACAATCAATTTTATATCCTTGAACCAGTAAATCATTGATGTGAAGACATATCTCTAAATTGCTCTTCCAGTTTGAGGGAACCTGCAGAACCTTAATAGTTGGTGTTTGGTACGAAAGACATATCAGTAAATGTCCAGGTTCTTTCCATCTACCAGTTCAATTCATGGTTGGTGCAAGGGGATGAGGGGTATTATTTCCAATTCTAAATTACCCAATAAAAATCTAGGCTCAAAGCTTCTTCCATAGCAATTACTGTTGTTGCCAGATCAGTTCATCGTAGCATGCTTAAGTTTATTTACAAATTTTCAGCTGACTGTGCTTATCGGAAACTTTAGACAATACACGGGATCGAGTTCTCTGGAATTGGAAATTGTGGTTGAAGCCTTTGGGCTGAAACAGCTAAGTTCAATCTAAATTGTACCTTTTTATTTGATACTCTTGTCAATAGAGCAATATGTTTTGATTTTAAGTTAACATGCTTCCGCAGTTATACATGAGATTTCTGTTCAGCTCTGTTACAATGCTTTTTTCTTGCTTGGATGGCCTTTAAAATATGATTGAGTCTCTTTTAAGACTTTAGAATTTATTTGAACTTTTTGCCGCTTATAAGTCCGGTATGATGGCATTTTGTTTATGTATATATACAAGTAGGGCAAGCTAAAGAAGCCATTTGGGTAAATCATATCACTTGGATTAGCGGTTAAATGCAACAATTGAAGTATGAAACAGTTGCATTGCTGTAATGCTACCATAATGTTTGCTTTACAATCTACCTAGTACTAGGCACAAGTGGTTAAGATAGAGCCACGGCTTTATACTGCTCGTAACTTTATCTTTTCCGATAGTTAATTTATACCCTACAAAGGTAAACATTTTAATCATGATTATCATTGTATGTTGTTTATTTATGTTCTCCTTTGATGTAAATTGGCAGATTCTCTTCTTGTTATGGGGTTATTGATAGGTAGGGTTGCCATTGATAATGCCTTTCTTTTTCTTTCTTATGTGCGATTCCTGTACATGCATTTTGTGATATTTCTATTACATCAATTTTTCACTCACTTCTTCCACCATCGTGCATGACATAGGGCCTGCGGTTGGGGACAATAATTCAGACCTTGGATGAGATGTGGATGTGGTTAGCACCTTCTTCCTTCCAATTAAGTTATCAGTTTTAGGGAAAGTGTTCGGTGGGAAGTGAAGGTAACCAATTTGTCATCCTGAAAAAGCTTAGTCATGCAAGGTTTTGAGGGAGGTACATATAGATTTCTCCTGTGTAGTAAATTGCTTGGAAATTTAAGTAAAAGACTACCTATCTTAAAGTTCTTTGATTGTTGTCAAAAAAACGAAGACTTGGTTGTCCTCTTATGAATTTGCAGAGCTACAACTTTCTTACTCTACCCTTTCTGCACTACAATTTAACCATGATTTTGTGACTTGATGCAGCTGTTCACGTGGAAATGATAACAATTGTATATTACATTAAAGCATTAAGCTTTTAGGTAAAGACCAGACCCTTGTACGAATTAACACCAAGAAAGAACTAGGAATGAGTGAATCATGGTAATATGGGACCAAGTTAATGTAGTCGATAATTTGGTGCATTGGGGGCTGCTATAATAAATACTATCCTTAGTCCTTTCTTGACAAGTGTCTTTGGTCCAAGAGTTGATGTCGATTTGCAGAATGGTGATTGATTGCTGGGACCAACAAGTTTGGCATTTTCAAAATCTATGTGCTGTGCTTTTTACAAGATTTTATTTTTGGAGTTATGGAATTGTATTACTTTTTAATATTTGAGATTTTAATACATTGATTAGCATTTGTTATTTTCCCATTCACTGGAAATCGGTGTGTCTACACTGCAATTTCACAATCCAGAACAGGTCACTGATACGAAAATGGATGTATAATTGAAAACGCTCCTTCATAATGCATACAGATAAGCTCAAATTCTTACGTAATGTTAGCTCGTACCCAAATCAAGATCACAACTTGATTATAAAGAAGCGATGAACTTCCAATGCAAAGTGATGACTACTTTACCATTTTAAGTATCGAGCAGTAGAGCTGAAAAATAAAAAGACGGGTTTTAACTGATAAACAAACGGAAACCAAATTAGAGAGTTTGATTAGCTCCAAACTCAAGAACTCCTGAACTTGTCATGTTTCATCTCCATCTTGATGATAACAAAGCAAATTTACCACGTTTAAGGGTAACATCTTATAGTATCAATGTCGAATATCCACACACAGGCTCTCTGCATGTTTGATTATCCTAATATGATCAGATTGCTATTTCTTGTTCTGTTCTGCTATTTCTTCTGGATTAACAATGAAACACAGCATCTTATAGTATCAACTCTCGAATATCCGTGCATGTTTATACGTCAGATGGAGAGTTTTTGTACTGAACTTCTTGTTCTCATCGCAGAATCCATCTTAGCCGTCTTATGTGAAATCGGTTTTCTACATGGCTTTTACACTATAAAATGGTCTCATCAGGAAGCAGCTGCTCATCACATTAGCTATTTGCTTGTCATCAGAAAAACCAGAATGAACTACGAGAATTACGATCCTTCTTTTCCTGATCAGCCAGTGGTTGATCTCTACCTCCCCACATGGGCTAACCTGCAAGCTTTCATGTTCAAACCAGCCTTCATATGGGTTGAAGAAGAAGGTGAAGCTTCCAAGTTTTCGTCCCTCACTTATGGTCAGCTCAACGAGTCAGTACAGTCTATTTCCAGTCAGTTTCTTCTTTCACAACAAAGAGGTGACGCAGTTCTGGTTCTATGCTCACCTGGGCTTGAGCTGGTTGAGATCATTTTTGGATGTCAAAGAGCTGGCCTTTTGAGCGTACCTATATTTCCCCCCGACCCTTCTTTCTCTAACCAAAATTACCACCATCTTGTTAGAGTCATCTCCCAAACAAACCCTAAAGCTGCCATAGCAGAACCTGAGTACATTGCTAGAGTTCAACAGTATATCTCCTCCTCCTCCTCTTCTAAGAATCTGAAGCTTGCAAAGTTGTTACAGACGGTCAAGTGGATTTCTACGTTTGATGTTAAGAACAAGAAGCTAGTGGGTTCAGGTAGGAGTTCTTCGACGTACAGTGGTTGCAAGCCAGACGAAGTGTATCTGATTCAGTACACTTCAGGTGCCACTGGGATTCCAAAACCAGTTCTTGTGACCGCAGGATCGGCTGTTCACAACGTCAGAGTAGCTAGAAAAGCCTATGAACTAGGTCCTCACAGTGTCATAGCATCTTGGTTGCCTCAGTACCACGATTGTGGACTTCAATTCCTGTTACTCACCATTATATCAGGAGCAACATGCGTCTTAGCATCGCCTACTGCATTCCTATACAGGCCTAGGCTATGGCTCGAGATGATGTCAGAGTTCAAAGCTACTTGCACTCCTGTTCCTTCATTCACGCTGCCGCTTGTTGTGAAACGTGGTGGAGTGAATGAAGGAACTCGACCCATTAGTTTATGGAATATGAAGAATCTAATCCTCATTAACGAGCCAATTTACAAGGAGTCAGTTGATGAGTTTGTTGATTTGTTCAAGCCATTTGGGTTAAACCCCTCTTGCATCTCTCCATCTTATGGTTTGGCAGAGAATTGCACCTTTGTTTCAACAGCTTGGAGAAGCCATACCAGTTTCACCAACATTCCTACGTACAAGAAGTTGTTACCAAGTGCCAGACTAGGTTCTCAGCTTGAAGAATACCAGGAGAATGAGGACATGAACATTGTTGTTGTAAATGAAGACACCAATGAAGTTCTCGACGATGAACTTGAAGGTGAGATATGGGTGTCATCTCCAAGCAATTGCTCTGGCTACCTTAGCCATCCATCTCTGACACGGGAGATATTTCAGGCGAGACTCCATAACTCGGTTAGCAAATGCTTTATCCGAACTGGTGATAGAGGAGTCATCAAAGGTAAAGATCGATACCTATATGTGACCGGACGTTGCTCAGATGTAATCAAACTCAGAAACAATCAAGAAGTACATCCTCATTACATTGAAAAGGCAGCTCACAACAGTTGTCAGGAGTTCATTAGAGGAGGTTGTCTCGCTGCATTTGAGGTTTCAGGCACCGTGGTTCTTGTTGGAGAGTTGCAAAGAAGTCACAAAGACGAAAGGGTTTTGAGGAACATATGTGAAGAGATGAAGAAAGCTGTTTCTAGAGAAGAACAAGTTGAGATTGGCCTGGTTGTTCTTGTAAAATGTGGGAGTCTATCCAAAACAACTTCGGGAAAAATTCAGAGATGGGTAGCTAAACACAATCTTGTCCAAGGAAAGATGAAAGTAGTCACTGAGATGAGATTTGAGAGCGATAATTCTAGTTTTTCTCCTCCAGGCACAACTACAGATGACAGAACAAACAGAAACCAAACCTTGGTTGCACTTCCAAGCACTTCGAAGTCTTCTTCTTCTTCTTCTTCTTCCTCCTCGCGCTCTTCTTTATGAGAACCCGATGGATATGCTTTTCATTTCAGATCATTTGAACAAGTTCCAGATATTGTTTCGTGCCCTATTTGTATAATCAAATTATACCACACTGATGCTTGTTTTTAGCTGTTAACTCGATCCACTAATGTGAGACATTGACCTTTAAATATTTTCTTGGTTTCTCTTCATCAAGTTGATAATATATATATGTATATATATATATATTTAATCTTCCATGTTCCAGGAAGAAGATAAAGCATAAAATGAGTAAAGTATATATCTATGAACCGGGCTTCTTAATATACAGAGTAAAAAAAAGTTTCTAATTTTAGGCATTCATAAAAAACAAAAGTAAAATATGAGTCATTTTTATTGTTATTTATGAGATTAAGAGCTTTATTTTGATCCATTTTATTTTTTTATAAAAATAAAAATAAATCATATTTTATTATTTATAAAAATGGGCCTAAACGGGTGTCCGTCCTTCTCTTACAGGCCATGATATATTCTCTTTATATTGTACCACAGGGATAAAGTTACTAACTTTAGAAACAATGATAAGTAGGGATGACAGTATATTAGACCAAGCCAGATACCTTAAGTCTCTTGATTACCATTTGAGGGGGCTTGAGGATAAAATAAACTGAATTTAAGTGAGCCCATATACGATAAGAACATTATATTTCAACTTAAAACTTTAATGCAATAAATTATATGTCTTATTTTTGTATATAATTCATTTCTTCTTTATTTTTCTTTTTCATGTGTGACTACTTCACTTGTGAGTTTCCAACATAAACCTAAAAAATTTTTGAGTCCAAACACTCATTATTAAATTTAATCAAACATACTTTAGCTCGTTTATTTTGATCCAACTTAGATACTTGAATTCAAGTTCGAGATGGATCGAACTTGAGCTTTTTAGTCATGCCTAATGATAGGCAAGAATTTGACTCTCTTTTCACAATGCTCCCGGTTAGTGTTGGCAGGATTGGCCCGATTTGGTGCAATTCGAAGTTAATAAGTATTGACTGAGTTGATTAAGTTTCAAGCTAAGTTCGAGATAACTTAAAGTTCAAAATTTTCAAAAAAATGATATCATATAAATATAAATTTAATAGGGACCAAACGGGCCCAATCAGACTTCGGGTTGTCTAAACTTGATTAGATGCTGGCTTGGACCCAAACCCTACCATTATTTCCAGGCCTGAGCCCAGACTATCCCATGGCCACCTCTTGTCCCAAGTAAACTACATGAACCATGTGGTCCAACTCATTTTGTTCAAGGTCTGTGATAACCAACCTCGATAAAAGGGACCCAAGAACAAGCAACTTTCCATCATTTCTCCTATTCTAAGCCTTTACTTTTTTTAATTTTTCCTATAGGAATAACTCTAAACCTGATGTACCTCCAGAAAAAAAGATATAAACTTGATTCGACCCTGTTATAATTGTAGTCTGAGAGTTGCAGAGAATCAACTTCACAATTCTAACAATTATGGAATTGAACAAAATAACAGTGTTTGAAGAGAAAGGGGATGAAAAAGAGGGGATGCAGTAGAGGAATAAGAAGTCAGGTCATGAGTAAACTTTAAAAAAACATATATGAAAATGAAGTGAAAGGAGACAGGAGGCAGGACTCAGAAGGCAGGCTTTTTCTGAGAATAGGTTTCGAGAATCTATTGCTTGAAGTTATACTCCAATGTAACATGAACAGTAAAAAAGATAGTAGGAAGAGGTAAGTGAGGTAGTACCATTACCAAAGCCAAGGACAAAAGAGAAAGGGGACAAACAAAAGCCATTCATTACATCACAGGAAAAAGGCAAAGACACTACTTCAAGTCAAGCTCAAGCATGGCGTAGCAGCAGCCATGGAATTCCCCACCTTAGCCTTTTCTTATCAACCTCTCTTTGTTTCACCAAGTCACAAGTTCTCACTCTTGTGGGATTCTTCTTTTTTTTTTTCTACTCCTAGAAAATTATTTTTGCATCTCAACCCATAATTGTTGGTTTACTTCGAGTTTAGTTGGTTTAATTAAGTTCATTGAACTAATATTATATTATAATTAACTTAAATTATTAGTTATAATAAATTATTAATTTAAATTCTATTTAATTAGTTTGAATCATATTTAAGAGTTATTAAATTTATATAATTTAAATTTATAATGATGAAGATTAAATAAAATTAAAAATAGCTATTATCTTTATGTATGCATTATATAAACTCAAACTAAATTATTTAATATGTAATTCACAAATTTTAAAAAATTTTAATATACAAAACAACCCAAAATTAAGTAACACTTGTACTAGATACAATCTCTTACTAGGTATAATAATGAGCTCGGTCACATCAAGTTAAACTTATTTATAAAACAACATCATTTTAAATAAAATTATCAAAACAACGTTATTTTAATCATATAGTCGAGCTGTTAAAAGTTTTAGGCTAATGACTTGTCCTCGTCTTCATTTTAGATAAGATCGGCCTATTGACATTCCTATCTCTTAAAAAATAGAAACTTATTCTTTATTACTTATATATTTCAAAAATTCTATTGTGAGAGTTCCAATGCAAACCCTAATGTGCATAAAGACACTTAAAAGAGTCCCATGACCTAATTGGACCATCCAAAGTGGTCAATTTGTGAAAACATGCATCCTTTTTCCTTGTTAATCATAAAAGTAGCTGCTTAGATTCCAAATACCTATTCTATTAAGAAGGTAATCAACATTAGAAAGTATGGTCTCCAACAGCATTGTAACAAACTGAATAGAAGGTTATCTAAGGTTATATCTTAATAGTGAATGTACCTTATCTGGTAATTTGGAGAGGGCAAGTGGGTTAAAAGATAAGAAAATGGCAATAATGGAGGAGAGGGAGGATGGTAAGGTGGTGGGACCATGGTTGCAGGGCGTGGGAACGATGAACATGACACTACCTGTCGGCTGTTTTTGCACAGTACACAAGTTGCTCTCTCTAGTTTTCAAAATTCTTTTCTTACAGACTTATCTATTCTTACCACTAACTCTCGCTTCATCTCAAGCAACCAAGCTGTCTCTTGTCTTGTTTGGATATGCTGTAGTTGGGTTTGCTGGAAGCACAGAAGCAGAATCCTTTTTCTATCACACCCCCCGAAAACAAGAACACCCTCTTCTTCTTCCTTTTTTTTTAGCTTCCTCCTTCTATATCTCGTGAGTTCTTACCTATTAGCTCAGAGAGAGAGATATGTCGAAGATTGATACGCGATTATAGTGATAAAAGTTGGTTTTGGGTTTTGGGTTTTGGGTTTTGGGTTTTGGATGTCATCTCCAGATCTCCCAGTAGCTGAGTGACTGCAAGTTAGGCTTGAAATTTCAGTTCTCTTCCTCCATCGCCGTAGCTTATACCTTGAGTTTCAATCTCAAAAGCTTGTATCTTTGTAGGATATAAGGCTAGTGGAGTAACGGGTTTCTATATCTTCGTATTTCGTGGCATAAAATCATGGAAAGTTCCACGATGTGAGAGTTACTCTTGTTAAAGAACTGTTTTTGAGCTTAATCCTAGTACTGGTTCGGTGTTTACGAGGTTGAGGTGTATTATATTATAGTTATGGAGTTAAGGAGTCCAGAAAACGATGTGAGGACGTCAGTTTATGGTCATCAATCATCGGGAGTTGAAAGAAGAAAAGAAGGTAACAACAATGGCACCACCACAGTCAGCCAAACCCTAGATCACCACCTCAGACAAGTAGGTTCACTTGGACAAGGAAGGTCTCTAAACCCAGATCGGAGTGCACCAATTTCAGGTGGAACCAACACCAAACAGGTTGCAAATGTTAGATACCGAGAATGCCTCAGGAACCATGCGGCAAACATTGGAGGCAACGTGTTTGATGGCTGTGGTGAGTTTATGCCTGGTGGTGATGATGGAACGTTGGAAGCTTTGAAATGCGCGGCTTGTGAGTGTCACCGGAACTTCCACCGCAAAGAGGTAGACGGCGAGACCACCCAATTCAGTCCCAATTCTCGACAAAGCTCCGTGATTCACAGTCTGCAACTACCACTGCCATTGCCCTCCCCAACAATGTTGCATCATCATCCTCACCATCGATACTCAATGGGATTGCACACACATCCGACCACACCAACAAGCATGGTTCAGCCCATGAGCGTCGCGTTTGCTGGAGGAAGTGGAGGGACGGAGTCATCCAGTGAGGATCTGAACCCTATGGAGGGAATGGGATCAGCAGCAGCACAGCCACCCCCGCCTTACCTTTTGTCAAAGAAGAGGTTCAGGACTAAATTCACGGCGGATCAGAAGGATAAGATGACGGAGTTCGCAGAGAAGGTGGGGTGGAGAATCAATAAGCAAGACGAGGAAGAGGTTGACAAGTTCTGTGCAGAACTTGGGGTAAGAAGACAGGTTTTCAAGGTATGGATGCATAACAACAAGAACCTGAAGAAGCAACCACAGTTTCAGAATCCGCCATTTGAAGGTCCCAACCTTAGTTCAATGGAACAGAAGTGAGGTTGGTGATAGTGGTAACTGAAGATTTGATCAGAAAAATTAGTACCCTTATCATGTGTAGTTAAGTAACCACTTCATTTTCTTTTCCAACTCATCAATGGATGCTCCTACGTTAAGCTTTTTGTATTATCTTTCATTCTTCATTTCTTGGTTTCTCATTTTCTCCCTTTCCTTAATCTACATTAATGACAAGAGTTTGGAAAGATGCTATATTTAGACAAATTGACAAGAATACATTGCTCATTACTATTTTAGTTTTCTTTGAAGAGGTGACCTAAAAATGGGAGGCGCATTGGTGGGATCATAATTGCATGAATACAAGTGGTACACATGGAAAACTAGCTTCAATGGCCTATACCTAACTTATGCCATACCCTTCAATTACATTTTAAAAAGGCATTGTTATGGATATAACCAATATTTTAAAAGCCGAATCAGATGTTAAATTAAGATTATATAAAATTAAAAATTTTGAAACAAGATTGATATTACGAAGAATTTAAAGTTTAATTAAAAAAGAAATTATTAACTAAAAATTAATTGATTTATTTCGGTTTATAAGAACTTATTAATTTATTAAAATTGAACGATTAATTAATAAATTGATCAGTTTTTAACAAGGGCTACCAACTAAAAAATTTAAAATCGAACTAAAAAATTAGACAGTTCAAGGTTTTAATTATTGTTAAACGGGCCAAACTAATTGAATTTTTTTAATTAGGTTATTCGAAAGTAAAAATATGCTAAAAATTTGTTAATATCAATTAAATTGAGTATGTTTACTTAACGAAAACCTAACACAAATTCTTCACCTCTCTACTAAAACCTCTTCACCTCACTTTTGCCTCACTCCACATTTCATTTACCCATCTCAAATTCTTAAATGTTTCCCGCATTTTAATCTCTTAGAGGAATTTCGTTTATATGCAAAATAAACCCCATATAAAGAATAAAATATTTTACATATAATTAGAAAGAATATATAATTAAATATTTTAAGATTTTTGGTAAAGATATAACAAATAGCAACATCAACAAGACTCAATATGAATCTCATTGTTCTGCAGATAGGGAGATTCAATAATACGCAACCTTACCCTTAACTAGTAGAGAGACTATTTCCAAATAACTCACATGAAAAGAGAGGAAGCTAGAGAGAGAAAGAGAAAAAGAAAAAGAAGATAATAATAATAAGAAGAGGAAGAAGAAGAAGAAGAAGAAGAAAATGATGAAGAAGTAGGAGAAAGTTAATACTAATAATATTAATAATGTGAATATAAGTAGTAGTAGCTTGAATAATAATAATAATAATAATAATAATAATAATAATAATAATAATAATAATAATAATAGTAGTAGTACTAGTAGTAGTAGTAATACTCGTTTTTAAAAAATACGAAAATCACAAATTTTTAACCTAATATTTCAAGCAAGAAACTATCTAATTGTATATTGAATACTCTTATTGAAAGAATTAGAAAATTAAAAATATTTTACACAATGTCTCAAGTCAGATTTAAATTAATATTAATAAATATACCAAGATTTTATAGTATCAAGTAATAATTAAAATTAAAGAAATTTCTTACAAACTCATATAATATAATAGATACACAAAAAATTTTAATAAAATATACTTTATAAATTTCCATAAAAATAAAAAATTAATTATACTCTGAATGAGTTGGAAAAATAACAATAATATATACTAGGAGAAATGTAAAAAGTTATATAAATTTCATATTGAGAAAAAATAAAATATTAATTAATTTAATTTTAGAAAAATAATTTATATAAAAATTAAATTTTTAACATCTTAAAATTTCTATAATTAAAATATGGAAATTTTATTTTATTTTTTTACATATAAACATGCTGTCAAGTCTAGGCCTCGTGGTGATGACCCAATGAGAGCCCTATAAGAGTAGTAAAGCTTGTCTATGGTATGGCCAGAGCCTTGGTGTCGGCCCACAACACTAGATGCTCTAGGACTGGAGCTACCTCAAGGAGCCATTAACAGGTATAGATTAATAGATTTCAGATTCTGAGACGAAACTTACGTTTTCTCATTTCATCATCTGTAACTGTTTA